>OY294068.1:84287342-84704342 GCA_958510875.1 Endomychus coccineus | reverse complement strand
TTGCTACTTTGTCCCTCACCTCTCATTTCTTTTTGTTAAAACCACTCTGATTTTTTTTTAATGCTGTGGTTATAGTATTGTTGCAAGTATCTAGTTGTCATAAAAAAGTATGAACAGACTCGAACGTCCGTTTTGTCAACTTCAAAATAATGTGCATGTTCTTTAGGTGTTTTGTTCTTGTCCCTTTGGCTTTGAAGTTGGCATGTTTGGCACAATTCCTCTTACACAATCCATGATGTAATCACGCTATCTCGTTTTACCGCCAACTTATAAAACTGTTCAAATGTTAACCAACAGCACTTTTGAACATAAAATATTGTTCACATGGAGGCTTGCCTGTTTTTGCCCTGTGAACCTAGTCCAATAAAGACCTGTGTTTATTTTATGTTTTTTTTTTTCAAATATATTTCTTTCGGTGGTTCCATTATCATGGTTGTAATTGACATTCTCTTTTCAGACATCAAAATCAGGGTCTCCATCATTGGAATACGCTTCGTTATCGTTATGTCCAATGCTTTCTGAAAACAAAGTCATATTATCATAGCCAATTTTACTAACATATAAAATAACAGAATAACGATAATAAATTGTGTTTTGATTTGTCAAGTGCATCGTCATTCTTAAGAGTTCATAATTATATATGAAGATATACCAATTTCTTCTTCCCTTTCATTTTCGCAAATTACAGAAAGCATCTATATTTTGTCAGCACAAATTTCCAGTAGGGGGGCATTATTCAAATGTAATCCAAGCATTTGTTCCCTCAAGTAGAATAAGAGTATTAGTTAAGATCTTATATTTTGCCAAAATGTGGTTATTGGAAGATAGGAACCTATGCATTCTTCCGAGAGGAAGTAAATTGTCACTTCATTGTTATAGTACATGAACCTTCCAGTCTCGAAATGAATGTAGAAGAGTGAATTTTTCGCTGAGTAATTTGAAAAATAAAGAGTCTTGGTGAAAAGAAAAAAGCGTGGATAACATATTAATTCAAACCTACTAGGTAAAGGAACGGTCTCAATGTCTATAAAAATAGTATTCTCCGCATCTGATCCAAACATAATCTGCATATCATTTGGTAGCAGCAAGTCACCACATGCCTTTTGCGTTGCGTTACTTTGTTTTGGTTGTTCTGTAGCTGGAAATATAATATCAATTTAAGTGAGCATAAAGATTTTCAAAAATAGGTAGTAACTTTCTCAGCTGTCCAAATTCAGTGATGTGCGTTATCTTGTAGTGGTTATCCAGGTCTTCTAAAAGTTAATACAGAATTAGCTCCAAAGAATCATCAAATTCTTCTGAATGAACACAATTGTTCACCTCCGTTGGAAATAAAATACCCAAATTTGAAGTGAATTTTCACACAATTATACTATCATTACAATATACATAACTTCACTTTCGTAAATCTGTTCAAAATTATTATAAAGGATAATTAATTACCTTTATCTTCTGTTTGTGTTTGACTGAGTGCAAGAGCACCAATTTGTTCACCCCTTGATACCGTACTTCTTTTAGCAAAAAATGCCTTTTTTATTACTTTCTAGTACTCACCTAGATTACTTGCGCAACTGCACTAACACTTTTGGCAGCAGAAATAGTGGAATGAAAGGACTTGACACTATTGCCAGATATCAAACAACAGTGAGATAGTTGAATTATTTCAGTTTCATTAAATTTCCACTTCCCGCTGGCGAGAAAACTGAAAAGAACTCTGAGTTACATGTATCTCACTGTTGCATTGAAAATATAAGCGATTTGAGAAAACTCCAACACTGAGCTTCTACTAATACCACATTGCTAGTTATGTTTATTTGGATATCTCAGTGTTAAAAAATTGAAGCAAAATTAGGCTGAATACTCTCATAATGGGACCAGTTTTGTATCTTTCTCAGTGTTACCAGATTAGTGAACTTCCCTCACAATAGATCCAGCGAATTCACGTGATATAGTGGAAATTTTCGTGACCAAAAATCTTAAGTCGGGATAATTTTTTTACATGTGAAAACATAGTTTCCACTTTCTGAGTCGTTGTAAATAAATGTACGGCTCTGAAAGAAGTTCTTCTTCAATTCTAATGGGAATTCTACCTCAAAGTTTACTGGAGTATGTCAGAATGACGTCAATATCTGGTGACTACTGGTCAATAGACGTCAGTCGACCAAAAATCAACGACAGTTTGACGTCAATAAATTGAGATGAATTTCTGACTTCATTTGATCACGTCATATTGTACTGTACTTGGTTAATATTCCCCCATTATTATTTTGATAATTTTGTCATGATCAACATAATACCTTTTATTATTTCGTATTTTGAGTAGGTATCTAACTCGCGCCCGCCCATTACTCAAACAAATGCTATATTTGATCATTGTTCATAGTTATAGATAATTAATTTATTGCATTCCATTCTTTTTCTTTTTTTGCACTTTTCGCAATAGGTTTCCCACGTATACCGCTACAATACATCAGGAAACTCACCCAGAATTAATAATTATTTATTAACCTCTATAATATTTTCTAAATGTTCGCACTCATATTTCTTCCAATCAGTCAAGTCAGAATTGGTTGCGCGCGCAGTCAATCCGCCAGCTGAAGTCGCACGGCGTTCTGGTTCAGATCTGGCGGGCCAAGAGACGGCATGCGGTCAGCGAACACAAGCACTAGCAGACAGAGAGTCATTTTGTTTTCTGATAAGCATCAAAATCCTAAAACACCTATATGCTATCTCTGCTTATGGTGTAAGAGTCAGTGAAAGTGATAGAGTTAGGAGTTTATCTTATATTTGAGTATGTAAGTATAGGGAAATGAAAATTGTGGTTATACAAAATACTAGGTATTATATAAAGTCTGTTTTCATTTGTGGCTTGTATTGGTTGCATGCATTCACATAACTACATCTCTGCTATCTCATAATACCATAAGTGGGAGTGAAATTTCAGAAAAGGACATAGTTGGCTTGGTGCATTTTTCTTTGTTTACTCCGTTCAAGCATAAAGTTTTTTGACCACCTTATGAAACTTCATCCGCTTTCAACGAAGCATTATGAACGGAAGAACCTGATCAGAGAACATGAGTAATTTCACATTTTGAAAAAAACTTTTTGAGTGTGGTGTGTAAAATTTAATTTATATTAAATAAGGATCAAATGCACTCGTAAAATCCTAAACCCAAGTGTATTTGTAGTTTATGCATTTATTATTCCTCTCGCACGGTATCCTTTTTGGTTGTATACTTATGCACTGCATTCCAATAAACGACATTAAAAAGGCAGGAAAAAAAATTGGAAATATATGAAGTATCTTCGGACATATTCATCTGAATTTTGTGACTTGGACAATATAAAAAATGGGAAGCGAAATAGAATAGAAGACGGTGGTCAACTTTCTCATCTAATACTAATGGCAATGAGGATGAGCTGAGAGTTCAGTTAAATGATCAGAAGTTAGATGTTCTAAGCAAAGGACAATCAACTAAACTTCCAAGACCATCAGGTTTGACACAGCTTACAAAACCAGCACCATTTGCATCATCGGGATCATCGATCATTGGTAAGATAGTAAATTGGAAGTAATATTACTCATATCACGGTAAATAAATAAACTGTTTACCAACAAACCCTAATGATACTAGCTGACCAAAAAAAAAACTCGATGTGTTTTAAATTCGAAATTACCCTTTTGGGGGTCATTCCGGCCCCCAAGGGAGGGGGGAGACTGACCGGTGAAGTTCCATGTGTTATGAATGATCCTAATAACCCCACGAAACGAATCTCACAAACAGAACAACTACGTTGAAACTTCCAACCTCATATGGGGTACGGCTAGCGTTAGTTTATGCATGAGTTTGTGAGTAAAATTATATCAAAATTGAGTGAAACACAATGAAAATCTTTATAAGAATTTTCACAAGTCTTGGTTGTTTTTCATGTTAAACAAATCGTAAATGATCACTTCGGAATAGAGCTATTGATCCGTGAATGTCAAAAGTATTGTCACAAAGATAAGTGTTTCATTGTGCTTTACTTCGGGTCTTAGGTATATAATTTGACCTATGAATTAATGAATTATTGACCAATTCAAAATAACGTCCCGAGTCAAAATTCCACTACTAACGAATTGAGAAATAAGGCAAAAGAACTAAAATACTTCACCCACAAAACATTCATCTGTGTTATTTAACGTTAAGTAACCAAATCTTACAGTAATACCATAACTTCGGCATTTTATCTATATATATAGTTAATGTTAAGTCGTGCATAATAATGTTTCAGTTCCAATAAATCCATTCATCTTGATACTATAGACATAATTCTTTCACTTATAAAACGTGGGAAAAAACATTGACAGTATTTAAGATTGTCAAATCAATATAAAACTGCATATGTAGACCTTATTGCTAAGAAGTTTTATCATCATAGTCGTACATTACACTGAGTTGTAAACAGATTTGTTCAACAGGTCTTAAATTAGATTCATTCTTATTCCAACATCAAAATAAGTCACATCTATTAATATAGTGGATTAAAGAATAGTTAAAGTTTTTAACAGGCATTTTTGAGAAAACACTACAAAATCGGCGCAGTCGGTAAGTTTAACGTTGCGGGTAATTTTCGAATCGACGGAAAACTTGTTCGTCCAAATGATTCATCGACGTAACAAACTTCAGACTTTCCAAATCGATATAGAAGATTTTTAAAATTAGATTTAATTGAACCAAAACATTCATATATGACTCTAAATATTCCTTTGATGAGATATCAAGCTGATAAATTACCATTATTTGATGGTACTCAGAAACAGTTGAGTAGATTCTTAGCCGTGAGTGAAAATTTGAAAAATACACAAAACCCTAAAGATGCAATTAACGTTTGCATACTTGGCACAATTTTGAGTAAATTATGAGAACGAGCAGCTCTTGTAGTCTATAGTAGAAATGGAATAAGTACCTGGGCAGGAATAAAAAATATCCTTACAGAAACTTTCAGTGATCAGTGAAGTACCGATTGCTTGATACAAGATTAAATTTACATCAAACGTATGGTTCAAAATGGACGCAGCTTCTAATTCTCCAAAATACGAGTAAAAAATGAGATAATTGATGCAGTCGAGGAAGAAGTTAAAATTGAACATTACGACGAGTTCGCTCATAAAACTTCTATTAAATTCTAACTAATCGTTATATTACGAAATACGGATAGCATAGAAGGAGCTCTCGCCTTAGTTTGAGGAGGAAACTTCATTTACTTTATATTCAACCTGACCACTGATGCTAGCAATTTTGCGGTTGGAGCCGTGTTATTGCAAGGTAACGTAACAAACAACCTACCAGTAGCATACACTTCTTCTAGAACTTTAAACGAAAGTGAAACTCGATACTCAACAATTGAAAAAGAAATACTTGCAATATTATGAGCTTGTAAATGCTTTCGTAAATATATTCATGAAAGGAAATATACTAACCACTCCGATCACCGTCAGAAATAGGACAATCTTATACGAAATGCAATCGGAATCGAATATTTGCAGCTTACGCCCTTCCTCTAGCAATCAAACATAATCTAAGTTTGAAGTAAAAATTTCGCAGGATATTCAATTGAATCCACCAAATCTTCTAAAAACATAAGACATCAGAAGTTAAAATACCTAAGCATAATAGCGAACTTATTATGGAACTATTACATGATTTTACAATGCCTGAGAAAATCTTTTATCTTTATTTTAAGGATAACACACAATACTTAGAATTTAACGACATCTATTGAAATCTTTTTCATGGAAGAGGAGTCAAATTAATCAAATGCACAAGGATGTTTAATTCATTAAGTAGAAAAGATGAACAAATAAAATCAATAAGACATCGTGATATACAAGAGACAATCGAACTCCTCCGAAGGAATTATTATTGGCCTACAATGAAAACGGACGACACGAATTGTATAAACTCATACAATCTTCGCCAATTAGCGAGATATGATGCCAGAGATAAATCATATTTTCATAATAAAATACTTCAGTTTTTATGGCATACCGGAAATAATCATATCAGACAATGATACTGAATTTATTAATGACACTTTCAAAGAACTATTGGAAGTTCATGAAACAAGTACCCATTTCATAACCTCACAACATCATAAAAGCGAAACGAAAGTTCCAATTCCAGTATTTTAGAACCTTCAAGACCATTGAAAAATCAACGCTCAACTGATACTGCCTTGAAGAAATTTACCCTTATAGCATATAATAGCTAATATCATTCAGTCAGGAATTATACACCTTACGATCTGACTTTTGGCCATTTGTCCGCAAACCAAAATGAATTGAAATCAATTGTTGAAAATCAAATTACGATAATTCACAAGACCGTACAAAACTTCAATGAAATCATTTCACTCTTAACAACTAATCAGCTCGTTATGGGAATCCGTATAAGAGAAATGGAGAAATATATTAACGAAACAGAAACAAGGTGTATAGAAGTCACTTTTTCATTGTTGTACAAGCTACTGTACCTTTATCATATTGCTACACTTTTTACTAGTTTAACCTTCTTTATTACATTCCTATTCAACTATTACAATATTTTCATAATACACCAGTCTCAAATATCTTCCAAAACTTCTTAATTAATCTCTAACGTCAACCAACTAACTAGATCATTCCCCATCCCCTGAACATAGATTATAATTTATTTACAGAATCCTCTACTATATTCAGTGCTCCGTATACTTTTCTTCATCTTTTTCTTTATGGACCTTCACCTACTCGCCAGTACAGGTTCGACGTAACATTACTCCCTCCTCTCTAGTTATTCGTCTCGAATAACTTGACTGCTGGGGCCTAGATGAAGTCAACATCTTGACACTACCAATTGGTGAACTATATGTACTCCATTGGGGCTCTCCCATCTCCGATGCAATAGGCCATCGTGAAGATATAGGGAATTCCATTGAGCCCAGTACCCCTTTATGTTTCCACCATATTTGGCTACTTCTTGCCAAGTAGGTGTGACTCCATTTTTAAGCCATCCTCCTATAACTAAAATCTTTTTTTTTTTTATATATACATTTATTATTATTTTTATTTTTTTTTTAGTCAACGTCTTGACACTACCAATTGGTGAACTATATGTACTCCATCGGGGCTCTCCCATCTCCGATGCAATAGGCCATCGTGAAGATATAGGGAATTCCATTGAGCCCAGTACCCCTTTATGTTTGCACCATATTTGGCTACTTCTTGCCAAGTAGGTGTGACTCCATTTTTAAGCCATCCTCCTATAACTAAAATCTTCTTTTTTTTTTATATATATATTTATTATTATTTTTATTTTTTTTTTAGTCAACGTCTTGACACTACCAATTGGTGAACTATATGTACTCCATCGGGGCTCTCCCATCTCCGATGCAATAGGCCATCGTGAAGATATAGGGAATTCCATTGAGCCCAGTACCCCTTTATGTTTCCACCATATTTGGCTACTTCTTGCCAAGTAGGTCTGACTCCATTTTAAAGCCATCCTAGTATAAATAAAAACATTTTTTTTTTAATTTTTTTTTCTTTATTGCTTCAATGTCGGCTACGTGTGGGGGACCGACTTCTGGAGGATGCATATCCACTGTGGGTATTTCGTGTTGGACTCTGTGAAGGGCTTCGGGATGTCAATCTAGGAGACCTTCTGATTTCATTTCTCGATTCCCTATTCATCGAACGGCCTCCACTTTTGCAAGTGCTTTGAAGGTGTCCCGTTCTTCCGCAGTTGGAACATCGTCTACTTTCATTTTGGGGTTTCGTAGTCCATAGAGCATAGATTGTAGGCTGCTAGTGGAAGTAACCTCTTCGTTTTCTTGAAATCTTATTTCTCTCAATCTTGGGCGAAAATATTTTGATACACTTTTTGCTGCTTCAAATTCCTGAGCTGCAATCAGAGTTTCACTTAACGTTTTGTGATGCCTTAACCGGATAGCTTGTTGCCTTTCCACATCCTGTGGTCCATCAACGAATGCCTGTGTGCCGAATTGTTCTAGGAAATCTTTGGGTGTCTGGAAATACGCCAGGTACAACAATCTTTTAACATCGGCCTCGAATTCCTGTAGGCTCTCATTAGATTTCTGACTGCGAACTTTTAACTGACTTTGGAATACCTGTTTTGAGTGCTGTTGACCATACCTTGCCTCTGAAACTTGTACGAGAGACGCATAATTGGGCGCGTCCTGCGGAAGAAACTGCAAAACGGTTGCTGCCTGCCCGCGAAGCGACACTGTTAATGAAGCCGCCATCTGTGTCTCGGTCCAGCCATTGGCTCTGGCCGCAGCTCCTAATTGGAGTCGATATGTTTCCCATGCCATTTGACCGTCAAACGTGGGTGGCTTTAGGGTCTTATTAATTTGGCTTTGAGAAACTGTTCTTTGAATGGGGCCTGGTTCGGTTATATAAGTAGACGAGGTCGTACCCTCAACTTCAATATTAGTTACTGAAGCTTGAGTTTGGATTTTTCTTTCTAAATTAACTATTTCCGTACTAGTTTGTTTTTCTAAATCTACAACCTCTTGTACAAAACTAGTTTTCAAATTTTCTTGTTGCTGCTCTAAGTGATCTACTCTAATATTAAGTTGTCCTACCTCTAGCTTTAATATTTCCTGGAATTGTGTTAGACCATTCATAATTTCTACATCTGCTTGTCTACGCTTCTCTTCCCTACGTCGTTCCTTCTCCTCTACTTCTTCCTTCCTACATCGTTCCTTCTACTCTTCTTCCTCCTTCCTACGTCGTTCCTTCCCCTTCTTCCTCCTTCCTACGTCGTTCCTTCTCCTCTTCTTCCTCCTTCCTACGTCGTTCCTTCTCCTCTTCCATCCTCAAAAACCATGCTGGGGTCCAGAAGTATCCATGTCTGTGTCATATACGGTGGATCTAGTATTTACCATAAACTGATCAGAACAAATATTTTTTGTATCCCACCGCTGTCACCAATGCTACACTCTTTACTAGTTTAACCTTCTTTATTACATTCCTATTCAACTATTACAATATTTTCATAATACACCAGTCTCAAATATCTTCCAAAACTTCTTAATTAATCTCTAACATCAACCAACTAACTAGATCATTCCCCATCCCCTGAACATAGATTATAATTTATTTACAGGATCCCCTACTATATTCAGTGCTCCGTATACTTTTCTTCTTCTTTTTCTTTAGGGACCTTCACCTACTCGCCAGTACAGGTTCGACGTAACAATATTATAATTGAATACCGAATGATTACCGTAATTCTCGAAAACTTTTTCAGAAGAAAATTCCTTACAATATTCCATAATACAGCCCCATATACTCCCGCACCAAATTGAGAACTTATAACAATTCCCAAATAAAAAAGTATCGTTTATAGCGAAATTAGATAATATCCTTTTATTTGAAAGAATGTTTACAGTAACAAGTTACATTAGAGGTGAGGAGCTAGTTTTGACATTCACATTCCTTTGACAGAAAATTAAAGCTATCAATATTTTCGACTTGTTCTTGTATTCATAACAGAAGGAAACCTATATACAGCCATCCTTCCTAATTCTGAATATCTAATCCTAAATGAGCACTAATACTCATCACTGCAACAATCTTGTGCCGAAATAGTGAGGTCCCAGAAGTAAGCTGGTCATATATAGCCACGCATCATCGGACCTCACCCATAATTTCGAACATTTTTCGAGCTGCTCAACAGTAATTTCGACCTATTCCCAAACTTAGAGGAGAGCCGAGAAATCAAAATTGATCAATTTGACTAGGTAAATGTGCAAAAGTTAGCACAGGAAGCCCAAAATTAGACATCCTAGAATTTCGAGACTAGGCTCAAAATTTCGAGCTTTTTACGAGATGAAACAGAGTGATTTGGAGATTGCCCGGAACCACGTGGTTTTCCGGCAATATGAAAAAAACCAATTTCCGGTCTGAAGTAAGCACAGTAAAACCAGAAGAATGTAACTTAGAATTTGGAGACAGGTCTCGAGCTTTTTACGAGCTGCTTCGTGATTATTTCGAGATTGCTCAGAAGCACGTAGTTTTCCAGGAATAAGGAAAAAAACCTCTCCGGTCTGAAGTTAGCACATAAAACTAGAAGTACGTGACTTAGAATTTCGAGACTGGGCTCAAAATGTCAAGCTTTTAGCGAGCTAAAAGAGAGTGATTTGGACATTGCCCGGAACCACGTAGTTTTCCGGAAATAAGGAAAAACTCATTCCCGGTCTGAAGTGAGTACATCAAAACTAGAAGTACGTGACTTAGAATTTCGAGACTGGGCTCAAAATTTCGAGCTTTTTTCGAGCTGCTTGGTGGTAATTTCGAGATTACCCAGAATCACGTAATTTTCCGGAAATAAAGAAGAAACGATATCCGGTTTGAATTTAGCACAGTATCGGAGACTGGTGGCAAAATTTTGAGCTCTTTACGAGCTATAACATAGTCTTTCAAAGATCGATGAAAATTGTAAAATCTACCGGAAGTTGGGGAAATATAGATTTACGGTTTGATAGTGAAATACAAAAACAGGTAGTATGGGACTTGGAATATCGAGATTGGGTTCAAAATGTCGAGCTTTCTACGAGCCGCTTCGTGATAATTTCGAGAATGCTCAGTAAAATCAGATCATGCAAAATTTCTTTAAAAAACAAAAAAAAATTGTTCATCGAAAGAGCCAAGTATTGTTCAAAAGAGTAAGAAATATTCTTGACAATCGGATAAATGGTTTTTACCAAATTTGTCAACTTTCTCCACTAAATTATTGATGTTTACTTGACAAATATTGATTCATAAATTTTATAAAGGATCTTGATTGAATAGTCTTCATTGCAACAATTTTGATGCCTACTAAACTAATCGAAGAAAGAAGCTGTTCTCACTTTTCAAACCTTTATTCACAGAATTTGTAAGGTCGGTTAATTACTCTTGATAATGTGATTTATTGATGAAGGTACCACTCAAAAAAACTTAACAAGTGCCATCTCAACTGATCTTCCCAAAAATTCAACTGATTTTGTAAATTCATATTCTGCGTGTATGTGTTTTAGCCAGTGCGGTCATTTTGGGGGTGGGGGGTTAGATGGCTGGACCAGCCAATTTCAGCTTCCATTTATAGTTTTTGTAATGTGTGACCTCCGAAGGAAACAACGGAAATCGTTTTGTATTTTTGATACCTAACAATGCTTTTAGCTCGTGAAAAGCTCGAAATTTTGCCACCAGTCTCGAAATTCTAAGTCTTTTACATCTATTGTTACTGTGCTAAATTCAGACCAGGAATCGTTTCTTCCCAATTACCGGAAAACTACTTGCTTCTAAGCAATATCGAAATTACTATGCACCAGCTCGTAAAGAGCTCGAATTTTTGACACCAGTCGCGAAATTCTAAGTCACGTACCACGTTTTGCTGTGATAACATCAGACCGGAGAACCGTTTTTTTCTTGTTTCTGGAAAATCACGTGGTTCTAAGCAATCTGAGAATCACCACGAACCAGCTCGTGAAAAGCTCGAAATTTCAACACCAGCCTCGAAATTCTAAGTCATATACATGTATTATTGCTGTTCCAACTTTGGACCGGTAATCATTTCTTCCTGATTTCCGAGAAAACTATGTGCTTCTGAGCAATCTCAGAATCACCACGAAGCAGCTCGTAAGGAGCTCGAAATTTTGAGCCCAGTCTCGATATTTTAAGTTCCATACTACCAGTTTTTAAGTTTCACCAGCTAACCGGAAATCGATATTTTTCCTACTTCCGGTAAATTTTACGATTTTCAGCGATCTTTGAAGGAATATGTTATAGCTCGTAAAGAGCTCGAACTTTTGAGCCCAGTCTCCAAGTCATGTACTTCTAGTTCTGTTGTGCTAACTTCAGACCGGAAATCGTATTTTCCTTATTTTTGGAAAATCACGTGCTTCTGAGCAATCTCGAAATTATCACGAAGCAGCTCGTAAAAAGCTCGAAATATAGGGACCAGTCTCAAATTCTAAGCTACGTTCTTCTAGTTTTGCTGTGCGAACTTGAGGAGACCGGGTATCGGTTTTTCCTCATTTCCGGAAAACTACGTGCTACCGAGGATTTTCGGAATAACCACGAAGCGACTCGTGACAAGCTCGACATTTTCAGCCCAATCTGGATATTCCATGTCCCATACTACCAGTCTTTATATTTCACCATCAAACCGGAAATCTATTTCCCAACGTCTGGTAGATTTTACAATTTTCATCGATCTTTGAAAGACTATATTATAGCTCGTGAAGAGCACAAAATTTTGCCACCAGTCTCTGTTACTGTGCTAAATTCTGACCAGAAATCGTTTTTTCTTTATTTCCGAGAAATTACGTGATTCTGAGTTATCTCGAAATTACCACCAAGCAGCTCGAGAAAAGCTCGAAATTTTGTGCCCAGTCTCGAAATTCTAAGTCACGTACTTCTAGTTTTGATGTGCTAACTTCAGACTGGAAATGAGTTTTTTCCCTATTCTCGGAAAACTACGTGGTTCCGGGCTATCTCCAAATCACTCTTTTTCAGCTCGTGAAAAGCTCGAAATTTTGAGCCCAGTCTCGATATTCTAAGTCGTGTTTTCCTAGTTTTGCTGTACTAACTTAAGATCGGAAATGGTTTCTAGCTTACTTCTGGGATTTGAAAGGGAGTAATATATCGTGCGAAACTCAATTTTTGCGCTTCGGACATAACTTGTCCAAGATATTCAAATAATATACGGAGTGTCAGAATACAGAAGCTTGTTGAAAAATTAATTTCTTCTGCTTATACCTCAAAAACTTATCGCAATACAGGAGTGCGAGAACGATCACGAGGACCTTTGAGTGGACTTTATATTTTAGAGCACACCGAAATGTCAAATCGATTAATAGAAATCTATCATAAGTCGAATAATCAAAAGTTAAGTATACAAACATCGCGCTTCCATCGATACCAACAATGTAAAGTAGTCCTGATGAATCATCAATTAATGAGAAATCAATAAATTGGATCCCACTAACTAAATGACCTGAAGACTGTAGGAATAGCTTCAGCTGCCCAGAAGGAGGAAACTGATGAAATTTCAAACTCAATCTTATAATTTAGGGACTCTAATTTTTGCACATTGTTCATTTATTTATTTGCGGCAAAATTATTTCTAAGGTATCGACATACAAATTTGCCATTAGACTTTCCTCATAGGAGCAATATCTTATTTTCGGGCCTTAGATGAAATATAACCGCAAATAAATCAAATATTCCCTGGCGTTCTCGAGGAAATGTAATGGGAGGGTTGTCTGTGCCCAATGTCTACTAATGTGGCGATTTGAAATCCCGGAACTTGTAAATTACGCTTCGTCTTATCAAATAATTCTTTGTTTGAAATTCTCTGCTTGTACGTTTTTCGTGAATACCAATTATAAATCAATGCTCTTTTGGGCATCGCCAGGGTGGAAATGTTGGACAAAATGGAATTTATGGTACTTGTTCACAACAACTTCGTTTTCTACAATTTTTCAAGAACATGTCGGATTTGCCCCACAACTACTATCAAAACGTTAAGTTCTTCGACATTTCTCTGTTATATACTTTTGAACGAAGATTTTTAAATGACCATGACCATGATTTATTGAATTTGATTTTACCTTAAGAAGTATTCTTTTTTTTTCCAGAGGAAATCTATAAAACACTTATCTCCGTCTGGAATAAATACAATTAACACGTTCAACCTTCATCTATATACATACAACTTGGAGCCTAGTTACTATCTTCTTGACTATCAATACTCTTATCTCATAACATATATACCCTGGACGAATTCTTCAACTACGATTGGAGTAAAATAGTGCTATAAATTGACTTACAAATATGTGGGTGAAGTGATATTTTTGTTGGTTTTTGTTTTTATTTTGTATATTTACCTTATTTTTTCCTTTTGAAGTTTCCATTTCTGTATTTGATATTCTACAGTTCTACACATGTTTTCATATACAGGCTGTCCTCGAACTGCGTGGCAAAAATAGAGCCGAAGATTCTTTGATTCGAAAAGAAGTTGATGAGCCTTTTTACTTTTGCCTCAAGTGTCTTGTTTACCCGGTAGAGGGCTTCAAAATTGCAAAAATAATTTTGTTTTTTCGGTATAACTTGAGAACGTGATGAAGAACTTTTACAATATTTGGCAAGTGAGTTACTGTCAATAATGGCCCTTTTTGAGAGTGGAGCACAGAGCCTTAGAGACCATAGAAATGGCTTAAACTTGAGGATGTAACGGGAAAAGTGTCCAGAACTTTTTTGTGGTCAATGTAATTCACTCGATATTTTTTATGTAGATAGCTTATCTAATATGAAAACTTTTCTTACTCTTAGAAAATTTTAATAAAATGAACGAATTAGCTTGAAAAAAATAATTTTCGAGTCTCTGCAATTTTGACTTACTAATTTTACTTGATTAAAATACCTTAGTTGCCTTTGCTTTTCTAATGTCATTTTGGCATTTGAAGAATTTATTCTCAAAACTGTCAGTTTTTACTTTGCTTTCCGTAAAAATTTTATAAAATTATGGCTCAAAATTTCACTAATACTGAAATGGTTGATATGTTATTGATTTATGGAGTTTGTCGTTGCAATGGCCGGAGAAGGGAAAGATATCCGCATCGCAGAATTCGAAATCGGCAAACCTTCGCGAAACTGGCAAATTTGAAGCAAATCGCAGAGAAACTGAACGCAGACGGACAAGAAGGACGTTAGAGCTCGAAGAAGCGATACTGGAAGCGGTTGAAACTGAACCTGGGATAAGCACACTACGTTTGGGACTTCGTATTGGAGCCTCAAAATCATTAGTTCATAATGTACTGAAAGAAGAACTGTTGTATCCCTATCATATTAAAACAGTTCAAGACTTATTGCCTATGAATCCAGGTCATCGGCTAGATTTCTGTCGGCTTATTGTTCAAAGACAAAACGCAAACCCCAATTTTTATAGAAGAATTCTGTTCACGGACGAAGATACTTTCACGAGATGTGGTCTTTTTAACCTCCATAATGAACATTTCTATGCTGATGAAAATCCTCATGAAACGGAAGTTACATATTTTCAGAATCAAACTAAAATCAATGTTTGGGTTGGAATTGTGGATAACTTTATTATTGGCCCTACCGTTATACCCGATCGATTGAACGGGGAGAACTACTTGAACTTTTTGGAACAAAGGCTACTTGAACTGTTGGAAGACTTGCCCTTACACATTCGTCGTGGCCTGGTTCATCCATGATGTTGCACCTCCTCATTTCACATTAGCTGTGAGGCGACATTTGAATGCGGAATATCCAGATCGCTGGATAGGTAGAGGACACGATGCACCAGTGAACTGGCCGGCCCGCTCCCCTGATTTGACGCCCTGCGACTTCTTTCTATGGGGCGCTTTGAAGTCGAAAGTTTATGCAGCTCCAGTGAACACACGAGAGGAATTGTTGCAACGAATTAATCATGAAGCGGATTTATTGAAGAATGATCCTGAAGTACTAGCCAGAGTTCAATCCAATTTCTTGAAACGAATTAATTTGTGTATTCAGGAAAATGGGCAACATTTCGAACAATTGATGCCTCAGCGATTTCCCTAAAAGTCTTGTTGTTTCTTTTAATTTAGCATTTGTTATTCCTAAATAATCACATCGTTTCCCCATTTCTATTGTTTTTATTATTAGTGTTTTACCGAGATATTAACCATTTCAGTGTTAGTGAAATTTTGAGCCATAATTTTATAAAATTTTTACGGAAAGCAAAGTAAAAACTGACAGTTTTAAGAATAAATTCTCCAAATGCCAAAATGACATTAGAAAAGCAAAGGCAACTAAGGTATTTTAATCAAGTAAAATTAGTGAGCCAAAATTGCAGAGACTCGAAAATTATTTTTTTCAAGCTAATCCGTTGATTTTATCAAAATTTTCTAAGAGTAAGAAAAGTTTTCAAATTAGATAAGCTATATAGAGTGAATTACATCCACCACAAAAAAGTTCTGGACACTTTTCCCGTTACATCCTCAAGTTTGGATATTTCTATGGTCTCTAAAACTCTATGCTCCGCTCTCAAAAACGGCTATTATTGACAGTAATTCACCTGCCAAATATTGTAGAAGTCTTCCATCACGTTCTCAAGTTATACCGAAAAAACAAAATTATTTTTGCAACTTTGAAGCCCTCTACCGGCTAAACAAGACACTTGAGGCAAAAGTAAAAAGACTCATCAAATTTTTTTCGAATCAAAGAATCTTCGGTTTTATTTTAGCCACGAAGTTCGAGGACACCCTGTATATTGAGTTTCAATAAAAAAAAATATATAACACACCGACATATGATATTCTAGGAATTCCTCGAATTTGTAATTTGCAGGGTATGTTGGCATGAATTTCAAATAATTGGTGAGCCAACTTGAAAAAGGTAAAAAAATTGTAAAAAGTGGCAACACTTTGATCTTACTAAAATCAACAAGTCTTATTCTTATGCACCGCCAAATATTAAATACTAATCAAAAGAGGGCTAGTGTTGGGTGTATTCCATGACATTGGGAGATACCCATAGAATGTATTCTAGTGAAGCTTATGTCTATTTAGATTAGAAAAGAAATAGGGAAGAACTATAGTACCTATTACAGTTAAATAAGACTGTGTTTTCTATTTTTTGTTGAATAAGTGTTCAAGACTATGTTTCAATGCCCCAGTTTGAATAAAATCTATAGACATATAAATATATATATATATATGCAAAGAAACTTTAAACTTGTTTATATATATATATATATATATATATATATATATATGTATATATATATATATATATATATAATTTAAAACTTGAATACCCAGTTCTGCTGGGGAAGATATGCTCTACACTGTTTCGACTTCATTTCGTCTCATCAGTTGCGGAACTAACCGCAAGACAGTAAAGATTTTTATATATATATATATATATATTTGAAAACAAAAAAATAATCACTTAAAAACATATAGGATGTCCCATTTGAAAAACGAAAGTTTGAGTAAAGCTAAAAATCAAATCATGTGAGAAAAACATACCTATGTTGTGAAATTCAATAGAAAAACTAGATAAGAATCCGTTTCCAACATTTCGTTAAGGTTATAGGCAACTGAAATACGGAGGTGCCATGAAATCGAAAATTTCCAAAATTACCATCTATTTTAAAAACGAAGAGGGTTATGCAGGGTCTGTTCGTGGCTTCTTCAATTTTTTGCAAATAAAACAGTGTCGCGAAAACCGCATTCTCCTTTCCTTACTAATAATGAAGAATTGGAGATACCCCGTAAAGAGTGGATAGAGAAGTTTCCGGAGAATTCATACTCATTCCTACAGCATGATTTTCGTCTAGAAACTATCCACCGTTAATTGATGAAACATGTAGTTATTATTACAGTAACCCTTAAAACAAATACCATCTGAAATCAGTTAATGAAAAGATTTGAATTATACAATTAACTCACAAATGGATTTGTATAGCTCTGATAACGATGGTCATTATCGTAAAGAAGCCATTATTTATTTGAAAAACTTTAATGCCTTACGTCTGATAATGGTCCTGTAGATCCATCTTGGAGAATACACACGAACGCTAAAGTAACAAGTAGCCATGTTGCTGAGAAACTATTCATATTTAAATGAATATCTTAGGATTTGATCTTCACTATTCAACTACTTTATTCTTATAGAATTATTTATCTCGCTTCCTTGCCTATATACCCAAGGAGAAAGGTATCAATCAGAATATTGAATGTTTTTTCTCCGTCTCACGTAAAGCACGAAATACTCCTGTAAAAAACTTTAATTATGTTGATTCAAAATGAATTTGAGTAAGATCCAAAGTCACCTCATTATCAATTATTGATCGTAAACATCAATTATTAGTTTGTCAGCAATAATCTCTCGCTATGTGGAATCCTACTTCGATCTAGATCCAGTCATCGCTTAATGGTGTTGTCATGAGTTGAGTTAGTAGAAAAGTCGTTATTGGCTGTTGACTCTGTTTTATTGAAAGCTAATTCATAGGACATCCTGGCCGAAGCCTAGTGCTCTGAATAGATCTTGACAACTGAGCTTTAATTGACACTATTTCCGATCTTAAATCATACTTCCCAGTATGTTCCTAATAACACAAGGGCGAGAAACAGCTATTTAAAACAAAATTTTCTCCTAGACCGCAATTTTAAGTTTGCTGAGTTTTGGAACATGGATATTCATCATTATCTTGATTATTTTCTGATCGACTACAAAGTTTCTTTCTAAGATAGAATGTAAAAATCGGAAGACGATTCACATTTTCATCATTCTGGTGATGAATAGTTTTTCATCCATCATTACAATTCCGAATGGAGAAACAAGTTTCACCGTTTGCTCCGATGAAATATCGAAATATTAGTGGATTCAATGACTCAATTCCTGTGGTGTACTAGTGGAGTAAATCTGGCGAGAAAAAGACAAGGTTGGCGAAAATTGTACGATGCTCAGCGACCCGGTGAGAAGTGTTTGTTAGGATACCAATAACAACCTCCTGAAATGTCTATTTCCCAAAGTGGGTGCAACTCCTTTTTTTGGCCCAAAAGACATTTTTTTCACATTTTTAAGGGTAGTTTTGCAAAAAAAAATTAATATCTCTGATTGTATTGAAAATTAAGAAACCAAAGTAGAGCCCTTTCATTGTCAATATTCAAGGAACTCCCAGTCCAAATTTCAAGTTGATCCAACCTCCCCCCACCCCGTAATAGATAAAATCAACATTATTTTCATCTACATCGTCTATTGATGCTACATTATTCTCCACACACATATTGTGAAGTACAATATAAGCATTGATACTTTGCGCTGCAATAGTAGATGAATAGTGTAAATAAAACTCTGGGCTTGAGCAATCAACGAAATGTATCCATTGAAACGCCCTTGCATCGTTTTACAATGGACCTCATCGATTTCTATGAGGTACTATAACTGTATTTTGCTCCTCCTTCAGGATTCTGCAAGGAAAGGACCAGACTCTCAGTGGATATCCCGGAATACCTGAGTAAAATTGAAAAAATTAACAAACATTTACCAACCTACCTAACAGAAAATATCCTTCCCAATCATAGATGTTTCGCATTGGTTCTACATTGCAGGTATTCCAAATGTGCACATTAAGAGCTTCCCGGGAATCGGGTAATAGCATGTGAGATTATCATATTTGTATCGCATATCTAGGAGGGAATTCATTTTTAAAATGTAACTATAGGTACTTATAGCTAG
The DNA here is from genome assembly GCA_958510875.1 of Endomychus coccineus. Taxonomy (NCBI): domain Eukaryota; kingdom Metazoa; phylum Arthropoda; class Insecta; order Coleoptera; family Endomychidae; genus Endomychus; species Endomychus coccineus. Next base: position 84,685,060 of record OY294068.1, on the reverse strand, counting down.
TGATATATATTCTATCCTATCATATAAACTGAACATTCAATGAATGGATCGATTCACAAAAATATGTTTTGGATGTAATGGGTCAATTTCGAGGTGGAATCAGTCGGCATCAAAAAACCTAGTTCTCTCAAGGGTCACTGGTAAATTGTACAGGGTGCTTCGATAGGTGTTCAAATTTCCACTATTTTTTTTCACAATTGGCCAGATACTTAGCGCACAGAAAGACGCATGAAACAGGGAATAGCGTTGAGTATCTCCACAGACCACTCTGCTCAAAAACTTGAAACCTGCTCAAGGTAGAATGTTTGAATGTTCATTTCAGTAAATTTTGAGCATCATGTAATCATATCTAGTTTGTGGATTGCATCTACTGTTTGGTCGCTACATAAAACATACCTTGTGCCATATTGAGATTGTGACTCGAATGTGGTTGATTGTGTTTCGATTCGCTCCTACTATTATTTGTAAGTACAACAAGTAAATAGTAAATCAATAATTATGGCTATTGAAGGTGGTGAACTAAGTGATGATGATGAAGCAATTACGACAAGAATGAGGGAAAAGACTGAGAATACTAGTACTAGTAAAAGTACAAACAAAACTACTTCAAAGGCTAGTTCTCAGATCAATGTTAATGAAATAAACACAACTGAAGTGGCTACAGATGTCGAGCAACATTAAAACTTGTATGCTGATGAAGTAATTCTATCGCCACAAGAATTGATATATAATACATTTCAAATAGAATCTTACAATTATTTGAAACTTCTTGTTGAAGAAATGGAAAGAACTAAGGTTTCACTCAGTGCAAAAAATTAGAAAAGAGATTAGTAGCTGAGAAATTAGGAAGAAAAATTCTCAATGGCAAATATGTAATCCTGGAAAAATCAGTAGAAAAATCTCGTATTAAGTCAATAGATAATTCTGGAACATCATATATGAGAGAACAGCATTACACTCGCAGAGTAAAATCAAATCAAAGGAAAACTTACACACCCATCTTATGGAGCATGCAAAAGTTCCGAGCAAATATGTTAATTTGAATGCAGATGGAAGTACAATGAATGTAAAAAATTCCCGCCAACCAAATGCAATAAATATACGGGATGTCCCATCTGTTAGAGGAAACAATGCTGAACAATACAGTGAAAATCGATTGATCGATGAAGAGCAAAATTTCAAGTTATATCAAACTAGAAAATCTAATGAAACACTAAACGGTAAACGGACCGAGGAAAATATTGTTATTGGAAAGTCAGTTAGCATTGATAACGAATTTACATGAAATGTAAATATACAGGGTGTCCTCGAACTGCGTGGCCAAAATGAAACCGAAGATTCTTTGATTCGAAAACAATTTGATGAGCCTTTTTACTTTTGCCTCAAGTGTCTTGTTTAGCCGGTAGAGGGCTTCAAAGTTGCAAAAATAATTTTGTTTTTTCGGTATAACTGGAGAACGTGATGGAGGACTTTTACAATATTTGGAAGGTGAGTTACTGTTAATAATAGCCGTTTTTGACAGTGAAGCACAGAGCCTTAGAGACCATAGAAATGGCTCAAACTTGAGGATGTAACGGGAAAAGTGTCCAGAACTTTTTTGTGGTCAATGTAGTTCACTCTATATTTTTTACGTAGATAGCTTATTTTGTTTTAAAACTTTTTTTACTCTTGATGAAATCAACGGATTAGCTTGAAAAAATTAATTTTTGAGTCTCTGCAATTTTGACCCCGCACCGCAGAATTCCAAATCGGCAAACCTTTGCTAATATCGAGAGGTGACTTCGCGAAACTGGCAGATTTGAAGCAAACCGCAGAGAAACTGAACGCAGACGGACAACAAGGACGTCAGAGCTCGAAGAAGAGATACTAGAAGCGGTTGAAACTGAACCTAGGATAAGCACACGACGTTTGGGACTTCGTATTGGAGCCTCAACATCATTAGTTCATGATGTACTGAAAGAAGAACTGTTGTATCCCTATCATATTAAAACAGTTCAAGACTTATTGCCCATGGATCCAGGTCATCGGCTAGATTTCTGTCGGTTTATTGTCCAAAGATAAAACGCAAACCCCAATTTTTGTAAAAGAATTCTGTTCACGGACGAAGCTACTTTCACGAGATGTGGTCTTTTCAACCTCCATAATGAACATTTCTATGCTGATGAAAATCCTCATGAAACGGAAGTTACACATTTTCAGAATCAAACTAAAATCAATGTTTGGGTTGGAATTATGGATTACTTTATTATTGGTCCTACCGTTATACCCGATCGATTTAACGGGGAGAACCTCTTGAACTTTTTGGAAAAAAGGCTACCTGAACTGTTGGAAGACTTGCCCTTACACATTCGTCGTGACCTTTGGTTTATGCATGTCCTCATTTTACATTAGCTGTGGGGCGACATTTGAATGCGGAATATCCATTTTCTAGGATTAAAAAATGTTTTCAAATTAGATAAGCTATCTACGTAAAGTATCGAGTGGATTACATCGAACATAAAAAAGTTCTGGACAATTTCCCCGTTACATCCTCAAGTTTGAGCCATTTCTATGGTCTCTAAGGCTCTATGCTCTCAAGAACGGCTATTATTGACAGTAACTCACCTGCCAAATATTGTAAAAGTCCTCCATCACGTTCTCAAGTTATACCGAAAAAACAAAATTATTTTTGCAACTTTGAAGCCCTCTACCTGCTAAACAAGACACTTGAGGCAAAAGTAAAAAGGCTCGTCAAATTTTTTTCGAATCAAAGAATCTTCGGTTTTATTTCAGCCACGCAGTTCGAGGACATCCTGTATATACATTTTCCAAATTTCTCATCTGGAGGGAGTTTTCCGAGAAAACTAGCTGCGGAATCGTGATCAGGGACCCAAAAAACATACTAATTGTCATTTTCGGCTCTTAATTCATTAATTTTGGACTGTTTTTATAAGAATGCTCCTCTGAGGGAAAAAAACCCGTTTTGAGGGAGTATAAAGTTCGACCCTCGCGGTCTCGATAGTCATGAATGATCTATGGGGTATTAGGGGAGTCAAGAGACAATGACGGTATCGGAGTCTCAGGGCGACAGCTTCCGAGGAAGCTGAGCCAAGACCATCTGTGCGCGATGAAAAATCGCACCCTGTCAGAGGTGGCCCTGCTATTCACTGAACACAGCGAATCTAGACCGGGAAGTCGATAAACATCCATCAAGCTTAGGTGTTAAGATACCGTGCCTTTGGCTGAATGGTCTGGGTTACAGGCCGCAAACGGTTCCTCCGAGAAACCGGGCCGAATCTCGGGTGTATTAGATCTTCCATCCGTATCGGGCTCTGCGGATGGCGACTGACTTTCCCCATTACTCGTGGGAATCCTATGGAAACACCTAAAAAAAACCAAAAATCCAAGAGGGCTCCTCCCAGGGGTCCTCTTACCCCTCTTCTTCTCCTCCCTTCTCCCAACCAGAGGGCTCCTTACAGGAGTCCTCACATCCCCTCCTTTCACCTGAGGGCTCCTTACAAGAGTCTCCAGTCTTCCCCTCCTCACAGGAAGGCTCCTTACAGGGGCCTTCCTCACCTTCTAAAATCCCCTCGGACGGCTCCCTACAGGAGCCATCTGAATCCTGTCCCGAGACCGAGGAACTGACCACCCTAATGGATAGGGTGAAATTTAATTGGCCTAACAAGTGTGGTTCGGCAAAAAAGCGGCGCAGGAGGGCGCGTCAAAAGCAGGAGGCTGTGGCGGCTACGGTCCCCGTGGCTTCATTGCCGAAGACTGGTCTCCCTGAACCGCCTCAAGGACTTCGGGCTCCCCCAAGGGGGTCCTTGGAGCGTCTGCACCAAACAAGGTTCAGCCGGGTGGATCCGGAGAGGCGGGAGCCTTAAAACGCACCCGCTCCTCCAGCTCTACCCCGCAGGACCAAAAGCGCGTATGCAAACGCCCCAATCCCTCAAGGACTGGGGCTAGTAGCTACGCACAAGTAGCTTCGACCTCGGGGAAAGGGCTCTGCAGCTTGTCGTCTTCAGAGAGGGCAACCTGGAAAAAAGGGTTCACTCCAGCCGAGATCATGGAGTACAATGGTAAGTAATCTTCTCCCTTCCGGAGGGTATTGCTCCTCCACATTTTCGTTCCACTAGGATTTGGAACCGGAGTCTGCTGACAACAGCAGCGGATGCTGCCTCCGAAGAATGGCTGCTGAAAACAGTGGTCGCCTTGAAACCCTGGGGGGATGAGGTCATTCTTCGTGCAGTAGAGCCCTCAGCTCTACCCAAACGGAGAAAGGCCATGCTATGGGTGCCTGAGAAAAGGCATCTTCCAAACCAGGCCATCCTCAATGGCCAGTAAAAACAGAACCCAGGGCTTCCCTCTTCCAAGTGGGAAGTACTCGATAGGAAGGAGGAATCTCTGGGTCTGAGACTTGTAGTATGGCTGGATGAGCGGTCCGTCAACCTCCTTAAGGAGATGAACTTGCAGCCTTACATCAAGGCTACCAGGGCTCAGGTAACCCTTCTGGGTCCTGGGGAAAAACAAGGCGGACCGGAAGAGGACTCACCAAACGCCGGTCCGCTGGAGGAGGCAGCAGTCGAAATGGGGCTTCCTAGCGAGGTCCCATGAGACTGCTACTCCTCCTAAATCAAGATTTGTAGATGTTTTGCAGCCACTATGACATAAAAATTTCTACAAATCAACCTCCAGCACGGGAAGTCTTCAACTGCTGTGCTGTGTAAAAAGCTCATTGAGCAAAAAATTAATGTGTCGCTGATTCAGGAACCATGTGTCTATCAAGGTCAAGTCAAGGGCATGACCCAAACCAAGGGTACATTACATTATTGTACAACTGTAGAACGTCCTAGGGCCCGCATATTCACTAAAGACGTGAATGTGACTCTCATGCCAGGATTTCTTTCCAGAGACCTAGCAGCGGTCAGGCTGAGATATAAATCTGGAAACTTGGAGAGGGAGATGGTAGTAAGTTCTGCCTATTTCCCTTACGAGTCACAACATGCTCCTCCAGTCGAGATGGCGGAGTTATGTCGATACTGTGAGGAGCAGGGGTTTCCGCTTCTCCTCGGGTGCGACGCCAATGCTCACCACACGATGTGAGATAGCAGTGGCGTCAATCCTAGGGGGAAGGCTTCGCTGGAGTTCCTTAGCTCCACACAGCTTGAGATCCTCAATAGAGGGTCAATATCGACTTATTTCACACCTAGAAGTCAGGAGATTGTTTCGAAATGGAAAGTGTCTTCTGAAGTGTCCTTATCGGATCATAGACACATTCTATTCGATGTTGAATCTATCACAAATGAGGTTCAAAGTTACAGGAATTCGAGTACCATCAACTGGGGCCTCTATAAGGAGGAGCTATGTTGTAGGCTTCTTATGCTTCCGACTTATCACGGAGAAGGAAGGGCTGAGACAGAGGCTACAGTTTCGGGTCTTAGCTCCGCCATCATCTCTGCGTACGAAGCCATCTGTGACCTTAGGCAGAGGAACGCTGGAGGAACAACGCCATGGTGGACCACAAAAGTGGGGGAACAACGGAAAATGGTGAGAAAACTCTTTAATAAAGCTAAGAGATCTCAAGCAGTCGTGGATTGGGAAAGTTATAAGGCGGCCCAAAGAGACTATAAAAAAGCGTTGAGAACGTCAAAACGAGACCTTGTCGGACTTTCTGCGGGGATATCAACAAGCTACCCTCTGCGGCAAGACTGCAAAGTTCTCTCAAAAGACAACTGAGCCAGAATTGGATCAGTGATTCTTCCGAGTGGTGAGTACACCACGACTCCGGAGGAGACACTGAGACACCTAGTTTCGGTCCATTTTCCTGAGTCTGGAGACGGAGATCTGACTACTGAAAGAGACGATGGACAGAGTGACCGTCATAACTGTGACTTTCGTCTGTCCTCCAACATAGTCAATTATGACAAGGTGAAGTGGGCCATATCCGGGTTCGCACCGTACAAATCACCAGGCGAAGATGGAATCTTCCCGACTCTCCTACAAGAGGGACAGGAAATTATCATCAAGCTATTGGTGAAAATCTTCCGATTCTGCATAGCTACTGGCTTTATTCCAAAGCTATGGCGGGCAGTGAAAGTCGTGTTTATTCCAAAGGCAGGTAAAACTGATTATACCCAAGCTGAGGCGTTCCGCCCTATCAGTCTAACCTCATTCCTATTAAAGGCAATGGAGAGACTGATTGACCGATACTTGAGAGATGGCCCACTGAAGGCCCATCACTTACACTGTCGTCAACATGCCTTGTATCATCTAGTCACAAGAATAGATGATGCTATGGCCCGTGAGGAACACACCCGTGAGGAACACGCCCTGAGGGTATTTATGGACATTGAGGGGGCATGTGATAACACGTCCGTCGAGTCTACTGCTCAGTCGCTGAGAAGCATGGAGTCAGTTCAACATTGATCCGGTGGATTGGGGCCATGCTATCTACGCGTGCGATAAAGGCGCAAGATAACGGATGCGTTGTACAAATCACGCTGTTCACAGGGAGGTGTCCTATCTTCGCTTCTGTGGTGCCTTGTAGTCGATGGATTATTGGAGGAACTGGAAGAGGCTGGGTTTCATGCCCAAGCCTATGCCGATGACTTGGCTGGCGTCACCTTCGAGCGGCACTTGGGGACGCTGTGCGAGCTGCAAAATACGCTGCTCAGCATAGTGGACGGCTGGTGCCGCACGGAGGGGCTAAGGGTAAATCCTGACAAAACGGAAGAGGTTCTGTTTACAAGGAAACGCAAGCTGGACACACTACCAAAGATTAGTTTCTCTGGCAGGGTTCTGCGTTTCAAAGGGTCGGTGAAGTTTCTGGGAGTAATCCTAGACTCTGAATTGACCTGACGCGAACACCTCGAATATCGAGTGAGGAAGGCCTCTGGGTCATTTTGGGCGTGCAGAAGAGCTTTCAGCAGCACATGGGGGTTACAGCCAAAGATCCTTTATTGGATCTAAACTGCTGTGATTAGGCCTATGGTTACCTACGCGGCGGTAGTGTGGTGGTCAGGGACAAGGACTGGTATTTCCCAGCGCCCCCTTGACCGTTTGCAGCGACTTGCATGCGTAGGCATGCCCTTGAAGCTCTCGCTGGATTACCACCTCTACACTTATACATTAGAACTGAGGCCATGAGAACGGCGTATAGGTTGGAGGGCCTAGGCCACTGGACCAAAACGTACCATTCTCGTGGACACTCATCGATTCTAAGTGAGTCAATCTCTAAATGCCCCATACTAGAAATGAAGCAAGTTTGCATGATTCCTGCTATATGTCTCACTTCTCCCAAAATCCTCATCCCGAATAGAGGAGATTGTAACAACGATACCCTCACCCTACTACCACCAGACGGGCTCGTATGGTTCACAGATGGGTCCAAGGTAGGTCAGGCTTCTGGGGCGGGAGTGTACCTAAAAAGGCCAAGGATCACTATCTCAGTGACTCTAGGCGCTTACTGCACGGTTTTTCAGGCGGAGGTCTACGCAATACTGACTTGTGCCATGGAAAACTTGCGAAGAAACTGTGTAAATAGGCGCATATATATATGCACAGACAGCCGGTCGGTTCTGGGAGCTCTCAAATCACCCAGAGTCTCATCAAGGCTCGTCAAAGAATGCAGGGATACACTGGCTGAACTAGCTAGGAGAAATAAAGTTCAACTCATCTGGGTCTCCGGACACAGCGGAGTTGTAGGGAACGAAATGGCCGACACTCTGGCCAGGCGAGGGTCGTCTAGCGCCCCTATCGGGCCGGAGCCTATGGTCACTTTATCAAACTGCGTAGGTGGCCTCGCCCTTTTGGACCAACTGAATAAAGAGTGGTCTAAACTGTGGCGAGAATCATCACGCATGAGACAGGCCATGCTCTTCATCAAAGAGCCTGTGCCTAGGCTCTCAATGAAACTCCTTTCTCTGAACAGAAGGGACATCCGAGAGATGACTGGAATCCTAACCGGTCACTGTCGTCTTAACAAACATCTCCATATTATGGGCATCGCAGATGACCCAATATGTAGGAAATGCAGAGAGGTGGAAGAAACTGCCTCTCACATCCTGTTTGAATGCCCAGCGTTGGCATCCCTCAGGCACCGACACTTCGGAGAATTAGAGCTGCTCCCGGAGGAACTTATGGAAGCCGGCACCGGCAATATTCTGGGTTTCTGGCGGGCCACAAACCTGCTAGAATAGAATAGGCCTCTGACTACGGGGCGCACAATGGGCCCAACTAAGTGGCCTAAGTGCATCAGGGAGCTTAGCCTCCCACCCTCTTCTTTGATGATGATGATGATGATGGGGTATTAGGAACAAAATGCAAAAAAAATTTTGAAATTCCAGCTAACCATATTTTTTTTCTTGTTCGTTGCCTGAACTATTAGGTAGCCCGCAATAATTTGGCTGTAATGCGGTATCTGATTTTTGCGTCAGCTGATGTTTCTTCATGTCATTGATCATTAAATTTGGGCATTGATAAGCTATGGACAATCATACTTCAGCACTAGCTGAAAGGATTGTTTTTGAAACAAAATATACGTTCCATTCTCGTCCAGCAATGAATCTTAGAATTCTATCAAGACAATTAATTGATTTGTTTTCGCCACAGTTTCAACCATTACAGGTTAGGGACTAAATGCCGTTTTTAGAGCAAATGCCATCTTCAAGTATGTTTTTGTATGAGATGTACTTTCCTCAGCGATATAGAAAATCTCTTTGTACACCTCTGTAATCAATTTATGCTTTTCTTTTGATTTTATAATGTCCTTTTCATTAAATTCATTACCCTTTATTTGATTGTTAACGGACCTGACAATATTCCCTAATTTGCCAAAAATCTTGTCAGCCTCAACATTTTTTTTCTTAGGACATCGCCCTTGCTCCGCCTATCTATTTCCTAAGATACGTCTTAATTTCATATACATAACTATTCATTATACTACTCCTGTTCATTAATTGTTTGAATATTATGAAATATACACATTCTACCTCATAAGCGTTTTGCAATTATCCATGAACTCAGTTATATGTACAAGTTGTAATTTACTTGAGAATGTCGCAACTTTCTATTACTAATCAATAAAAAATTGTTTGTGTCGCATATGATATATGTTGGAATATATTAGAGTAATCAATAATAACAATTAGTCCGCAGATTTAAGTGAAATATATTTATCAATTTCCCAGGTCGATGTTATTCGGCGAGGTTTCTCAGAGTTCATTGGCACCTTTTCATTGAACCATCCAGACGTTCTTATTCTTCCTATGGGGCTGTAGGGAGACATATTTCACTCTCCAATATATCGTTCCTACGAATTTTTTGGGGAATTTTATTTTTCAAACTCCGTTCCACTTTTTAATTGCATGTATAACTGCAACAATTAGGATAATTACTATAATACCTATTACCATTCATTGATGCGGGTAATTTCCTCTTGCTGCTGTACTTTCGATTTCCCACTTGCTGATTGTGCAATGATAACTTCCTCTTTTGTTGGGCTGGATCCCATTTTCCGAACACTTATGGTGTTGTTGTTTCCGTTGAGTCCATTTGACACTAGCATGAATTTGATCCTGGCAGAAGCGCCATGTGATGTTTAGACGACAGTAAATGCTTAAGGTGTATATTGGTTGCACGGTACATGGTACTGAGTTACTAGCTACTATAGCGGTTAGTACAATCCATCTGTTACTCGCCATCTTATGATGGTCATTACCTGATTGCCGCTCTCATCAGACCCCGTACGATATAGCATAGTTTGTCAGGGTGGAATGGAGAGGAATCAAAACCTGATTTGGAAGAATTTAATGTGTAGCGTTTGTTGGCAGGAACTGATTACGTACTTTGCCGATTTTGACGGCAGGAATCCTGTTCACTGTGTGAAAAAATTGAATGTGAGATGGCATTGAGGACAAATACGAGGTACAGCCAAAATATGTTATGTTGAGACTTCCGAATCCAAAGGCAGACGTTCAAACTGCAAGGACGACCAGGATTTTAAAACTCCCGATAAGTCTGTTCCACATTTCTTCAATATAAAAACAGTTCATTACTTGTTTCATTTAATATACTTTAACTCTTTCTAATGAATGAATAATACATATTTCTTATATTCTAAGTTTGACTGTGGCGGCCCTATCTACCCCATAGGTTGAACCATTTCACCTAGAGGTTGAGAGAATTGGGACAAAATGCATGCTAGGCAACATAGATATTTTTGCTAAAAAGTTGAGCAGATTCATCCATCTGAGCTCATTGATTATGTTTAGTGGTTTTATGTACTATACCCTGAAATTTAATTCGAAATAAAGGCTCTCCTGTTCAAAAATGAAAATTCGTTTCATTCCTCCACACTCTCCCTCCTCTGTTTGAATATATATTCCCCATTAATGAAAAACTATTATCATCCATAATATGAAGAATACTAGTATAACAGTGTCGAGAGTATATTTTATAAATCTGAATTATACTGTTTGACTGAGGTTCTCAATCAACACCAGTTCCAATGTGAAACTAGCCGCTATATGCCCTTACTTTCAAACAAGTAACATCCACCGCAAGTTAAAACCCCACGTTCCAAACTTCTGAAGTTATAATGGTAAGGGGTTAGCCTTTCACTCCTATTTCCTAACTTGTCCTTTTTGTTAGATGTGTTTCACTCCGTTTCTACCTAGGATCAATATAATTCGTATCAACTGGATACTACACGCAAATATTCTCGACACAAAACTCGTACTCGAGTACTGGCTACCACAGCACCAGCTAAAAAAAATACATTGAACAACCTGCAATAATAAAATTATTGCGCTGATCCTAGAATAGTTGGTTCCGATGTTTTCGTCTAAATCGTTAGTTCAGTTCAATATACAACAAGAAATATTCCCTGTGAAACAAGAAAACCTCCAAGCAAAACTGAAGCACCTATCTCTGACCAACATAGTTATTTCACAATTATATATAATATAGATAATACAATAACGATTCACCACATTGTATATACTGATGGCGGGCATTCCTTCCGAGCGTAAATACTAAGAGGTTCCTGTATGGAACTGTTCCCGAAGATGTGACCCGGCGCCGAAATATTTGGGCTCAACAACACCAGCTCATCATCCTATTTCACTTAGCATCATTTGCTTATACTGTAGGTAATTACTTTCTCACACTCGAATGATACAACTTATTTTTATAACTTCCTAGAAGTTGTTTCTGAATACGTTGCCTTGAGGTCAACCCAGGGACCGTCTCAAATTACGTGCAATTACTATATTTATATCTAATCAAGCGTACATTCCGAAGTTCCATCTGAAGGTCGTATTCAGTGACAGGTAATTACCAGTTAAATCGATAATAAAATTAAATGATGAATATTTATTGGATGAAAGTTAACAAAATTTTATATATAACAACACAACAAGATGATAAAGTTAGTCCAAAATCTGGTTATGGGAATGATAGTGTCTGAATTTGAAAACAGGCCGAATTCAGGTTCACACCGCAGAGATGAAGAATTGAGGACTAGAGAATTCTAAAGCGTTGCTCCCGTTTATTTTCGTGCGGCCAACTATATGTTTAATTATTTGGTCTTCATATAAATCTATTTTGACTACAATAATCGTGTTCAAATTTAACATAACTATTCAATAATTTCTTTTAGTTCAGATGGCGCACACCTTCGCGCATGTGTAATGCCTTACCGCACAAAAAATAAACGTGAGCCGTTCAATTTACATTGAGTATATAGGCCTCTGGTACTCTATTCTTCATCTCTCTGGTTCACACCCAAGTGGCAAGCTGGGAGAAGGTTATCAATGTCGTAAGTTCTATCCCTTCCGCCAGCGAGCGAGTACCTGCTCAGGTTGTTTTAAGAGAGTTGAAATCAATGGGCTGATTAGCACAAACTCCGAACTTCGATGATTGATAGATGTTTAGAATAAGAGAAGGATTCATCTCTCTCTCCCTTCCTCTCTCCTCTCTCCTAAGTGTTCTTCGATAAGCGGAATTACAATTCGCCTCAATGGATGGAAAGAACATACATTAACAAAATAGAATTGGCGGGCGGAGCGTGATCTGAAAGTTGGATAACCACTTTATATTATATCGCTGATTACGAGGTTGAAGTCTGGCAATCAAACTGCTCTCATCCTGTTGATCTAATGACACAATTCCCTCTCAAATCCCTTGTAGAAGTGAGGCACGGAAAATTTACACACTCGAGTTCTATGTCGTATTAAATTATGGGTGTTCTCGAACTGTCAAAATATGATTTTAAGGGAGCTAACACTTACTCTGAAACGCGAAAGACGCGCTGTTTTATCCCTAGGAATGATTATATGTCATGTTGCACAAGTGCTACATTTAATATTGCTTGACAACTGGGTTCTAACTATGATTTAATGTACCAAAACACCCATACGCAAGCTACCTACAGCTCCGGGTGTCTTCCTTTTACAATACTACAAGCAAAATTTAACGAAGGTTGTACTCTTCTCGAGCCAAATGAATGTAAAGATTTTCTTCGTTTACTTACACACTTATATGAACACAACTTGATGAGACAATTGAATTCAGTTTGTTTCGATACTGACAAGCAGGATATTAATTGATTCCAAAAATTCTACTTGCCTTGACTAGAAAACTAGTTATAACTTCATAGAGACATTATCTCAACAAAATTTGAATAAAAATTCAAAATATTCCAATTATTTTGAGTGTGGAATCTAAGTAATATTTATATCACTTGAATCAATGCAAACAGTGAATTATTCCTCAGGGAGTAGAGACTATCGAAAGAGTAGGTAGTGAAGAACTCTCCTTTTTTCCAAAGGTAATTATGGAACCATTGAAGCGTGGGCCACCTTACGCGCAAAACTCAGAAAATACGTTTAACTTAGAACACCATGGGCAGACCCAGCCCATACGTTATCAAGTGACCTCTTGAACACCACGTGAATTTTCCCTGACTCAGAGAAAAAGCTGCGCTGCCTGACATCTCGTATGTTCTATCAAGATATAATAATTTATAAAACTTCATTTCGAATTTAATTTAATTATTTCAAGTGACCCGAAAGTAGTTATTTCTCGGATTATTAGACTAGTAAATTATAGAATAACAACTGTTATCACTAATCACTAACCAGTTTGACGTTTGGAAAACCATTCACTCTGCTTCAACGTCATAGATCTCTGCAGATTACTCATTAATTTAGTTAGTTACATGCATTGAAATGTATCAACTTGATGACTTGTAAAAATCATTTGAATGGAATCTGTTCTCTAAAAACTTCCTCGATTATAATGAAAATTTGTATTCCCAATTCTAATTCCATTAAAACTTATGTACAAGAAATAATTGAATGGAATCAACCATAATGTGATGAAAATCTATCATAAACAAATAAAATAATTATTAAAGGTTTGATTATCACTCATTCAATACAATAAATGCAACTCTTTTTCATTATTATTTTCAGTAATAATAGAAGAGAACACGCAGTGTATAAAGATAACTCAGTAACCTTAAAACCACGAATGGAATTACAGTCGTAGAAGATCATGGGAAGTTCAATATGTTGGTTGCAGAGGAACAATAGATTGACTAGACGCGCAACTACCAAGAGGTATAAAATAACTGCTTCCGCTGATAAAACCGAGAGGGCGAAATAGCTGTCAAGAACTTTTATTTTTGTTGTTACTGGTCGATCTAGAAGACCTTACCTCTGAAAATGAGATTTCTGTTGATAATAATTGATAATGTATGATTGTTTACATTACTCCGGTTCAGTGTCGTCATATGGGTCAAGTCACTAAGCATTTCCCGTCACTTTATATAAGTGCGAGTCTTCTTGTAGTGGTTTCCAGAAAGATTTTGATGTCATTGAATTGCGAATCAACATAAAAACTTCCGCTAAGAAACGAGTTTACCTAAATCTAGTGAATACACAATTATATTATATACACAATAGAAATAGAAATCATAGTTTTCATACTTTTGCTTCAAACCAAGAAGGGAGATTAATGTTTTAAAATAGTCAAATTTGGAACCGCCGTACACCGAAATTGGTGTAATCATCATAATAGGCCCTTACTCCCTGTGAAATAGAACTGTGGGAGAAATCTTTCAATCCTGTTTGAACAGTCCGGTATTTCATATTTCTGATTATGTCACGGATTATTGTTTATTATGATGATTGACGGAATTAATATAAAAACTTTATGCAAAAATGATTTACACAAGAATTATTTCATCTCAAAGGAATCAAAAATGTTAATGAATTCTCCCAATGAAGATATAAGGCAGTTATAAAGCTGAGCTATAGAATCAATTCAATTGATATAATTAATTATAAATAGATGAAGTAACTAAATCAGTTGATAATGAATAAGTGTAATTTGCGTTCCTCGGATCGGCTATATCTGCTCCGTATGAAATACCTTAGTTCATACTGTGGATACAGTATAACACTATGAATAAGAAACGATAATTCTTATCTACTTAAATACTGTTGAAGTACTGAGGACCTTTCAGACACCAAGTAACCATCATCAGTGTTAACTAAATTAGAAATCAAAATCTGACTGTTTAAATACTATTTGTAATCAAAATGGTATATGATGGATACGATGTGAATTCATTAAATTGGGTTTTCGGTTATACATTCACAACTTTTCTGAATTTCTCTGAATATTCATCATTACTTTGTTTCGAGTGTGTTGAGCCTTCTGGAGAAATATTGTGACGTGTATCTAACATATGCTCGGCTAACGCTGATTTATCATCATTATTCTTTTTGATATACGTATTGCAAATTTATGAAACAAGTTATAGAATTTATTAATAACACAAGGATGATAAGTGAAGCTTTTGAATTTCATTGAACAATTCGAAGATGATGGCTCTAATTTCGTTGATAAGTTGAATTTAATTTTTCTCTTTTATTCAGAAACTATTATTCATCAAAAATATTTGTGGTAATCATTCTCCAATCCTATTTGATGTAGTTCCTCAACTTTGTTCTTATAATTTTGCTGGCTCAAGAGAATGTTTATATAATCTATTAACAAGACTATTGAATGGATCTATGTTATAATTGATTGGAGTAACTAAATCCAAAGGATTCGTGAGTTTAATGACACTGGTGTATAGCCATGTGGCTTTTTCCCTTTGTAGCCCTTATTTTTCCCAAAAATTTTTTTGCATAGGTCGAGGGCCATCGTGTTCTTCTGGATTGTTTTCTCTAGGTGTTGATTCCATGTCAGCTTGTGATCAAAAATAACTCCCAAGTATTCTGCCTCTTGTTCAGTTGGGATTTCTACCCCATTCAGAACTGGTGACTTTAGTCCTCTAGTACTTCATTCGTAGTAATGACAACTGTAGTGGTTTCAAGAGGATTTACGGTAATTTCCTCCTCTTGGCACCACTCGCTTATTATGTTTAGTCATTTGTGTGAGCCCCTATACTGTTTATGCGAATTTGCCTATTGTGATACTCGCAAGGTCGTCGGCATACCCTAAGTAGTGAATGCCTTTGAATGCTAGCCTTATCTATAGTTCATCCACCAGAATAGTCCACAGAAGAGGTGATAACACTTCTTGCGGGAATCTCCTATCAGCTCTAGCTGTGACTCTGGTTTCGCCCATTGATGCTATGATTATCCTTTCTTCCAGACTCACGTTTATCTGCTGTCACAGGGGGGATGGAACTCCTTTTCTTTCTAGAGCCTTGGTAATGGTCTTTGTTGATGCTTTGTTGGATGCACCTTCGATTTCGACCAACGTCGCCATGACTATATCTTTATCCTCGAGAGATTTTTTTAGTAGCCTGTTAAAATCATTCAATGCGAAATAATGCATTATTAGCCCGCAGTTTCTCTCCAACTAGAGCGAGTATCTCATCTGTTTATACATCATTTCTCACTGTTCGTTCCTTCTTGGAGTGACTGGTATTTAGGGTTGATGACTTGCTCATCTCAATTTCATGACTAGTGCTTGGTCGGAAGTCTTATGGAATCTGTTATGAACTACTAAATTCTCCAGTCTCGTGCGCTGAGTTGTCGTTTAGTTCATTTCCAGTTCCCTACAATTGAATGTAACATATTTTTTTTCATTTCCGAGTTTTCTACATCAGAATATGAATGGAAATTGATTGCAGAGGATTATGAATGAAACTATAGCTTCCCAAACTGTTTAGGAGCCGTTGACAGCAAACATGTTAATATAATTTCACCTGCTGAAAGTAGCTCCTATTTTCATAACTACAGAGGAACACACAGTCTAGTATTTATGGTCGTAGTCAATACAAATTATTAATTTATGATGTGTCATTTTGGTGTAAATGTCGAATATCTGAAGGAGGTGTTATCGAGCACACTTCATTTTATAATAAACTTGAAGATGGGAAATTGTCCTTGCCCCAGGCAATAAGACCTAAAGGCACTGAAAATACAATGCCAATCGTCTTCATAGGCGAAGAAGCATTTTACTTTTGCTCAGAGTTTCTAAAACCATTCGGTAAGAGAGAAATAAATCATGATAAAAAATATATTCAATTATCGGCTTTCATGGTCATGTTGTAGAGTTGAAAATGCTTCTGGCATACTGGCTGCTCGCTTCCGAATATTTCATACAAATGTTTTTATCAGCTTAGAAGAGATTGAAAAGTTAGTGATGGCATCTTGTGGCTTACACAACGTTATAAGAAGAAACTGTGGAACTGTACATGTACCTGGAAATAATTTATATTGCGGAAGTGTAGAAGATTGTACTGTAGATTCAAGATTATAATGCCATTTGTTTTCATAGGCGATGAAGGATTCTCCCTTCGCTCTCAGTTTCTGGAACCATTCAGTCAGAAAGAACCAAATCATAATAAAAAAATATTCAATTATCGGCTTTCACGGAAAAGGATAGAGTTGAAAATGCCTTTGGCATATTGGCTGCTCGTTTCAGAATATTCCAAACAATTATTTCCATCAGCTTGGAAGGGATTGAAAAGGTAGTACTAGCATCCTGTGTTTTACTGTATTAACTGTATATGTACCTTGAAATAATTAATAAAGCGAAAGTGTGGAAGATGGTACTGAAGAATTAACAATGATGCAAAACAACATTTTATGAATTATGTCATTAATGAAAAGGTTTTTCCCTGACAAGAAATAATGATAACGTAATTATTGTAATATAAATGCAATATACTTCAATAAAGTAGATTCTGTAAACTGTGTGTTTATTAAAAGTCTCGATACAAAGACTAACAGGATGTAACTAATTTTTGATTTTGATTTTGATAATAGCATTTACTACAAATAAATGAGTGCTGTGGAGCTAGAAATTTCGTCTACCAATCTTTCTTTCCTTTTCACAAAGGAAAATTTCTTCCCGTTGACAATAATCTGTAGATAACTCTCTTCTTGAAAAGTTGGTTTTAAACATTTTGGATTCCTACCCACTTGTTCCATACATAATTCAATTTTGAGTGAATAAACCATTTTGTAGCTCTCAACGGGTATTAAAAGTCAAACTTTCAGATCATATTGATGAGAGACTTATCTATACATGACTGTCAGGTGCAACAAATTTTTCTCAATGGAAACGTAAAAAAATTGCTATCTTCACAGCACTAAAATTTTTCTTCGAAAAATAAATCAATAATGTCGAATATTTTTTTAACTCATCAGATTAATAGTCTGAATGTTTACTCTCGACAAAATCGTTTTGTATGTTTGATATGGACGATCTCAACATTTTTTGATCCTTAATAAATAGTAATAAGTCAAAGTATCATAAATGAGGCTCATATACATCATCAGTGCCAGTACCTGATCTTTTTGACTCTTCCTATCTCTCCATTTCTCTTCGAAAGCTAGTACGCATACTACTGATTTTATTTTGTGCCATTTCTTTTATTGCTGTCTGCTCCACTTCTTTCAATTCCTCCACTAAGACCATCGTTCTTTCTGTTCCAATTCATATAATCCTTGGATTTAATTTGCCAAGACAAGGGTATGATTCGTAAATTTCTATAAAATGTATAAGACATTCTTCCGAATAACTTCTACAATTGGCCATGTTCTACAGTATGATTAGTATACTACTTAAATGCAAAATTATAAAATACGGACAGCACTGAAAATATTTCTGGTAGGAGTGTGCGTTTAGTCTAAGTATATACGGAGAGACATGTTTGCGCGTACATGTTTGTGCGTACAAAATTTCATGCTTGACAGATATTTTCGGCCGATATTACCTAACTATATACACACCGATATTTTTGCGCAAACATGTACGTGCTTACATGTATTGAGACATGTATGCGGGTCTGTAGCCAGCTTTGGAAGTTTTTGTTATGTATCTATATTTATTTACACAAGCTATACTTAGAACCAAACTTCGATGCAAACCCTCCTGATGTGGGAGATAATTGTGTGAAACGGACGACCGTGGATGCAAACTGTGATGATTATGCATAATTTTTCGGGAGTCGTTGTCGTGCCTGTGTATTTGATCGACCATACATTTCACCACTACAAAGAAGTAGAGCAGAACTGGAGAGTCAAGCATATTTGCTGCAGACACGTTGTTCTCAATCGAAAGTTAGTACGACCAAATCTTTCAAAGAAGTCTTCTGTACTTGCCGTGGAGAGCCAACTTTACCTGGAAAGCGTTATAATAGTCCAGGCAATGAGCCGGGAAAAAGGCCATAATAAGAAAAAAATATGGTAAGCTAGAATTTCAATTTTTTTTTTCCATTTCGTTCCTAATACCCCATAGATCATTCATGACTATCAAGTCATGATCCCTAGTATGTTTTTTGGGTTGCTGATCACGATTCCGCAGTTAGTTTTCTCGGAAAACTCCCTCTGGATGGTAAATTCGGAAAATTTATATATAGTATATAATTTATAATTTTGTTGCAAAAAAGACCTCTGGTAGGTTTTTTGAGTCGCTGATCACGATTCCGCTGTAATTTTTCTCAAAACACTCTCTCCAGATGGAGAATTTGGGAAATTTGAGATTCTCCTGGAACGGTTATGATTAATGAAGTATAATTTTGTTTATTATTCATAACCGTCTCAGGCAAATCTCAATTTTCCCGAATTTTCCATCTGGAGAGGATTTTTTGGGAAAAATAACATCGGAATCGTGCTCAGCGAACCGAAAAAGCTACTGGAGGTGATTTTTGCAACAAAATTATACTTTATTATGCATAACCGTCTCAGGAAAATCTAAATTTTCCCGAATTTTCCATCTAGAGAGGGTTTTTTGTGAAAAATAACATCGGAATCGTGATCAGCGACCCAAAAAAGCTACTAGAGGTGATTTTTGCAACAAAATTATACTTTATTATTCATAACCGTCTCAGGAAAATCTCAGTTTTCCCAAATTTTCCATCTGGAGAAGGTTTTTTGGGAAAAATAACATCGGAATCGTGATCAGCGATCCAAAAAACCTACTAGAGGTCATTTTTGCAACAAAATTATGAACTATATATCATATATAAGTTTTCCAAACTTCCCATCTGGACGGTGTTTTCCGAGAAAACTAACTGCGAAATCGTGATCGGCGACCCAAGAAACATACTAGGGGTCATTTTCGGCTATTAACTCATCAATTTTCTAAACATTTGGATTGTTTTCATAAGAATGCTCCTCAGAGGGGTTGAAACCCCATTTTGGGGAGGTAGAAAAGAGGACTTCCGCGGTCTTGATAGTCATGAATCTATGAGGTATTAGGAACAGAATAGAATTTTGAAATTCTAGTTCACTATATTTTTTTTTCTGGTTCGTAGCCTGGACTAGAATTTGAACGCTGTCCAAATCCCAGGTATCGATAGGTCTCTCCAGCATCAAGATGTTTGAAAATGATTCCGTCGAGTAACAAGAAACCGTGGCAAGATATTATCAAGCATGACTACTATAACACGAAAATTCTTAATATTGAAATGGATACCTAATATAAACTGTTAATATAAGAAAGTATTCAAATCAAGAAAAACAAAGGCATTAATAAAGAAATTGATTCCAATCTTTCTAAACCTCATAATAATCTAATTCAATGAAGAATCAAATATAATCAAATTCTGATATTTTGAAGTATCACATTATTTCGTCTATTTAATTCAACCTCAGAATGAATGATTTTGATAAGTATTGTTCGCCAGATCTTTCAAATTAAATTTATACCTCCATTGATGTCCTTGCTAGAAAAATTAATTGTAATCATTAAAATTGAGATTTTGAATTACTTATTCAATTGAGTATCAGATTTATTACATTAATCTTTTATTTTCAGAGAGAAATTCGATCATCTCCGTTGTAGTGACAGGTAAGTTTGCTAGATTCTGTAATAGATTGCATAATCAATGAGTTCTGGCGGTATTCAAAGCGATAATTCAGATTAACATGTCCGATTCTGACTAATTTGGAAAAAATTATGATATTGGACTGTCTCCTTGTCCGACAATTCACTTTTTTTGTAAGTAGACTGCAAATCATAATATCACAGATTGATGTCACTACTATATGCATCATTTGTTGAGTACCTGCGACAAAATTCAATATTTTTGTTAGTAGACTGCAGATCAAAATATCACTTACTGATGTCACTACTATGTGCATTATATTTTTGCGTACCTGCGACAAATAACATGGAGGAAAGCCGACAAATATAAGCTATCATTTTATTATTGGTTCATATCTCAAAAATTAGCTTTTTTATCTGAATAGCAAAAACACTAATTTATATCTATATTACTTAATTATAAGCTGTTGCTCAGATTACTTTGATTTGAAAAATTAAATGGTCGCGGTATTTAGATATATCGAGGACGATGTCCTTTTGGACGAATTTCCATTAAGTCCTGAAATATAGGCTACCATCAAATATAACGTGACAATCATCGAAGATACTAAAGTCATATTATAAAACGAATAATATTTATATTATATATTCCAGTAGAACTGACTGAGAAATGTTCTGGGTAAATATAAACAAGTTTAAGGTCCATTTGCCTAAATGGCCACAATTTCGTGTAACTACATTGAGAGATATAGAATTGAGTTTTTTAAATTATGAAGTATTATAAAGATTAATAAACGTGAAGTATTCGAACCCACATTCCCGGATGTCTATTCCAGCGATTTTTACCAATTACACCACTTTGGTACCATCAGAGTCTCATATTTTTGTGAATATAAACCTCTGAAAGGATAGTAGATCGTTGATGCCTATGTGCTTTTCGAATGATATTTTGTGAACTCATCCTTACTTGATACGTAGACAATGTAGTTCTTCAATGTGGACTACCTTCATGTCGCCATTATTGGCTACTGGCCCATATCTAGAGATTATTCAAACCGACTCGGAATATGGCCTAGTAGCCAACAATGGTTACATGAAGGTAGTCTATATTAAAAAACTACACCATCTACGTATTAAGTAACTTTGAGTTCACAAAACATCATTCGAAGAAAATGCATATAAGCCCATATCTAAGCCAAGTATTTATCTATTAGTTTGTTCAGAATTTCATCTGGAAGAACATTTGATTTCTGACCGATAAATAAAATCATATAATAAAGCTTAAAATCACATTACATTATATTTTAACAATCAGCATTAATAAATATATTATTCAATGCAATGAGTAAATGATGCAGTGTCATCTATCCCAAACGTTTAATATAACCAACTAGAGATTGTGATAATAGGCTTGGCGTGTTTCTTACTAATTTTATGCAGTTTGCTCTGATAACAAACACACCTAGTCTATATTATAGGACCCAGCTCACACTTGGCGACTTTCCTCTATTGATTTTGGTGAACATCGATTGATAACAGTTCACACATTCCTATTTGTAGGTAAAGGACTTATTCCGAAAACTCCATAGATATTGGATTGAATTGAATTGATTGAATCACTCGAGTTTGTCCGCAAAATATCTATGTTGCGGTTCCATAGGTAGGAATCCAAAGTACTATTTCAGTTCGTCTATTGACTAGGAAACAACTAATAAAAAGAGATATGTAGAAAACAATAACATACGTGATACTTTCTGATCAATTTTGGAGTGTACATCAAGCGTGACTATGTAACCCTTCCAACTTTAGTTGAATTCAAAGACTGTTCGATGATATAACAAAAAAAAAATTCGTTTTCTCACATGAATAACAGTTTGGATTGATCAAGAGCTTTGGGGGAGATCATCTCTTGGCTGTTACTCCCAAACGTTAATGATAATTAATCAAGGTTAGGCTTTTATCATTATTAGTTCAACATTTTCTGAAATTACTATAACAGTAATTTTTATGTTATTATCACGCTCTACTGCGTTTGTAATTGAGATAGAACAACTAAGAGTTTCATGTTCGTTTACAAAGATCAGTCCTCATGGGGTGAAATCAAGCATTGAAACACATTGTTCCTCTACCTTATTGGGAAATTCAGTTCGCCTTCACCCAATTATAGCAATTAAGCGAAGCGCATAGAGCCAGAGGAGTTATCTCGATCTCATCGGCAATTACTTAGCTATTGATAACTGGCTGAACTCCAATAATAATTATCATTGAATTATAATATTCCCAAATCCATGGAATCGTCAACCTGTATACTATTATATTATTTATGTTAACTCTCACAGTGTTTTAAACAATAAAACTGTAAATATAAAATAATCACCCATATCAACTAAAAATATTGTTGAAGTACTGAGGACCTTCCGGTCACCAAGTGGCCATCATTGGAGTTGAGTAAATCAGAAATCAAAATGTGCCTGTTCAAACACTATTTGAGGATATTAATGCAAACAAGGGGTTATCCTCAGCTGAAGATAACTCGGAATTCAATAAATTCCTTTTTCAATTATACATTTTTATCCCTTCCAAATTACCTAGAGATTTGTAACGTACGTATTTGTTTTAAAGAGAAATGAAGTGACCTTTATTTGTAATATGTTCGGCAAACGCTGATTGTTCACCAACATTTTTCTTTACATGTGCAAAACATTTTTTATATCGAGTTGATATGTTCCTGCTAGTTGAACCCAAATAACTTTTTGAACACGATTCTCGATCGATTTTGTTAATACCAGATTTGTCGGAAACTTCATCAAAGGTGTTTGCTGAACGTTATTTCAGCTTGTTCCTATATCTATAAATGGGTTGAATCGCAAATTTAGAGAACAAGTTACGGAATGTATTAACTACTGATAGTCCAAGCAATAGACAGAAATGCATGCAGAAATTAAGTTAATTAAATACCTGGAAACAAAAAATATAAGCGTATAGGAAATTGAATTTAAAGGTGAGTTTCTGGTTAATGCAACTCAATCTGAAATGGCGAACATAACCTGAAAAATCGGCAAAGTTGCAAAAAGTGGTTTTTCTCAATTAATTAAAAAACTATAGCTTGGATCGGAAAATTTTGGAGAAGAAAGTTGTAGGTATCAAATAGATCTATCGATTCGTCCCATAATAATCATAAATATCATCCACACTTTTCGAGTTAAATCGAAAAAACCGTTAAAAATCGGGGTATCGAGAATTCGTTAACTATTACGTTTCCATATGTATTGTTTGCTGTACATATAGCCCATGGCAAGCTCAGAGAGCACTCTTTTTCTTAATTTGAAATATTGATTATTTTTCAAAATATATCAATTTTTCGAAAAAAAGACGCTCTCATAAATTGGCTAGATCTTCTCAGGAAATGGTCCTGGAGTAACGATTTTGGACTTATTTTCTTCATGAAGAGTTGTGCTATAATTTTATTGAAAAAACCTAGCGATTTTTCTAATTTTTAGGGTGAAAAAATGACTTTAAAAAATATTCATCTTTTTTTAACATGTTTTTTTCAGATTAGTTTTACAATTTTAAGTTTAGAAAAATGTCTTTGACGGAAATCGAATTCTAATATTTTTTTACGAATTGACAAAACAAAATTTTTCACCTACGATCTTCTGGACCAGCGATAATTTTCTAATTTCAAAAAAATCTGTAAGATGCAATACACATTATACAGAAATGTGTTTTATGGAGGTTAATGTTAAATACCTATATTTTCAATAAAAAAATTCTGGGATATGTTTCATTGATCCATAGTATTAGAAATTGAGTAACAAAGCTAAGCGTGCGCGGCTGCCGGAGCGTGAGGCGGAGTGGGGGAAGCATTGCGCGCTCGCACTGAAAACTGATTCAGAGCGTTAAAAGCAAACACGAATATCGTATTTATTTTCGCCTTAGAAGCAAAATTTATTTTCAAATAGTTATTTTTGTATTAAGTGCGTAAAATGTTTTTTTAATGGCACATGAGAGTGTGCCATGAAAACATGGATTTTATACACGAAATACAAACGACATTTTTTGTACAAATGCGAATGTGAATTTACATTGTCTGAAATATATTGAAAATAAATACTTCCAATATAATTTCACAGCATCCAGTGGTCTTTCTGTGTCGTTACTATAGGCACGCCACGCCGCGTGTTTGACTGTTTGACTGTGTTTGCTCGTAGTTGCTTCAATTTCTACATGTTGAGAGTAATTGTTCAAACTTTACTATCAATTACTATTCCAATAAATGGAATTGTTTTTTGATAAATAATCAATTAATAATTGACTCTGTTATAAATAAATCGTTCATAAAGTATTTCATGTTTATTTTGTGAATTATTTTGGCAGTGAAAAAAAGTAAATATTCACGCATCAATAGAGATGCAGAAATGTCAAGTTTTTTTGACAGTTGCACAAAAACTGTATTTTCCGTGTAATACGTCATAGCAGCAGCATATTATACAAGTGAACGATAGTGTACAATGATACAAGTTCTGTTCAAAGAGAATTTTGTGTTGGTGACAATATTCTAGAAATTTTTATTTTTCAATTATATTAAACATCGAAGTAGTAGAAGAAGAAGAAAATGAATTGGGATGCAATTCTTCAATGAAGAAGAGAAAAATTTAAATACGTTTCATTATTATAAGGTGTATAAGCTGTATACCGCTACTTTGATTGTAAGGATTGTATGAATATTCCATAATAGTTTTGTGAATAAATGAGATTTCAAACTCATCTTAACATGTTGTTTTTATTTAATTTTGTATCATAAAAACATATTTACTGAAATAATCAAATAACTGTTAAAGAGATCAGCAAGCATAACGTCAGTATGATTCCTTGAGAAAAAAAGTTGAGGTATTACGTGGAAAATACTGTTTTGATAATAAATCGTTATTTGAATGACAAAAAGTAAAACAAATTAGAAATGTAAAAAATGACTATTTCCGAGTCTATTTTAATTCAAAGGCAAAAATAATACGGTATTCGTGTTTATCTCGTCTACCCCAGATTAAGTACAAAACGATTTTTGTACGTTATCTAGAAGCCGAAATATTGAAGATTTTGCAACCACAAGCAACTTTGAACGCACTAAATTTTTTTTCAGTGCGAGCGCGCAATACTTCTCCCACTCCGCCTCACGCTCCGGCAGTCGCGCACGCTTAGCTTTGTTCCTCAATTTCTAATACTATGGATCAATGGAACATATTCAAGTTTTTTTATGAAAATGTAGGTATTTAACATTAACCTCCATAAAACACACTTCTGTATAATGTGTATTGCGTCTTACAGAGTTTTTTGAAATAAAAAAATTATCGCTGGTCCAGAAGATCGCAGGTGAAACATTTTTTTTCGCCAATCTGTAAGAAAATGTTAGAAATCGATTTCCGTCAAAGACATTTTTCTAAAATTAAAATTGTAAAACTAATCTGAAAAAAACATGTTAAAAAAAAGATGAATATTTTTTAAAGTCATTTTTTCACCCTAACAATTGGAAAAATCGCTACGTTTTGTCAACAAAATTATAGCACAACTCTTCATGAAGAAAATAAGCCCAAAATCGTTACTCCAGGACCATTTCCTGAGAAGATCTAGCCAATTTATGAGAGCGTCTTTTTTTCGAAAAATTGATATATTTTGAAAAATAATCAATCTTTCGAATTAAGGAAAGAAAAGCTCTCTTAGATTGCCATGGGCTATATGTACAGCAAACAATACATATGGAAACGTAATAGTTAACGAATTCTCGATACCCCGATTTTTAACGGTTTTTTCGATATAACTGAAAAAGTATGAATGATATTTATAATTATTATGGGACCAATCGGTAGATCTATTCGATTCGTACAACTTTCTCATTTAAGTTTTTCCGATCCAAGCTATAGTTTTAAAATTATTTGAGAAAGACCACTTTTTGCAACTTTGCCGATTTTTCAGGTTATGTTCGCCATTTCAGATTGAGTTGCATTAACCAGAAACTCACCTTTAAATTCAATTTCCTATACGCTTATATTTTTTTTTCCCAGGTATTAATTTCTGCACGCATTTCTGCCTATTGCTTGGACTATGAAGGATGATAAGTGAAACTGTTGAATTTTATTGAACTATTTACTTGGTTGTGGTCCAATTTCTTTTTTTATGAATTGCAGTATTGATCAAAAGTTTATCGTAACCTTTGTCCAACGCTATTTGTTGAAGTTTCTCAACTTCGTTGCTATAATTTTTCTGGCTCAATCGGAAGTTCGATAATCTACGAACAAGAATATTGAATGGAGCTGTTTTATAATTAAACGATATAGTTGAATCCATCAGAGTATGTCTCAAATTTTCAGATAACTATTCAGCTGTGGTCAGGTAGAAGACGCAAATACTGTTCAAGGTTTTAAATGAAAAACTTGTTCTATCAAATTGGAATCGCATGTGATGAATTACAACTACTCAATTCCGGATCATTTCAGAAACGAGTATGCAATTAAAGAAGCCCGATGATTCCGGATAATTATGATCATTTCAATAAATAAAAAGTATATAGTTCAGAGAGACATGCAGTCGTTTCGATGAACTTTGTCATAAAAACGAGTATCCTTCGATGTTAACGTTTCAAACTTTTAACAGCCTCACACATACAAGTATCAACAGTTTCTGACTAGTCAGAAGGAATCACCACGCGATTTATTGATAGAAAAAGTAGCGTCATTGGAAACTATGAACCAGGCCATAAGCAAAAACCGCAGCCTATGGAATTGGTGAAGTGACCGGTCCACCGGCTGGGGACATATAAAAAACTGGACATCGTCTAGCTCTCGAGCTCTCTTATTTTGGATAACTTACTTTGGTGTGAATCCTATCTGTTAGTGAAGTAAATCAGAACCGTTTTAAGAATATCGAAACCGAAAGTAGGTGAGAATTATCAGTACATCATTCGCTTCAACTGTGTAGCGTAAACCTATATATTTGAATAGTTAGCCTGCGTTGAGTTGTAATCGGAGGTGAGGAATTGAATTGTCATATATTGCAAAATACATTTTTCCTCGCTCTGTCTATTCCGTAAAGTGACAATATTGATCCGAATTTTATTGTAAATAATAAAATTGTATGATGTCAGGTATGAATTTATTGTGAAATTCTGTGTTATAGTCTCCATCTGCACACTGTGATTTCACCCGAAATTAGGTGGGAATTTAAGATGAGCCACTGATAGTGTCTGCATATTGTGCTGTCACCCGCAAGTAGGCATTTGAAGTGGAAGTGTGAATGCAAATTTAGAAGGGGTCGGAATGCTCTCATCTGCACACTGTGCTGCTACCCGGAAGCAGGTGGAAGTATTCTTGATAATTTAGAGTCAATTTCTGCACACTGCATGGATGAATGCAGTATGAAATTACCTTGCTTGTAGAGTGAGCTGACATCAGGTTAAGATTATCTCATTTATAACAAACCGCGTATTAGTCTAGACAGATTGCAATTCAATTGTATGTAATACCGCTAAGAAATAGAATTCAGGTTTACCACGGCGCTGGTTTGAGGTACCTGGAGCAAATTAGAAATAGTTTATATTCTGATTTATATGAGCTGCTTATATAGAGCGTAGACCGTCAACCGCTCGTTACCAAATGATTCCATTCCATTGCTTAGATTTACTATATTCACCATTTCGTAGAATTCAGCTGATCAGGGGGCACGGCAGTGCCCCCGCCAAGTCGAGCGCGAAGCAAACACTGCCGTACCATCCTTTACTGGAACCATTTCGCCGCATTTTCAGGCCCCTATTTGAGAACATCTGGATAAGACCAGAACGCAGAAATTCGTCATCCAGTAAGCTATAAAATCACATACTTGAAATAAAACATTTCAAGTCTGTAGGTCATTTAGTTCCGAAGTTAAGCGAAAGCAAAGTTTCGCATTTATGACACTCACTCATTCACTCACTCACTCATGATCATCATAATAGAACAGTACTTCCCATAAACTCAGAGAGCTGAAATTTGGTACAGAATTAGGGTTTAATGGCCACATAAAGGGAAAACTATAAAAACTAGGATAATCGAAGATCTGGAGTACCCGGTGACCATTATTTGAAAACACAAGAGCCCATTTGTGTCCTTGATAATATCTATGATATGAAATGGTCTGCCACGGACATTATATGTGACCACGGTCGTATATGTGTCTATCAATGTATCAGCTGTCTGTCATATAAACATAAACGTTACGTGTTTGATTTCGCAAGATAATATCGTAAAAAATGTCGATAATATTAAAAGACGACGATGAACTTAGTGGCTACCAAGTAGTTGGTATGCCCAAAGACGGGTCTTGTCTCTTCCATTCAATATCTTTCTTGGTGTATGGTAGAACTGACTCAACTTGCAGTATCAGATCTGCTATAGTTGCATACGTTGCTGAACATTGGGATGAAATGCAAGTGTACACGTATAACGCTGATGGTGAAATAAATCATATGCCCACGTTTCTACAAAAAGAAGTGAAATCCCACCAAAAACATTCTGTAAAAAACTAGCCAAGTCTCGATGGAGCTGCTTGTTTATCTCTAAAAAGTAATGAAATCTAGACAAAGTCGTACCAAGTCTAAGGTTCCTTACTGCGATTTCATTATTATTATAGTTAATGTTGTGTGACTTGGCCGTTGAAGGGTACACAAGGGTACAAAACCAGGTGCTCCATGACATCATTGCACCAATATGTCGCCAGAACCGCTACCCATTGACGATGGATAATTGCTACTTGGAAAAGGTTGGTTCAATAACCAGTCAATTGTAGGCTTGATAAAGCTGCGTATTTCAATAATATTTATGTGTAGGCAAGCCTGAAACAAACAGTATAAAAAATTATTTCCAGTACAGACGGACTTCTAATCATCGATAGAAGTCTGCCTGTACGTCTATTTTATGTTAGATCGGTGGACGATTTGACGCTCCAAAAAGAAGAGAGCAGAAGTCAGCATTGTCGATGCTGAATGCATGTGTTGCACAATCAACAACAGCCTAAAATGAGACACTAGCGTCCAATTACCAATACCAGTATGGGCTATTATCTCGCTTAACAAACATAGGTAGTTACAACAGATAACATTACGTGTAAACAAAATTGACTTGTACCCACTAACGTTTAAATGTTAAACGGCCAAGTCACACAACATTAACTATAATAATAAAGAAATCGCAGTAAGGAACCTTAGACTTTGTACGACTTTGTCTAGATTTCATTACTTTTTAGAGATAAACAAGCAGCTCCATCGAGACTTGGCTAGTGTTTTACAGAATGTTTTGGTGGGATTTCAAAATTTATCCTTTCACTGGAGCTCACTTACGTCTTGAGGTTCGCTTAGTCGATCACCAATGCCCAGAGGAGAGATTCTCCCGCTCCCGATATCAATGCTGACACGGAGATCCTGGAGTGGTACGTTCTCGCATCAGTCATGTACATATGTAAACTCAAAACAATGATCACCACTATGTTATTATCATGTTATCATTAGAATTTATTCCATTGTAACTCTCAAGTATTGTTAAAGCTTAACATATTCCAATTTTCATGCATATTGATGATAATTATGACAAGTCATGTTCTGTATATTGGTCTATTATAGCCTCTGTGAATGTATTTACGTCACATCTGGAATTCATTCGTAAATGGAATTCTTGTGTCAACTTGTCATCAGCCGACGAAGTGTTATCGGTGACTTGGCATGGTTTGGTTTATTATCGGTACTTCTAAGAATTGTTTGTGGTGCCTGGGAATTTATGGTCAACAGATATTTAACCAATGATAGCAGCTTCTACCCTGCTTTACAAACCCTACTAAGTCCGAAATTTTCCTGAAGTAAACTACCCTAGAGGAGGAACAATAACAACGATATCATTTCAACGAACAACATCATTACTTCCAATAAATTTAAAAAAAAAACATAGATGAAGTGTGAACATTGACAATAAGAACAAGTGTGTGTGAGTATTTCATCAAGGCAACCTTCTACTACCATTTGTCTGGCCTTGCCGTCGTTCATTATTATCTGCAAGTTATTACTTCACTTGCTGGGAATATCCGCGAATACATTATCAACAACAATTACACCTCCAATTTTCAAATGACCTGTGCAACGATGAAGTTCTATTCGAACTGACAAAGCCATACGAAGGAGGTTTTTTTTTTTATCGCAACATAGCTTGGTGGAAATCGTGGTGCATTTATTTATTCCCTCTGAACATCTGATTATTCGTTGTTCAATGAGTATTCCTTCTTCTATCTCGACAAGTCAAGTTTTCACTTTCGGGTTTCAAGTCTACCTGAATTTATAATCAAACTTACATCATTATCCAAACAGCTCATGAGCATTCGAACTTTAACAACAGATGCAATGCTTGTTCGTGAATGTACGGTAATCCTGAATTTGGGGTGAAACTGTAACCTAATATTTCTCATTTTCATCGGTGAGGTTGACTCGTAGCAAAACAACGTACGCATGGCACGTACCACTTGTTCATTAAGACGTGAAATCCCGGCTGCTATAAGCCGAAGACTCACTTCTTGAACAAATTATTATTATTATAAATTTCTTAATCATGAGGTAAAAGCTGCTCTCATTATTCGTTTAGGTCTTCCAAGTTCTTTGAATATAGAGGAAACAGTTATTATTCTGTATTCGATACTTTTATTTTTAATTGGTTTGAAAACATTATTTTGGGAATGCGTCTACTGAATCCGAAATTTATGTGTATTCTTGTGATTTAACAAGTGGGCCAGCATTATCATTGTGCCATATGTCTATTATATTGGTTGGTCCTACTCCATTTTGCCAGTTACCGACTTTGCGACCGGTGTGTGACTTTTCCAATACGCATGATCTGTAACTGTGAATATATTTTTTTGAACATTGACCAATTTCAGGCCAGAAGAGTTTCTTCTCGTGAATTGGAAAAGTTTTTTTCTCATCCTATATGAGATGATTTATCATGGTAAAGCTTCATAGTATATAGTCGGGTGGTAACCGCTACAAAACAGGTGAACTATCATGATTTTAATAGTTTCCCAACAAATCTTCTGCAGGTTGTTGATCACATCTAACATTTTTGATCATCATAACAATAGTTTCAGCTAGATTTTCGCTTGAGTAATCTACATGATTCATTTTACGTATGTCTTGGTCGGTATTTCATTGTGTCATAATTTTGGAATTTTATCAATCAGCGTCTAACACGAGGGTGTGAATCCTATTTTAGAGCCGTTGCACTTACATAAATACTGTAACGAAGCTCAAAAATATTGTAGATTATCAAATAAGAAACAGGAGCAATTGTTCGTAAAGTAAGAATGAATATTTCTTAATATCATTTCAAAACTTGCAAAATGAAATATTATTGAATAATTCCGAATAATTATATTATTGTAAAGTACTTATGTTATTTAGCACCAAAATCATCTAGTTCATATTTCGAATAATCTAGGATTGATTCATTCAACGCTCGGATTAATCGATACGCTAGATTAGTTAGTTAGATCGTGTCAAAATCCAGTACCCTCTTCTAGCATGATTCGGAAGATGCGCCGATTATGTAAATTATAGTGATGTATTTGAGTCGCGGTAGAGGAAATATCCCTGGACAGAATTCCTTTCCATGATATCCGGAGGAAATAAGGTATTTAAACCAGATCGCAGCCTAAGAACGACACTTCTAACTTTGACTTCTACTTCTACTTCTAACTTTGACTTTTGACTTTTCCGATTCTCGTTTGAATTTCAAGAAGTAACCGAAGTACTACCGGAAGTGAAAATTGATCAAGATTCAATTAAGGTGAGATTTAGAACCGTATAATACCAGTATATCACCGCTTGCTTATATTCTAGCGGAAACTGTTCTGGATCCATTACTTGTGACTGCGCCGTGGCATTGTTTGTAGAAATAATCACATGAATTGCTTAAATTATCCGAAGTAGATTTATTGTGGCTCTATCTATTCCTCGTTTACCGATGATAATTATATTGAATGAACTGTTAGTAATTGCATGGTGTCAGAGTGTGCAAAAGGTGAAACCGGATCACATCCTTCAGTTATACATGTGTGCATATCCGGAAATAACGGAAGTGTGTAGTAGAGCTACCGGCAGTTGATGCACACTGTGCATATCCGGAAGTAGGAACCACAGGTCAAATTGTGTTTGTGGATCACAGTACTCAGTTGTACACTGCGCATGTCCGAAAATAAAGGAGTACTGTTGATTGATATATCTATAGTTTTTGCACACTGTGCATATCCGAAAGTAAGAGCTGTATACATCCTTTGTATGAATGACATTGAAAGAGCTGACAATATTTTGCAATCACCGTGTAAATGGATTCCGTATACTAACTTAGATCAGAGCGGAATAAATTAAAGTACATAATCACATTTTGTAATTGTTTGAACAATAAATAACTACAGATGATGTGCGGTTGCGGGGGCGAGTATTGATAGCCGGACGGAAACAGTTTGCACCCGTTTCACATGCACTGCTTTTTACCGCTTTGATTAGTACCTGATAGAAAGTACCGCACGAACTTATACTAGTTGCTTGTTTGCTTGCTTTATGAAATATCTGTAAATAACATCTAATTAATTAGTTTGCTATAACCGCCTGCCGTAAAGATAGTACAAAATTTTCTTGCATTCCCTCCGAAAGATTAATGATTACATAATATGTTGTTGCCTATTCATTCACCGGTGTTATCATTGTGTTTTTTTCAATAAAGTCTTATTGCAAGAAAGTGAATGAAACCTCTGCTAACATCAACTTATGAAAGACAGTATAACCGTTCTCGCATATAGTTACAATTAAAGCCTGTAATCCAATGCAAATCATTTTGCCCTGTCAAATGCGGCCCCTGGTTATATTCTTCACTGAAGCTATCCTGGGGCAAGGCAGTCTCTACACCGTACCGTGACGGCTTTGTTAAGAGGGCCCTAGCAGAAGTAAATCTTTAGAAAAAATCTGGCGCACGAGAAATAAACATCATTCCATAGTAAATATTCAACGCCTAAGTGTCAAAGCACGTCACAACACAGTCAGTATAAATAGTGAAATGTGCACTTTATAGGTGAGCCCGAAAATGTTCCATCGCTTCAAAAACAGCCAATGTTTCTAGGTCGTATGGTATTTGGATTCATAGTTGGCAGTACGTCTAGTAAAAAACGCAACAGATGTGACACATCATTTCCTTGTTGAAATAAGGTGGCACCAATTCCGATAGCACTAGCGTCAATATCTAGTTTAGGGTTGAAAAATGGAACCACAGGTGTGTCTGTTTGTTTTTAATTTTCAATAGTCTTGCATTTTTACATTTTCACACCAAATATATTTACTATTTTATTTTCAACAGACTGGTTATCGGCGCGATAATTTTTGAAAATATCTCTTAAGACCCATAAGTTACCGTTGAAGCCTGTGGGTGGTGAGGTTTTAGTCAGAGCTATTACTTTTCTAAACCAGGCCGCACTATTCTTCCACTTATCAACTTATCCCAAATATCCAATCTCTTTCATACACTTTTCATAATTTAATCGAAAATTAGCTGATGATAGGGTAGTTAACACTTGATTTGAGCGTTCTAGTTCTTCTGGAATTGTTTTGGAGAGAACGACGACATCTTCAATATAGACAAAATCAGTTTTCCCTCCAACTCACGTAGAGCCTCATCAATTGCTGATAACTGCTGGTGAATTAACATACCCAAAAGATATTCCACTGTTCTCATAATATAATTCATCAGGAGTTATAAAAGCGGTTATGTGCTGCGAAGCATCTGCTATCTCCACCTGATGGAATCCCGATTTTATGTCCAACGTTGTAAAATATTGAGCGTCACACAGTTGGTCTATTTGATCATTGGGACAGCGGCAGAGGATATCGCTGCTTGGCTGCAATTTTGTTGATATCTTGATAGTCAACACACATTCGGATCTGGCCATTTCTCTTTCTACCCAGCACAATTGGGCTGATATAACTCGATCGACCGCGCACAATATCACTTGAGTGATAAATCTGCGGCGTACGATACTTTCGGAGTAGAGCATCAAATTCACTTAGTAGTTTTGATAATTTGGGATTAGAACTAGGGCGTTGAGTTCGGATGGTAACTTGGGCTTCCGCATTGTCTAATCCATATTCGAACATACTAATTATAATATCCCAGGGTAGTTCATTATAAAAACGATTAATATCACGTAGCTTCTTGATATCGTAATCACTTAGTTAGCCACAATCAAGACTTCTCATACTCGCACGTGCTCCGGGGGAGTCATGGTCAGGTAATCCTAATAAGTTCTTAAAAACTGCATTCCACTCACGGACGAAAGGGCTCAAGCACAGAACATGAGAAATGGAGTAGGATAATTTAGGTATGATAATATCTGCCAACATAGGACTCAATGGGAATTCCATAGCAAAACCATTATATTGTGTTAAAAACTCCTCATTAAACTGACAATAATTTTGGCTAAGGCAAAGATCAAAAACTTGTTAGATCTCGGATTTCAATATGGGATTTGTGTGTGATTTTCCAGCATTTTTGATATCAAAATTTGGGAATTTCCGAAAACATATTTGCTAATAGCCCTACATATAATTTAGCGGTAAAATTAAATTCAATTTTGAAAAATATAAGTTACTCCAAGCCTAAGTATGCAGTAAGAAACTCATTGGAAATTTCAGAGTTAATAAATAGAATAACTCTCCCTAAAAAGGACATTTTGCTACCTTTCGATGTTCCAAATCCGAGATTCTTGCCATCAATAGAAGCCACTCGGCTATGGTAAGATAAATCAGACCATCTGGATCCATTCGGACAGTCGAGCGGCACTCAGCGCACTGAAAAATCCGACTGTGTCATTGAAGCTTGACAGGGATACCAAGAAGATCATCAACAGGCTCTACCTGACCTGGATCTCATGTCACTCAGATTGGAAAGGGAATGAGAGAGCGTATAAACGATTCTCAAGACCTCCTTGCTGGTATCCCTGACAACGGGGATGCCAGCAAGGAGGAAAATTGACGGCTGCAATGACAATGAGATAGGCCCACGGTCGTATACACAGGTCCGGAAACTCTATGGTTGAGTTGAGTCGCTTACGGGTGCTCACGGTCGTAGTCCCTCGCTCAGCCACTAGCTAGCGCTTGGATCACGAGGGATGTAAAACCGTAGATAACTCTACTAGGTAGTACGGTAGTAGAGTTATCTATGGGTAAAACGGTTTCTTCCCGGAATCACAAGCGGTGTTACTAATGCTCATTTGCACCGTTGAAATGGAAAGTAATAAGGTAATATAATACACAATTATCGTAGCGAATTCTACTGAAAACTGTTATTTTCGTGGAGAACTATTGTAAAGAAGACCCGTATCCCTAATTTTTCTGAAACTGAGAAGCAACTGCTTTTAAGCCTTGTGCATAAATATAAGCACATTATTGAATGCAAGAAAACTGACGGTGTCAGTGTTGATGAGAAGAACAAGGCCTGGAAAGCTGTAGCCAATGAATTCAATTCTTCATGTTCAGAATCGAGGTATAGAGAGGTGCATTCACTTGAAAAACAACAGAAACATGGATGTGCGGAAAGTTGTAGCTCAATTTATTCTCTTCATTAAAAATCTATTATTCACAGGATTCAATCAATGTGCCAATGGAACCTGATAATTGTGACGAACCTGGTAATTCTAACGATGAAATCAAAACTGATGATATGGTAAGGTATTTTGGAAAACATAAATATATCGTAGAAACATATTTTTTATGCCAGAATCAACCAACATTAAGCTGGGGACTGAGCGAATTCAAGAGCAGCGCGTTGAGAACTCGTAAGCCAACTATCTTGGCAAATGCAACTTCCAGTAGGAGAAGATCTTTAGTTTCTCGGGAATTGACATCCTCGACAATCACAGAGAAATATGATTCTCTCCTGGACAAAAGATTGGCCATTGCAGACATGGAATTAAAAAAAAGGTCAAAATGATGTGAAATGGCAGCTTGAACCTCATGAGGGAAGCCCTGCTCTTAGATAAAGAAACAAACACTTGTTAATTTGAAAGCAAAACAGTAATTTTTTAATTTTTAATTAGAAGTAGTAAGAATCTATGTAATTTGTCAATGTTTTTCCTCTGTTACTATATATTTTTTTTAGATTGTAAAGGATCTTTACTTGTTGGAATGGAAATCCATTATGTTACAAATGAACTCTACATTGTAGTGTTGATTTGTAATATATATATATGTTTGTTATTTCATAAGTATTTTGTATCACTGCATTTTTTTAATTTACGACTTGTTCTCATTGCCACTAGTGAATTTTCAATAAAATTCAACCAAACTGATGTGTAGATTCTTATATTTTTATAAATTATTAAAATAATTATCAATTAAATGTGTTCTTGTATTTATTATTCTGATTTGAGAGAGGAATAGAACTGTTACTCTTGTCAAAATGTATTACTCACCTTAAAAATAACTTCCCTTTTTCGTCCACATAAGAGACCTCGTTAAAACGATTTCTTTCCGGAGTGTGTACTTATTATCTAAGGCTTTTTTGGTAGTAATTTAAAAAGGAAATGTATGAAAATAATCGATCGCATATAAACATTTTTTTAATTAAATTAGGATAACAATCAAAATACATGTACACTAATAAACTATAAAAGAGTTCACACTGTGGATATATTATAACACTATAAATAAGAAATAATCACCCTTATCCACTAAAAATACTGGTAAAGTACAGAGTAAACTAAATTATAAATCAAAATGTGCCTATTTAAATACTATTTGGGGATAATAATGTAAACAAAGGGTTACCATCAGCTGGAGATAAATCGAAATTTAGTAAATTGCTTTTTTGTTTATACATTTCCATCCCTTCTAAATTACCTAGAAATTTGTCTGTACTGTGTTTTAAAAGTGATAAACTTTCTTGAGAAATGGTGTGACCTGTATTTAAAATATGTTCGGCTATCGCTTATTTTTCTTTATATGGGCAAAATGTTCCTTATAACGAGTTGAAACGATTTCTTCACGGAATCGCAGGCATCCACTTTTTTCGCATTTCTGCATCTTTCGGCACTTTAAAAACAGAAGTTTTTTGTTTTGCACTTTAGTACCCCGTTTTGCATTTCGGCACAATGCACGGTTTCATTTTTGCTGAAAACGCAAGTATTCCTCCTGTTTACAAGTTAACTGTCAAATGTCACAGAATACTCTTCATAGAGATCAAGATGATACTCTTACGTGACGCCCACGGTCGTACATCCCTACGGGACGACTTTTGGTACTACGCGCACTTGGACGCGTAAGCGACTCACTGCTCAGATGGGAAACAGCCTCGAGTTTCCAGACCTGTCTATACGACCGTGGATAGGCCTAAGGGCTAGCGAGACACTCTCGCTGAGTAGACAAAGCATACGGATATTCTCCGAGATCTTCACAGGTCACGAAATTTGATGAAATTAGAACATACAGTAGAGAAAAGTAACACTTCCTTGTGTATAAGATGCGAGGGAAACAAAGTGAAGTCTTCAACCAATTTTCTTTGTGAATGTCCTACCCTCATTCGAACCACGTTCCCCTGACTGGGTTTGGGAATCAACACGACGAGATTTTTGATGAACACCGACAATGGAGATATCCATAGAGAAGGTAGAGATTCTCCCCTTTCTACAATGTTACAGAGAGGTCAATGAACTCGTTAGTGTGACATCATCGATCAGACGGATGACTATCTTATTGATATAATCCTCCAAGACCTTCAGCGTATGTTTGGAAGTCGAACGCCATACGTGTGAACAGTACTCCAGGATAGGTCGAATCTGAGCTTTGCAGATTATCCGGAGCTACTGGAATGTTAAGTAGCTCTTGGCACGGAATTGAAAACGAAGTTTTTGTGAAGCGGTTTACGCAATGGACCTCACATGATCATCCTATGAGAGGATACTTTTGGTGGGGATCCTGAGCATGGATTTGGAAAACTGCATAGGAATAGTTGTACGTGAAATCATCAAATTTTGAATTGTGGGATCCACCTTCCTGGAAAAGACCCAAGATTGAGTTTTGGTTGCATTAAACTCTACTAGACTATTATATCCCCATTCCAAAATCTTTGTCAGATTCTTCATCAATAGCGTCAACCTGTCTCTGCCTCGCTATTCTGACTTCATTGCATTGTATAGGGGCTCTAGATGAGAAGGGGGTATGAAGTGTACCATCTTTTGAAAATCTGTGGATGAGATAGGTGGTCACTTCCCGACTAAAGTTGGTGCTTGGAGAGATCCCTGTGGAACCCAAGCGGTGATAGCCATTGTATCGGAATATACTCTGTTAACCACTACATTTAGTGATCTATCTGAGAGAAAACTTGATAGTAAACGACAAAATTGAGGCGGCAAACCATATGACGGTAGTTTCCCAAGAAGGCTTTGTTTCCAGATTCGGTCGAATGCTTTGGAGATATCCAATGCTACAGCTAGAGATTCCCCATGATCTCTGCTGACGGAAGCCATATTGCCAGTCGTTGACGATTTTGGAGCTTTCTAGGTATTCGATGAGCTCGATATTGGTTGTTTTCTCCATCACTTTAGAGATTACAGATAATGGTGCAATGAGACTATAATTATTTGGGAGGGTCTTCTTACCTTTTTTGAATTGACTGCACTCTAGCTGTCTTCCAGGTGCAAGGAGGCACACCAAGTTTGTATGAGAGGATGAACAACAAAAACTGGTATCATCTCATGCACACATTCCTTGAAAACGACAGATGGAATTTAGTCTGCCTCCATAGACGTTTTGGTATTGAGATCAAGCAGAATGCGCCTAATTGTGCGCTGACGAAAGACAATTCCGGGCATATGACTATCGATGGCAGCAATATTAGGAGGGTCCTTCTCTTGTGGATCCGTAGTGAAATTCTCTGTAAATATTCCAGCAGAAAAGATACTTTTTTCCATTATATTATGCTATTATTATGAGTACGTATTACAAATTTTAGTTTATTATTCAAATGAGCATATTCTGTTCTGATCTCCAGACATGAATTAACATGCCAACGATGGTATGCTCTCTGTTCTGAAGGGACAATCCTAGAACAGATTTCGCTGAACCATCGTTCATCGGATGATATATTTTGTTGGTTCAAAACATCCTATTCTCTGACTTAACTTGGGAGGAAAAATGTGAAGACCGTTCCAGTCGGCTGAGTTTTATTGCCTATCTGTGCGTGGAGATGTTGGATTGGGTCTTGGAGTGATATAGGGACAGGTCCTAGTGATGAGTGGAAGGCTAGATTTTCCCAATGGTGCACGGAACTTTATTCTGTAAAGAGCTGTATTTTTATTGAGGAATAAGCCAGGCTCATTGACATAATGATAGTTGTTATCAGAGATACGGGTTTGTTCATTAATTAACTGCTCGAGGCCATAGGTAATGGCGAAGGCCTCAGCCTGTCGCCCTGCGTTATCCGTCTTGTTTGAGAACTTGAGCCAAGCGGTGTTGTGAACGGTGAAATCCGCCACAAAAATGATTTCAGCTGCTGGATAATTCTGTTGAATGAGTTGAATGGTGGCACTATTGAAAAAACACAAGAAACCTTATTAAGAATGGTTATATCATTAATTTAGTTAATTCGATAACTAAAGACAAAATTAATAAATTTCGTTACTCCAATATCACTAATGAAAGATCAAAACAAAAACATTACATATCACTACCATATATTAATTGTCTTTCTGAGGAATCATGTAATATTAGTGAAACCTTATGATAAAAAAATATATGTCATTAAAGTTAGTCAAACCAGAAGACTCTTCTTACTAAATTAAAAAGCGGCGTACCTTTCATAAAGATAACCCATTCTGTAAACTCCCTCCTTTGTCAAAATTGCGGAAAAGTATGCGTCTGCCTTTCCCAAAACCTTGATAAAAGATTGAATGGGCATAAATATACTAAAAATGTATTCACTGCACTTAGTAAACATATAAAAGACTTAATCCGTTCATTTAACTATAACGATACAAAAATTTTAAATATTGAAAATAATGATAATGAACGTTTGATATTAGAAAGTATACAATTGTGTTAATGACAAAATAGATTCCGGTTTTTCAGAACTTTATGATAATCTAATTCAAACTTAACCAATTTCAGTTATTTTGAAGCACCACTTTCTATTGTCTATTTAATTCAACCTAAAAAAAATAATGTTTTATCTGACATTTATGAGAGACAGTTTCAAAGTTAGATTCTATAGAATTATCATAAACTTGATCAGTTTTTAGTAATAAGAATGAAATGTAAATCATAGAATAGCTAATTCATAAAATAATCATAGATATTTAGAATTGTATAATCTTAAAATAATGTCTTATGTTCTTAATTTACTATATTCAATCCATTTCAAATTAATAATTAACCATTACTCATTCACACACAATCGATTCATTCTTTTCTGCAGTCCTAATTGGATTTGAAAAATATAAGTCAGCTGCAGACGCATTTTATTAATCAGAATTCTATTCTTTCCTAGATTACATGGAAATAATAATTGACAAGAAAATTGTTGATAAAGATAATAAAATATTATCAAAATGTCAAAAAAGAAGAGTTTCTATTTTATTTTCATATTTATAAAGCAGTTAGAACTATTTCAGATAGATGTGACCCATATGTTGCAAATAATGGACATTCATTGTGAATAGTAATCTTGATTCATTTCAATTTGATTTATTACAACATCATCATATATCTCAACAGCATTTCCTATTGCAGTTCCACTATTATATATTATTGTCGTATATTAGATAAATATTTCCTTTATTCATAAAATTGTATCTATCATCAGTTTGTGTTCTCCTGAGTCAAATTATTTTGATGTTTTTTGGCAATTTCAGAATAATTGTTATGCAAAATAAACGTTTCATGACAGATTGAGCGTTTCTCACTCTTCATAAGTAACTTGTTGGAAAATATGAACAACCGTTGTTAGAATCAACATTTAATTGTTTAGAAATCTGTAAAATTGAAGATCAAAGCAATGTAAGAATGTTTGTAAGATTAGGCATTGTGTAACTGACATAAGCCTAACTATATGGTATGAAGAAATCTTGAGATTCATCAATCATCCAATCTCTAAACATTCGACGAAAAATGATACATGGAAGGGAAAAAAATTCTCTTCTCAATGATGTCTGAACCAACTGTGCCTTCCATATATAAAATACATCTTCATGTCATAACTCGAATTTTGAAAAAAATAAAAACGTGCCCACATTGAACGCAAATGAAGAGTTTACTTATAAAATTTGAATTTCTCACCCAAACATTCTTTTTTTTTTCAAAATTTTAGTACAATTATTTAAAAATTGAATTATTGTGTGAAGAAGAAACAGAAAATTTTTCTAAGGCCCATTATTCCGAAGGAAAAGTGTACTGTACATTAATACAGAATAGCTAGATCTATGGGCAATCCAAAATTTTAAATTATGACTAATAAGGAAATAATTGTCCTCTTACAACTGATTATCATTTACGGATAGCATTCATAGGGAATCTTCCAACGAATAAGTGATTTATGTGAAAAATATCATCAAGTTGATTCGAGAATTCTTTTTAATAACTCATGAATGAATAAAGAATAAGAATAGTCTACACTGTGGATACCCCATATAAATATAAATAAGAAATCATCACCCTCATCCACTAAGAATACTGCTAAAGTACTAAGGACGTTTCGGCTACTTCGTAGTCATCATCGAAGTAAACTAAATTATAAATAAAAATGTGCCTGTCTAAATACTATTTGGAGACAATAATGCAAACAAGGGGTAATTTTCAGTTGAAGATAAATCAGAGTTTGATAAATTGCTTTTTCGTTTATACATTTCCATCATCCCTTCTAAATTACCTAGATATTTGTCCGAACTGTGTTCAAATATTCCAATAAAATTCAAAAGGCTTACCAAGCCTCCTTTCGTAATTATTAAATCCCATAATTTGTTTTCAAAATTTACTATACAACCAGTACAAGATAAAAAACCGTTCAGACCACATGTTTGTTAAAGTTTATAACTTGGCTGAATCCGGAATTTACAAAATGGACTGTGGCTCGTAATCAAAATGCTACGTAGGTCAAACTAGATGGAACATTCTATTTCGGTATAGAGAATATTTACAGATATAAGTTTAAAAAATGGAGAAAAATCATTATATCTTAAATACAGGTCACACCATTTCTTAAGAGAGTTTATCACTTTCAAAACACAGGACGGCAAATATCTAATTATTCAGAAGGGATGAAAATATATAGAAAAAAATAATTTCCTAGATTCCAGCTGAGGGTAGGTAACCCCTTGTTTACATTACTATCCCCAAATAGTATTTGAACAGGCACATTTTGATTTCTAATTCAGTTCACTCTGATGATGGCTACTCAGTAGCCGGAAGGTCCTCAGTACTGTAACAGTATTTTAGAGGATGTGGGTGCTTATTTCTTATCCATAGTGCCATGAATTGTTCTCCATAGTCATTGTTAAGGACTATCTTTTTGTAAGTGGACTGTATTTCTTTCTTAGATGGACATTGGTTCCATATAAAAAATAGTTGACATTTTTACATTCTTATTCTCGAACAAATTATCAATATAAACAAACTTGTTTCATCTCCTTGGTTACATCAACAGCAACTATATCAAGCAGTCGAGTAAAATAATGCTGCCACGGAATTAAAGAAACTTGAAATCTAGTGACAAACTACATAATAATAAAAAATCGGCATTAGGCCTAAACAGTCATTACTATTCAAGTTGCCTAATTACGTTGATGCTAGATACCAATAGTTAAGAAAATCACAAATCATATCTTGTATCGTGATGAAGGCTGTGATGCTGCAGTTCGTTATATAGTTCGTAAGATGAGAAATTCTGAAAGCTTAGAAAGAGCAAATATAGGACTTCAGTATCTGTTCAAGCGAACCAGATTTTCAGGTGAATGGAATATTCTAAGCCGAAAATAATGAAGGGGATATCGATTCTGGCCAAGTTGGTATTCACGATTCGTAAGAACTCCCTCCGGACTCAGAGAAGCTTACATCGAAACTGAATCAACAATTTAAACATCCAATGTTGCCATATACCGGAAAGTTTCACGCTACCCTGATTATTTTGGAACATCGTCGGAATCTGATTGCATACGTTTTTAATACGTCATGAAAACATGTAACTTATTGTTTGCCATTTAAGATAACGAAACTGATTTAGGTGAAATTTTTTTTCAAGGTAAACGTAATCTTCCCATCAATTTCAAATATAGGAACTAGAATTCTCAGTGGAACTTTCCGTACTATAGTTCATGCCTAAAATTTACACATAATAATAGAAAATTATTTCATTGTTTTCGACTATTTGTGGTTGGACATTATACCGATAAACAGCAAAACGTCTGAAGAGTTGATATCTGAATTCAAAACTTGTTCTACTACACATGGGATACCGAATATCCCAATTGCAGATTATGCATCTTATAAGTTCAAAGTATTCGCTACTGCGTTTGGCTCCAAAATATCCATAAAATAACAGGTTGGCAGAGAGTGGGGTAAAG
Source organism: Endomychus coccineus (assembly GCA_958510875.1). NCBI lineage: Eukaryota > Metazoa > Arthropoda > Insecta > Coleoptera > Endomychidae > Endomychus > Endomychus coccineus. The sequence goes on along the minus strand of OY294068.1, from coordinate 84,641,125 downwards.
ATGTTCAAGACTATGTTGAGAGGAGGATGTAATTTAGACACATATTCACTTGATTATCGTAGGGGTAGAGTTATCAGTATCACCATCTGATAATTGCATGAATCGTAGGCTTAAAACTTATTTAACAGTCCATGATAATTTACTACTGACTGAGAAGGTTGATAATAACCAATTATGTTCTAAACATGAATGTCATGAAAAAGTAATCCTGATAAGGAAGGTGAAGAATTAAGTGTAAGTGGTAGTAAATCTAATTTTGCTCAAAATGCGTCATATAAGAAGCAAACCAAATGACTTTATGACTTAAGGATTATTTGTTGAATTGAAAAGCAGATGTTGTATATACGATCTGGTGCACATAGTTTTCTATATTCCGGATCAAGATGCTCCATAGGACTATGTTTGGTCCTGGTGATATTGCTCTGTAATTTGTAAGTTAACGAACATAAGATAACCCAATATATAACATGTAATTGAAAGCATGTGCAGTCTCTTGAGGCTCTAATAAAGTACTAAGAAGTACCGCGTCTGTATTGGTTACTCGATACTTGTTAAATAAAAAACATAACAATCATACTTCATTGAGGAACGCAAGCCGTTATCTTGATTACAGTAAGATGTATGTTCACATATAACGTGGGAGCTTGCAAAATTATGCTTTGTCAAAAATTAATCCCAGTTCATAAGGAACAGAGGCACAACTTCTGCTCACCAATGCTTGATCGCTTGGCTGCAGACCTTATTTTTGAGAATTTTGTGGACCGATGAAGCTACTCTCTCTACTGCCGGTATCTTCAATGTGCAGAGATACCGGGGCCAAAAGCGTTCGATGTCTGATGCGGCATTATATGCAACAAAGTTGCAAAAGTTTATTTTTGAAGAAATTTTAGCAGCTGACTTTTACTTTGAATTGATAAATACTTCATCGAAGTATTGCGACAAATGATGAGAAATCGCTCAATTTACCAGGAACGTGGCGCTCCACCTCATAGTACTTACGCAATATGCGATGAAATGAATTCAGAATGGATTGCTAGAGGAGAAACAATTTGCCGGCCTCTTGATAGTCCCGATCTGACCCCATTGGACAGTTTCCTATGAAGTTACGAAGATCATGTTACGCGCGTGAACAAATAGAAAATAGAAAGACAAAATGCTTCTATCAATGGAAACAATTTGATAGAAAGTTGTTTACAAAATTCAATAAAAAGATTTCAAGTTCGTATTGATAAGCAAAGAAGACATATTGAGTAAATTTTACAATAATTTTGGGATACTTCAGTTAGTTTTTACCTTTTGTTTTTATCGTTAGATAATAAGTCATGTAACAAAAAATGAAGTATTATGTTTCGTAGCATAATTCTGCAAAAAATTAAACGTATGATTATCTTCAAAACTTGAAAAGCTAAATACTGTTTGTTATATATTCTCAAGGAGCTCGAATGATCTGAAAATATATAGGATGCTTCACAGATTTCGCAGCTCTTGCAACCATCGGAGGGTGTTCAAAAAAACATAAAATTAGAAATGAGTTGGCGCTCTTCGCAAATTTGATTTTTAAATAATTGTTTCACATAAGATACTTTTCGCATTTGTGTAAAAATAATGAAATAAATTTCATCTTTGAATAACTAGATAATATTCAAATTAATAATGTATAAATATGAAAATGTACAAAAACAAATTCCCGTTCTAGGAATCGAAACCGAGTCTACTGAGTGGCACCCGAGTAACCTAGTCCCTAGACCGCATCGCCGTTTGTTATAAATTTTTTAAGTACGGTGTAAATTCAAGTTAACATGATGATAATTGTATTTGTAGAATTATTTTGTTGAAATTTGGATGGAAGTAGTTACAAATCAACTTAATTATACTGGGAAAGTTTTGAATCGATTCAATGTATACTTTGGGAGTTACATTTTTTCAAATTCTCAACCCTTCAGAAGAGGATGTGTATAATAATAGGGTACGTCATTGAACTACTAAAGACTTTTGTCAAAATTTTAATGTGATATGAGTTTTTGGGTTTTTGTGTAGATAAGTTTCGTAACGTACATCGAGACAGATGAATTGTTCCGAAGCTGCTTAAAATTCGATGAAAAATACTATTGTGAAGGAATTTTTGCTCTAGCCCTTTTTTAAAGATTTTAAAAATAGCTTGAGTAAATGTAATATACTTCGAATTCGTCGCTAAGAATATATATATAAACTTTTGTTTATTGAATTTTTTGAGTTATTAAAGAAAGGCTTATGCATTAGGGTGGAGCGCAATTTTTTTATTCGGAATTTCAACTCAGCGGGATGCGGAATCGATGCTCCGTTAGGATACTAATCAAAAACTTAATGTACACTTTTCGGTATTTTGATTCTTTCAACTGCCCCAGCCCTATTGAAATTTCGAAATTGAAAAAAATGTTTTTTTTCGAAATTTGGATTACGCGGGGTGCGGGATCGTTGCTTCTCAAGAACACAAATAAAAATTTTAATGCATACTTTTTTGTATTTTGAGTCTCTAAACTGCCCCAGCCCTATTAAAATTCCGAAATTTACAAGAATATTTTTTTTTTCAAATTTCATTCACGCCGGGTGCGAGTTTGATTCTTCTTCAAGAGACGAACCAAAACTTAATGGGCACTTCATGGTATTTTTAGTCTTAGAGCTGCCCCAGACCGATTGAAACTGAAAATTTCTAAAAAAAAATCGAATCAGAGGATGAGATGCAAAAACTTGATGGATGCTTCTCAGTATATCGAAAATTCAGAATTGAAAGGAACCAATAGAAATTTAGTAATTACCATTACTACTCTAGATTAAATTTTCACCATTGGGACTACTATCAATTGTAGGAGAGAAATAAAGCAGTAAAGCAGTCAAATATTCAGAGATTTTTATTTAATACAAAAATGTCCAAAACTTACAAAGAAATAGAAAGTTATTTTGAACGATACTCTTTCTTGGTATTGAATTTTGGCATGAAATGACACGATTGGAGCTTATTTCTAATAAACCCTTCTCTTCTAATTGGCCCACATACAGCAGAACTCGATTCAGTTACCAACTTGACACCTTTTTCAGTTGCTTGAGTGTGGCATGGTAAGTTTTTAATGTTTTTTATAATTTCATTTTGAATAATCTGTGGCTCTATGATTGCCTGACAAATACTGGTTATATTTTTTGTAAGTGGAGGCTCTGTTATATTTTCAAATCTATGTAATCATCAGCATTCAAATTTAAAGTAGGTACTTAGAAAATACGCAATACGGAACCAGAGCCCGACGTCGTTCATCTGATCTTTAATATTCTACGGAGTGCAAGTTCTCTAACGTGCTCTCTATTATCGGCCAACATTGCTATTAGCAGATTTTCTGAATGCCCAAAAAACGCATTTCTCTGTATGACTGGGTTAATAACAGATTCAAGATTGACTGGCAAATAGCGTGAGAGTTTTATTGTTTCTAACAAATGTTTTGCACCATAAATACAAAAAGGCTCCACTTTAATTTTAACCACATTGGAGCATATACTGTAATAAATGTAACGATAATCTTTAAATTTTCTGACGGTGTATCAGTTGAGACATATAATCTCAATAGTCTATTAGCCGTTGTTAGCTATCTAGACTGAACAATTTTTCCTGGATTCCTTTCCGCGAAATTTTCATCAAAGGATCCATTGGTAATAGATTGGCATATTTCAAATAAATATAGTTGATCTGTGCTCAAATCTTGTTTAGATTTAGAAATTTCAGGTAACGTACATTGAATTGGGCGAAAGATAACAATCGGCAAGAGTTCACAGTTAGCAAGTGCTTTTCCAATCGGCCCTTTGAAGCTGTCTGGTCCAGTTGTAGTTCCATCGAGATGTTGAAAAAGGTGGCGCAATGTCAGTTCATTGTCATGCAAACTGCATATGAGTCATTGGAGTGGACGTCTAAAATTGCTTTACAATAACCGAAGAATACCGCCTTTGGATCCGGTATTAACGGTAGTTCCATCACAACCGACAGCTAAAATATTATTTGTATCGATCGACTTGGACGTTAGGAATGCTAGAATATCTCTGCAAATCGTTCTAGCATTACCAGCTGCAGGAGAAATATGTCCTAGGTGAAGAGAATCTGGTTCTTTCAGTATTATTATATGCTCTTCATAAACTAGCTTTCGACGATTATCTTCGTACACTAGAGTTTTGTCTTTCCTACCATCGAAAAATAATCCAATGATTTCTTGGGCCATACATAGAGGTACGTTTACCAAGGTAATCCTAGCTCTTGATCTGGCACGGCGAACTGTACTTCGATCTATAATTCGCAATGAATCACTTTCAGTAATCAGACCAATGTCTTCAAAAGCAGCGGATATAATTTCAGCTCCAGCACGATCCGAAATCCCGTAACGATCTTAAGTCCTAGAAACAACAGGAAATTTAACCTTCGCCATTGTGAAGGAAGATTCTGAGGATGTTGAAGGAATTGATTGCGGTTGAGAGACTTGATTCACGATATCCGGCATCCTATCCATGGGCTCAACTTTTGGAACATTTGATGGCGTCTGAGAGCTTTTTTGGTAATTTTTACTAGACGTTGGTTCGAAGTTAGAGAGCAAACATCTTTTTTTATATTCTTCTCGCTTGTGCGTTCTCAACATTGTTCTTTCCATTTTCTTCGCCGCCTCCCGATCTAGAGAACCTATTTTCATTTTACGATGGGTACGTTGGTCTATTAGAAAATCTAGCTCTAGTATGGGTACCTTTCGATTTCTTGGACAATTACAATCTTCGAAGGTTAAACATTTGCAAGTAGCAATATCGAACAATTTCTTGCTTTCATCATTGAACTTCACTAGCTTTTCTTTCTAACTCTCCTCATCCTTCCTTCTTTTATACGGTTTTAATAATGTTCTGTACTTAGCGTGATAAGCAATAATTCGAGCCAAAATTGTTTTGTGTTCTACGATTGGTATTGAAGCTCTACGCCAGACTTCTTCTACTTTTTCCGCCACAATTTCACTTGATTTCATCACACAGTTATTGTACTGTTTTTTATAATCTTGCGAGACGAAAATAAACAATTTCATAATATTTTCGTACGTAGGTAACATATTTTGTGCAAGTTCACTCCCCGAACCAAATATTGGACAAGTGGTGGTATATGGTTTGAAGGCGCGAAATTTGACCGCTTGAACGAATTAACCGATTAGTAAATAAGTCAAAAATAGCAGTTAATTAAATTGGCCGCAAATGAAACCAACATAAGCTATGGCAATTTATAATTAATTTTAATTTTAAAAAAGTTCAATGACCTTGAGGAAGTTGAAATCGAAAAAGAAATAAAAAAACAAAACAACATTGTGTTTGTATAGTAAAAGAGCATCAATATTTGACCCCGCGTAAGTGAAAATCGTGAGTTCATTTTTTCTCTATATAGCAGCGCTCCACCCTATATATGCATGTAATCATTGAGCTGTTCTCTCACCCAAAATCAAATGATATTTAGTTCAGTGGATATGGTACTATCATTGTTCAAATTCTGCTTCTGGTGCTGTCTATATGAATATTTTTCAGAATTAGTAATTAACATATTATTGAACAAAATCGAAATGGTAAGTTGAATCTGGTTCATTCATCAATTATGATATGTATCTACAAATAAATAACTAAATTCTACAATAAGATCGTATTTTGAATTTTACAATAATAGTAAAATATAGATATTGTTTCAATCACTGAACCTTTTGTGCAGTTCACTAGACATGAGGCTGCTAAGAATTCCCTCAGGCACCATCAATATACTGCTTGAAACTAAACTCTGGTTTACTTTTGTCCATAGACCTCAACTGGTTCCTGATTCGCCTCTCATACCCTCTCTGATAAATTCATTGATTTCGACATTGTGCTGTGGTTTAATAAGTGAATTTCCTGCGAAACCTTTTGAATCTTCATCTAAAACTGTGTTACTACCCATTCGTCGCTTGTACATTCTTACCAAGTGGACATGCCTACACATGATATTCTTCACTGCATGTATATTTAGGGCCCGCTGGTAGCGATGAATACACATTTTGTATACTCTGCAGTATAGTGTCCCAAATTCGTTCTAGCATACTTGCTTTGAATGAACAGTTAAGTTGTATTAGAATTCATTAACGAACTCACCTTAAATTGTCCATATACCTGAGAGTCGTATTTTACCTCTATTTGCTCAAGTGCTTCCGCTTTCTTGTGAGCTTTTGATATAATTCGGTCAAGCATTTCAAAATCCTGAATCCTCCTCCACATTTTTATGCCTACTAGGTCGTCCATCATGTAAAGCAGCATTACCCTTCCATTTCTCTTCAGTTGGTTAGTCAGTAGGCTGTTAATAATTCTATTGTCATATTTGTGTTGATTCCTGAATTTCTTTTGTAACAGTAGGTACACAATTTGATTTGTCTTTCTTTCTAAAAATAATACCTTGAATAATACTTTAATAATTTCATATTTATTATTGATACCTACTAATATAGTTCACAAAATCTGTTCCATTTGCCCCTTGTAATTTTAACAGATAATTATTGCATAATTCCATAAACCGATCAAGATTGTTCTCTTCATTTTATATTTCATATATTTCTTCAAAGCTGGAACTTATAATTTCTTCTTTCCTTTGATATTTTAGTATTTCACAACTTAGACTTATCGCTCAGAATCAAAGTGAAATCTTTGGCAGAGATAATCTTCCACTGGTAAAATATGACATAACACACAATCCATAATGAACAACCAATCATTGCAATGTCGTTTCGTTTTTAACGTAGTCTGTAGTTATATTATCTGTCGTAGTCCCCCAATCACGCGGTTTCTTACATCACGTAGTATACGGCGCGGAATCAAGAAGTTGCTCGGAGTATTCTCTGTCTCGATTCCAACTATTTGTCTTGGCAACCTATACCTCACTCCTTGTCACGTGAAATTGTCGGCCTCCGATATCCAACTCGTCGCGACCTTCGTGAAATAGAAGTCTATAAGTGTTTTGAACACTAAAACACTTAAGTCTCGTTCGTAGCCAATTGTTTTCCTAATGACTGCATTAAAAGCTGTAGGAAAATATGGGCAAGTTTCATTCTTATCACTCATTCGTTATCTCAAAAAACACGGAGTTGAAGAGGTAACAATTCCTCTCTCTCAGCAGTAGAAACATCAAGGAGATGACTGGAATAGTTACGGGTCACTGTCGTCATGCATATTATGGACATCGCAGGTAACCCCATATGTAGAAAATGTCTTGAGGTGGAAGAAAGTGCCTCTCACATGTTGGAATGCCCAGGTTTTTCATCCCTAAAATTATACTTCAGCGAAGTATAGTTTCTTCAAGCCAAACTTATAGAAGCCAGTGTCACCAATATTCTGGTTTTCTGACCTGCTGGAATGGAATAGGCTTACTGATCATGGGGAGCACATTGGGCCTGATAATGATGATAATTATGGATTAACTACAAAATGATTTCTAAAAGTAAAAACCTACAAAACATTCCAGCCAACCTGATTCTATAATACAGAGGTCTTGATCCAATTTTTTTTATACATTTCAAGTTTTTTCAATATGGGAGTATAACTCTCATACAATCATGAAAAATAAATAGTTCTAATAGTTGGTTGAAGAGGCCGATACTTAGAGTTATATCATCTTCTAATGTTGATGAAAGCACATTATGACAATAGAGTGTTTGTTTCCGTTGATCCACACTTAAAATAATTTCTGTTTTCACTATACATGATGTATTTTTAAAAATTATAATCTACTGAGAAAAAAACAAACATTATAATAAGACCGGAATAATGTTGTTATGATATTATAGTAATCATCTCAATTATTTGTTGTTTCTCCGTATTTTCAAGCGGATGGAACTATTGTGATGGGATATAAATTGAAACGTTGTGCTAATAAATTAGGTATTTGGAACATGTCAACACCATGAAGTTTTACTTGTGCCTGATTTGTTGTTTATTCCATCTTGTCCTTTCCGCAGTAAGTTGAAATCAAATTCGATTATTATCATTCTTCATGCCGATGGAAATTTTACCCCTGAAAGAATGATGTCTGTAAAATGAAAGAATAGTGTTTTAATTGATTAAGGTTGGTAATATTTTCCTTTTTCATGAACATATTCTTTGTGATTGAACATCCTTCGGAGTAGGTTGTTGTTATTGAAAGAAATTCACTATTTATGTGTTAGGAAAGATGAGTAGAATTCAAGTGAAACAAGTCACTGTTCAAATGTTGTGGAACTGGATTCTGCTAAATCAAATTGAGCTTGATGTATTGACATACTCGTTCTCCGTATTCCAAAACTATTAATTTTATAAAATGTGAATATTCTTCTCAAAATCATCAACTTAATGAAGTTGATTAACAATATAAAATCCTTATATTGTGGTACACGTCATGTTCAGTAGATCTGAAACAAGTAGAAATTTCTGAAGATATCTCAAAAATGCTATGGAACCTTTCATCATATCTCAGATCCACTGAAGGAGGACATTCATTTCCGAAATATATACGTATCAAGAACATCGGGACAGACATATTGAAATAATTTTAACGACTGTATATATATTTTTTATACCATAATATATAACAATATTGGTTTTAAATCAGAATGTTACAGGGAGAACCTTCGCTTCAACAAAGATTCGAATAATATGTCGTTTATATAATAAGTAAGAGCATTTCACAAGCCCCAAAATAAAATATACTTGATTTTATACAAGGGGAAGAACAAATTCTTGTGTCGCTACAATCATAATTTGTATTACCTCATCAGAAGTGTTATCTAAATGGAAAATGTATATAACCAGAAAGTTATTAACATAACATTCGCATTATTCTGGTGGTAACATGTTTTTTCGTTACTTCCAATAGTCTTTTCTGCTGATTATATATTACGTTTTGTTAATATACAGGTAACTGTGTTCAATGAATAACAGCAGGCAACATTTATTTTTGTATTATCTTAACGTAACCATTGTTCTCCGTGTAATCGATATCCCTCCTAACAACAACTACGACAACAGTTTTTTTGAAAATAGAGTTAGTATAGTTTCAGTATCTATATATTGAGTATATGTCAAATAGTTCTTATAATTTTCATATTCTGTTCCAGTGAAAACATAGTATTTTTAATTACCTTTTTTCCGTTCCGGGTGTCTTGACTCACTTTATTCTTCGGCGCCAAAATCGACCATTTTGAAAAATCCGTATTTTACGAATTTCAGACGAAATGTTCATGATATCGATCTAAAACCAACTTCAGTCGAAAGAATTCATTATTCTGCACCTAATATTGAACATTCAAGCATTTTGGTTCAAAGACATGATTTTGGCTTCATTTTGAAAATTTTGGACCACCAAAAAATTCAAATTTTCGAGGTCAGACATTTTTCACAGAATCCTAATTCTACGTTCTATTAGAGGTTTTCATAACGAGTTTTAAGTCTAAGCAGATCGATCTGAATTCAGTAGAAAAAAAGCTATACTAATAAATGTGTTTGGGCTCCTAGAGGGCCCACTTTTGGGTCAATCTACAAAAACCTTGAAGAAAATTACATAGAAATACATCGGATATTTGAGTTTCAAACAGCGTGAGGAGATTCATTCACAATACCAAGTTCAAACGAATTTCATAAATAACTAGCACAGAAATTCATCAACGGCAATAAGAGAGCGTTGGTACAATAGATTCCGCGCGCGGAATTATAGTTCATAGTTATTTATGTATCAAGGGAATTATGAGGGCCTTAATTACCGATGGCAAAGTTTGCGTCCCGAGGGCCTCTGGTTGTGTGGTTTCGGTCCTCAAAAGGACCAATTTCACGACGTTTCGGCAAAGTCGCATTTGCCATCTTCAGGTGATTCGACCGTAGAGTCTGGAAAATCTAGGCGAACTTAGATTTTCCAGACTCTACGGTCGAATCACCTGAAGATGGCAAATGCGACTTTGCCGAAACGTCGTGAAATTGGTCCTTTTGTGGACCGAAACCACACAACGCGGATCAATACCCGAGAATCCAGTTCTACACATTACGTCCGCGAGAACCTAAGAAGAAACATATATATATATATATATATATATATATATATATATATATATATATATATATATAAACAAGTTTAAAGTTTCTTTGCCTAATTGGCCACTATCGTGTATGTAACTTAAGAGATATAGTATTAAATTTTCTGAATTATGAAGATAACTTAGATAATTTAACATAGGATTATAAAGATGAATAAACGTAAAAGACTGAACCATAGGCGGGATTCGAACCCACATTTCTGGATTTCTAGTCCAGGGTGTTTACCAATTACACCACTTCGGTCCTATCAGATTTTTATATTTTTGTAAATATAAACCTCTGAAAGGATAGTAGATCATTGATGAACACAATGCGATTCGATGCCCTACCATAGATCAACTATTCACGCACATTCATCTGAAGTTCAGTCGTTTTTTTGAAGTAAGGATTGTAGGTTAGTACTGCTATGGTTGGCAGTTACTTGACAGTTCTTATTCAAATGACAGCATCCCGGTTCTTATATATTTCAATAGAACTGACTGAGAATTGTTCTGGTTAATTATAAACAAGTTTAAAGTTTCTTTGCCTAATTGGCCACTATCGTGTATGTAACTTAAGAGATATAGTATTAAATTTTCTGAATTATGAAGATAACTTCATCTTTATAATCCTATGTTAAATTATCTAAGTTATCTTCATAATTCAGAAAATTTAATACTATATCTCTTAAGTTACATACACGATAGTGGCCAATTAGGCAAAGAAACTTTAAACTTGTTTATAATTAACCAGAACAATTCTCAGTCAGTTCTATTGAAATATATAAGAACCGGGATGCTGTCATTTGAATAAGAACTGTCAAGTAACTGCCAACCATAGCAGTACTAACCTACAATCCTTACTTCAAAAAACGACTGAACTTCAGATGAATGTGCGTGAATAGTTGATCTATGGTAGGGCATCGAATCGCATTGTGTTCATCAATGATCTACTATCCTTTCAGAGGTTTATATTTACAAAAATATAAAAATCTGATAGGACCGAAGTGGTGTAATTGGTAAACACCCTGGACTAGAAATCCAGAAATGTGGGTTCGAATCCCGCCTACGGTTCAGTCTTTTACGTTTATTCATCTTTATAATCCTATGTTAAATTATCTAAGTTATCTTCATAATTCAGAAAATTTAATACTATATCTCTTAAGTTATATATATATATATATATATATATATATATATATATATATATATATATATATATATATATATATATATATATATCTTCCTACTCCATCAAATATTTCAACTTTATGAAATTTTGGATCTTTACTAGGAATTTGTTTAATAATTCAAATTATTACAGGATTATTTTTAGCAATACATTATTGTCCTAATACTTTAATAGCTTTTAATAGAATTATTCATATTTCACGAGATATTAATTATGGATGACTAATTCGAACTCTTCATGCTAATGGAGCTTCAATATTTTTTATTTGTATCTATTTTCACATTGGACGAGGACTTTATTATAATTCATCAAATTTAATATTAACATGAACAGTAGGAGTATTAATTTTATTTATAGTAATAGCAACTGCCTTTTTAGGTTATGTTTTACCTTGAGGTCAAATATCCTTTTGAGGAGCTACAGTTATTACAAACTTATTATCAGCTATCCCATACCTAGGAAATTCTATTGTACAATGATTATGAGGAGGATTTGCAGTTGACAATGCAACTTTAACTCGTTTTTTTACATTTCATTTTTTATTACCTTTTATTATTTCTGCTTTAGTTATTATTCACCTTTTATTTCTCCATCAAACAGGGTCTAATAATCCTTTAGGAACAAATAGAAATCTAGATAAAATTCCATTTCATCCTTATTTTGTTTTTAAAGATATTGTAGGATTTATTATTATAATTTTTTTATTGACATTATTAACTTTAAGAAATCCTTTTTTATTAGGGGATCCAGATAATTTTACTCCTGCTAACCCGTTAGTTACTCCTACCCATATTCAACCTGAATGATACTTTTTATTTGCATATGCTATTTTACGATCTATTCCTAATAAATTAGGAGGAGTTATCGCTTTAGTTATATCTATTGCAATTCTTTTTTTTATTCCAATTTTTAATAAAAAAAATTTTTTAACTAATCAATTTTACCCAATAAGAAAAATTTTATTTTGAATACTAGTTATTTCAATAATTATTTTAACTTGAATTGGTTCACAACCCGTTGAAGATCCATTTATTTTAATTGGTCAAATTTTTACAATAATTTATTTCATAATTTTTATCATTAATCCATTTATTTTCAAATTTTGAGATTTACTAATATTTAATTAATCAATGAACTTGAATAAGTATATATTTTGAAAATATAAAAAAGAATAAAATTTCTATTGATTTATACAAAAATTAATTAGCTATATTAAATAAGAAAAATAATAAATTTTTAATCCAAAATAAAAATAAAGATAAAATAAAGAAATAGGTAAATATATTTTTCAAGCTAAATATATTAATTTATCATAACGAAAACGAGGCAAAGTACCACGTACTCAAACTCAAAAAAAAGATATAAATCTTAACTTTAAAAAAAAACCCCAAGAAAATAAATCACCCCCTAAAAATATCAAAGAACATAATATTCTTATAAATAAAATGCTAGAATATTCCGCTAAAAAAATTATAGCAAATCCTCCTCTTCTATATTCCACATTAAAACCAGATACTAACTCAGATTCTCCTTCAGCAAAATCAAAAGGAGTACGATTAGTTTCAGCTAAACTAGTAACTACCCATATTAAACATAAAGGAAAAAATAAAAATAAAAATCAAAGATGTTTTTGAAATACCATAAATTCTAATAAATTTAATCTTTCAATTATAATTAAAAAAGATAAAAAAATTAAAAATATTCTTACTTCATAAGAAATAGTTTGAGCAATAGCCCGTAAACTACCTAATAAAGAATAATTAGAATTAGAAGATCACCCTGCTAATATAATTCTATAAACTCTTATTCTAGATACAACAAAAAGAAATAATACTGATAAATTAAAATTAAAAACCCCTGAAAAAAAAGGTATACAAACTCATAAAAATAAAGATAAAAATAAATTTATAATAGGACATAAATAATAAATAAAATAATTAGATATAATAGGATAAGTTTGCTCCTTAGAAAAAAGTTTAATAGCATCTCTAAATGGTTGTAAAATACCCAAAAATCCAACTTTATTAGGCCCTTTTCGAATTTGAATATAACCTAAAACTTTACGTTCTAATAAAGTTAAAAAAGCAACACCAATTAAAACACTAATAATCAGAATAATTATAGACATTAAAATTAAAAAAATATTAAAATACAAGTATTATTTATAAAAAATTATATAATTAGATTCTAAATCTAATGCACTACTCTGCCAAAATAATATTAATATTCAAAATTTAAATTATTAATTTTATACTTGGTCCTTTCGTACTAAAATATAATTTTTAATTAAAGATAGAAACCAACCTGGCTCACACCGGTTTAAACTCAGATCATGTAAAGTTTTAAAGGTCGAACAGACCAAATCCTATAGCTTCTGCACCATAAATTAACTTTAATCCAACATCGAGGTCGCAATCTTTTTCATCAATTAGAACTATCAGAAAAAATTACGCTGTTATCCCTAAGGTAATTTAGTCTTTTAATCATTTATATGGATCAATTTTTCATCAATTAATGTTAAAAAAAATAAAAAGTTATTTAAATTTTTAAATCACCCCAATCAAATAATAAAAACATAATTAAAATAATAATACTAAAAAATTAAATATAATTTTATTATAAAACTCTATAGGGTCTTCTCGTCTTTTAATAAAATTTAAGCTTTTTAACTTAAAAATAAAGTTTCAAAAAATTTAATTTAAGACAGTATTTTTCTTACCCAACCATTCATTCCAGCTTTCAATTAAAAAACTATTGATTATGCTACCTTTGCACGGTCAAAATACCGCGGCCCTTAAAATTTCAGTGGGCAGGCCAGACTTTAAATTATACTCAAAAAGACATGTTTTTAATAAACAGGTAAAAAAATAATTTGCCGAATTCCTTAAATTAACCTAAAATTTTTTATAAAATTTTATAAAAATATATACTAATTTTATCATCAATTCTAATTATTAAAAATTAATAATTAAATTTTAATAAAAAAATTAAATTAAATATAAATCTTAAATAAATAATAATTTATTATAACATATTTTTATTGATAGAAATTTCTAATCCTACAATTTATAATTTAATATTTAATTATAAAAATAAATTTTAAAGCTCAACCCTTAAAATATTTAATTTTAATTTTATAAAAATTTTCTAGTAAATTTTATAAAAATTAAAAATAAAATTAAATTTTTTTCTTAAAAAACTAGATATATTTAAAAACGAATAACGTTTCATTACTAATTTTATATTTTAAATATTTATTTAACATTAAAATTAATATAAAATTAGCTCTTTTAAATTCGAGAAATTTAAATAATTAAATTTTAATTAATAAACCCTGATACACAAGGTACAATAAATAAAATTTTCTTTTAAAAATAATTTATTTTTCAAAATTCTTTTTCAATACTAATAAACTATAATTAAATTAATTTTTTCTTAAAAATAATAAAATCAAATATATTTCTTTTAAATTTAAATAAATAATAATTCCAAATAATTTTTTATATTTAAATCAAACTTTTTAAAAGTTAACTTTTTAATGTAAATAAAATATTTTTTTAAACTATAATTTATTTTCTAGATTCACTTTCCAGTAAATCTACTTTGTTACGACTTATTTCAATTTAATTGGAAGTGACGGGCAATATGTACATATTTTAGAGCTAAAATCATTAAAAAAATATATAATTAATTACTTTCAAATCCATTTTCATAATAATTTTAAATATATTAATTCACATATAAAATATATTGTAATCCATCTCTCCTTTATTATAAACTGCACCTTGATCTGATTTTAATTTTTATAAAAATTAAGAATTTAATTTCTTATAAAATACTTTTCTACGATGGTATACAAATTATTAAATAAAGTAAAATTAATCGTGGATTATCAATTATAGGACAGATTCCTCTGAAAAGACTAAAATACCGCCAAAATCTTTAATTTTTAAGAACTTAACTAATACTAATTTTGATTTATATTTTATAACTAAAATAATAGGGTATCTAATCCTAGTTTATCTAAAAGCTTTCCAAACTTCATTAAATAAATAAAAATTTTATAAATTTAAAATTTCACTTAATAAATTTATATTTAATTTTTAATGATATTTAAATTAATTTTATCAAAAAATATTATATTGCATTATTTGTTTAACCGCAACTGCTGGCACAAATTTTGTTAATACTTTTTATATTAATAAATCTAATTTTATTTAATTTTTAAATTTATATACTGCGATTTTAACAATAAAATTTTTTAAATTTTAATTAATTCCTACAAAAATTTACATGTAAATTAAACAAAAATATAATATAAAAGCTAGAATAAAACTTTATTATAATTAAATAAAAAAACAGACATGAAATTAACTAAATAAATTAAAATGAAACATTAATTATTCATAAAAACAAATATTTTTAATAATAATAATATTAAACAAATTAAATTATAACTAATAAAAAAAATTTTTATAAACATTTCAAAGCGTTTCTGCCTAAAGATTTTTTTTTTTATTTATAATTTCATCTTTAAAGTTTTTTTTTTCAAAAAAAAATTATTATTAAAATATTTATTAAACATTATAATTCCCTACAAATTAAAAAGTTAATTAATATTTAATAATTAATTAATTTACTCATCAAAAATTTATTTATTTACAATTTAATTCTTAATTATTCTAATTCCCTACAAATTAAAATAATTAAAAATTAAATTAAAATAAATATTTATTTTCAATAATTATATAATTTAATTCTTAATTATAATTCCCTACAAATTAAAATTAATTTTTAATTATAAATTTATTATATTCAAATATCATTTAAAATTTAATTCTTAATTATTTAAATTAATTTTTAAATATTAATTAAAACTTTATTTAATTTTAATAAATCAATAAACATATATTGAAATAAAATAAAATTTAAAAATTATTATTTAAATAAAAAATTTTTAATATAAATAAAATTTTTAATAAAACTAGTTATAGATAAAAATATCAATAAATAAAAAAAAATATTAAAATTAGTTTTAAATTTACATATATATCTACATAAAAAAGAAAATTCTCATATATAATATAACTTTATTTTATACTAATAAATAAACAAACATTAATTATATAAAATTTTATAGATTAATATTAATTATTAGAATAATTAAGAATTAAATTGTGAATAAATAAACTCTTTTTTTTTTTTTTTTTTCAACTATCGTATCTTTCTTAATAAATGATTTATATTTTAATAATCAATAAGTTTTATATATTAATTAATAATTAAATTAAAATTTTAATATGATTTTATTAAGAATAAATATATATATATTATAATATATAAATATACTAGTTATTTATACTATAATAATTTTAAATAATAGTATATATATATATATAAGAATTTAATATATTAATAAGATTTATTTAAAATATTATAATATGCAAAATCTTATTATTCTTCTTTTCTTTTTTTGTATATAAATTTTTAAAGTTTATATACGAATGTTGTATACTAATTATACTAATAATGAATTAAATTGAATATTATTAAATATATAATATATATATATAAGCCGTTATACATATATATACTTATATTATGTAAAGATTAAACCTTTATTATAGAAAACAAACTTGGCACTTTTCGAAGAAAAAAAAACTTCATATCTGCCTTTTTCATCTAAAGCCCCAAAATCCAAAAAATTTTTTGCAAAAAAAAAAAAAAAAAAAAAAATTATGAAAATCTCGGTACTTTAAAATTTCATCTATAACAAATTTTTGAAATTTTAAAAATTCTAATTTTTCTTTAGAAAATTTATTTAAACTTTTTATAAAGTTTATTGTTTTATTAATTGTTAAAAAAGATTTAATGAAGTGCCTGAAAAAGGACTATTTTGATAGAATAGATCATTTAGGTCAATCCTAACTTTATTACATTTAATAAAATCAAATTATCTCTTAGAATATCAAAAATTCTTTTACCTCATATACTAAAATGTAAAAGGTAAGCTAAACAAGCTATTGGGTTCATACCCCACTTATAAAGGTATACCCCTTTTCTTTTTAATTATTAAATTCTATAAACTATTATTTTTTAATTCTATAATAATAGGAACTTTTATCTCAATTTCAGCTTATTCGTGATTCTCTATATGAATCGGATTAGAAATTAATTTACTATCTTTTATTCCCCTACTAATAAAAGAAAAAGATATAATTTCATCAGAATCTGCATTAAAATATTTCATTATCCAGGCCTTAGCATCAATTATTCTACTATTTTCAATAATTTCAATTCTAATAAGAAAAGAATTCATTTTAAATAACTTATTTATTATTACAATAAACTCTTCTTTTCTTACTAAAATAGGAGCTGCTCCTTTTCATTTTTGATTTCCTGAAGTAATGGAAGGATTAAATTGACTTAATTGTATGATTTTATTAACCTGACAAAAAATTGCTCCAATAATTTTATTAATATACTCTTCAAAAATAAGAATATTTTATTTTTACATTATTATTTTATCAACAATTATTGGAGGGATTATAGGTTTAAATCAAATTAGATTACGAAAAATTATAGCTTATTCTTCTATTAATCATTTAAGATGAATAATTACTTTAATTTTTATCAATCAATCTTTATGATTTATTTATTTTATAATTTATTCATTAATTACTTTAAATATTACATTTATTTTTTATTTAACAAATACTTTTTATTTTCAACAATTAATTTCAATTTATAAATCAAATAAAAATTTAAAAATTCTTTTTTTTTTTAATTTTATATCTTTAGGAGGTCTTCCTCCTTTTTTAGGTTTCATTCCTAAATGAATTACAATCAATTTTATAATTTCAAGGAATTTTATTTTTATTTCTTTTTTAATGGTAATTTTTACTTTAATTTCTTTATATTTTTACATTCGAATTATATTTGACTCAATAATAATTTCATCCTTAGAAAATTCTTTTACTTATTCAAAAATTTTTAATTTTTTTATTACTTTATCTAATTCAATCAATATTTTTAGTTTAATTCTTTGCACTTTAATTTTTAATTTAACTTAAAGGATTTAAGTTAAAAAAACTATTAACCTTCAAAGTTAAAATTAAATATTAATTTAAGCCTTAGAATTTAATTCACCTTTAAATTTGCAATTTAAAATCATTTTTGAATATAAGACTATTTGATAAAGAGATTTTTTATCTATAAATAAATTTACAATTTATTGCCTAATTTCAGCCACTTTATCGAATAAGTGACTATTTTCTACAAATCATAAAGATATTGGAACTTTATATTTTATATTTGGTTTATGAGCTGGTATATTAGGAACTTCCTTAAGAATAATAATTCGTTTAGAATTAGGTAATACAATACAATTAATTGGAAATGATCAAATTTTTAATGTAATTGTTACTGCTCATGCTTTTGTAATAATTTTTTTTATAGTTATACCAATTATAATTGGAGGATTTGGAAACTGGTTAGTGCCTTTAATATTAGGAGCTCCAGATATGGCTTTTCCTCGAATAAATAATATAAGATTTTGACTTCTTCCCCCTTCTTTAACATTATTAATTTTAAGAAGAATTAGAGAAAGAGGAGTAGGAACAGGTTGAACTGTCTACCCTCCATTATCATCAAATATTGCACACATAGGTTCATCTGTAGATTTAGCAATTTTTAGATTACATTTAGCTGGAATTTCTTCAATTTTAGGTGCAATTAATTTTATTACAACAATCATTAATATACGACCTACTGGAATAACTTTAGAAAAAATACCTTTATTTGTCTGATCTGTTTTTATTACTGCTATTCTTTTACTTCTTTCATTACCAGTCTTAGCTGGTGCAATTACTATACTTTTAACAGATCGAAATTTAAATACTTCTTTTTTTGATCCTGCAGGAGGTGGAGATCCTATTTTATATCAACATCTCTTTTGATTTTTTGGTCACCCTGAAGTATATATTTTAATTCTTCCAGGATTTGGTATAATTTCTCATATTATTAGTCAAGAAAGAAATAAAAAAGAAACCTTTGGAACTTTAGGAATAATTTATGCTATATTAGCAATTGGACTATTAGGATTTGTTGTCTGAGCTCATCATATATTTACAGTAGGAATAGATGTTGATACACGTGCCTACTTTACTTCTGCAACTATAATTATTGCTATTCCTACTGGAATTAAAATTTTTAGTTGAGTAGCTACTCTTCACGGAACTCAATTAAAATTTACTCCTTCTTTACTTTGATCTTTAGGTTTTGTTTTTTTATTTACAATTGGGGGATTAACAGGAGTTATTTTAGCAAATTCTTCTATTGACATTATTCTTCATGACACTTATTATGTAGTAGCACATTTTCATTATGTTCTTTCAATAGGAGCAGTATTTGCAATTATAGCTGGAATTGTTCAGTGATATCCTTTATTTACAGGTTTATATATAAATAATAAAATATTAAAAATTCAATTTTTTATTATATTTATTGGAGTAAATTTAACTTTTTTCCCTCAACATTTCTTAGGATTAGCTGGTATACCTCGACGATACTCTGATTACCCAGATGCTTATTATATATGAAATAAAATTTCATCAATTGGATCTATAATTTCAACAATTAGAATTTTATTTTTTATCTTCATTGTTTGAGAAAGTATATTTTATAAACGTTATATTAATTCTTCTTTAAATATATCATCTTCAATTGAATGACTTCAATCTTTTCCTCCTACTGAACATAGTTATTCTGAATTACCAATACTAAATAGAAATTTCTAATATGGCAGAATAGTGCATTGGACTTAAACCCCAATTATAAAAGAATTTCTTTTTTTTAGAAATAGCAACTTGAAAAACTACAATACTTCAAGATAGTTCATCACCCCTCATAGAACAACTAATTTATTTTCATGACCACACCCTTTTAATTTTAACAATTATTGTAATTTTAGTAAGTTATTTAATATTAAGAATTCTTTTTAATAAATTTTCTTATCGATTATTACTTGATGGACAAATAATTGAATTAATTTGAACAATTACTCCTGCTTTAATTTTAATTTTTATTGCTTTACCTTCTTTACATTTAATTTATATTTTAGATGAAGTGAATAATCCATTAATTTCTATTAAATCTATTGGTCATCAATGATATTGATCTTATGAATACTCAGATTTTAAAAATATTGAATTTGATTCATATATAAACCCAACAAATTCTATAAAAAATTTTAATTTTCGTTTATTAGAAGTTGATAATCGAATAGTTTTACCTTTTAACTCTAAAATTCGTTTAATTGCATCTTCAAGAGATGTGATTCATTCATGAACTATTCCTTCTTTAGGAGTAAAAATTGATGCATCACCAGGACGTTTAAATCAAATAAGATTTTCTTTAAATCGATCAGGGTTCTTTTTTGGACAATGTTCAGAAATTTGTGGAACTAATCATAGATTTATACCTATTATAATTGAAAGAATTTCACCAAAATATTTTATTAATTGAATTTATAATAATTCATTAGATGGCTGAAAGTAAGCATTGGTCTCTTAAACCACTTTATAGTATTTAACAATTACTTTTAATGAAAAATTTAGTTAATATATAACATTAATTTGTCAAATTAAAATAATTAATTATTTAATAATTTTTAATTCCTCAAATAGCACCTATAAATTGAATTAATTTATTTATTTATTTTGTAATATTATTTATTATCCTAAACTCAATTAATTATTTTAACTACTTAAAAATACCAAACCTAAATTCAAATTTAGTTTCTAAAATATTAAAAAATAACTGAAAATGATAATAAACTTATTTTCATCTTTTGATCCTTCTACAAATATTTTATCTTTAAATTGAACTAGATCCCTTATTATTTTTTTAATTATTCCTCAAATATTTTGATTAATTCCTACTCGATTTAATTATATTTTTAACAAAATTTTTATTTCTTTAAATAATGATATAAAAGTTTTAATACCAAAAAATAATTTCGGAAGAACTTTAATTTTTATTTCATTATTTATTTTTATTCTTGTAAATAAATTTATAGGATTATTTCCTTACATTTTCACAAGATCAAGACATATATCTTTTACTTTATCTTTAGCACTTCCTTTATGATTAAGATTTATAATTTTTGGATGAGTAAGAAATACAAATCATATATTTACACATTTAGTTCCGCAAGGAACTCCTTCTTTATTAATACCTTTTATAGTATGTATTGAAACAATTAGAAATATTATTCGACCTGGTACTTTAGCTGTTCGACTTTCAGCTAATATAATTGCTGGTCATTTACTTTTAACTTTATTAGGAAATACAGGATCATCAATATCTTTAAGATTAATCCCCATTCTTATTTTAGTTCAAATTTTATTACTTGGACTAGAATTAGCAGTAGCAATTATTCAATCTTATGTTTTTACAATTTTAAGAACTTTATATTCTAGAGAAGTAAAATAATGTCAAATAAAAATCATCCATTTCATTTAGTAGATTTCAGTCCTTGGCCAATTTTAGGCGCAATTAATGCTTTTATTTTAATAATAGGAATTATTAAATGATTTCATTTAATAAATATAAATTTATTTTTTCTTAGATGAATTATTATAATCTTAATTATATTTCAATGATGACGAGATATTACACGAGAAAGAACTTATCAAGGTAATCATACGTTAGTAGTAACTTTAGGTTTACGATGAGGAATAATTTTATTTATTACATCAGAAATTTTTTTTTTTATTTCTTTCTTCTGAGGATTTTTTCATAATAGATTATCCCCAACTATTGAATTAGGAATAATTTGACCTCCAAAAGGAATTAATCCTTTTAACCCTATTCAAATTCCTCTATTAAATACTTTAATTTTATTATCTTCAGGTCTTACCGTTACTTGAGCTCATCATAGATTAATAGAAAATAATATAAAACAAACTAATCAAAGTTTATTAATTACAGTTATTTTAGGTATTTACTTTTCTTTTTTACAAGGTCTTGAATATATAGAATCACCTTTCACAATTGCCGATTCAATTTATGGATCTTCTTTTTTTATAGCTACTGGATTTCATGGAATTCATGTAATTATTGGAACTTTATTCCTATTAACTTGTTTAATTCGAAATTTATTTAACCATTTTTCAATAACTCATCATTTTGGATTTGAAGCTGCAGCTTGATACTGACATTTTGTAGATGTAGTATGATTATTTTTATATATTTCAATTTACTGATGAGGTAGATATTTATATAGTATAAATATTATAATTGATTTCCAATCAAAAGATCTTTTTAAAAGTATAAATAATATTTACATTAACTTTTACAATAATTTTATTTTTTTTAATTAGTAATATTTTAATAATATTATGTAATTTTATTTCAAAAAAATCATTTTTTGATCGAGAAAAAAATTCACCTTTTGAATGTGGTTTTGACCCTAAAAACTCAGCTCGTCTTCCTTTTTCTTTACATTTTTTTTTAATTGCAATAATTTTTCTAATTTTCGATGTAGAGATTACTTTAATTCTACCTATAATTTTTTCATTAAAATTATCCAATTTATTAAATTTTTTACTAATTACTATAATTTTTTTAATAATCTTAATTCTTGGAGTTTTTCATGAATGAAAACAAGGTGCTCTAAATTGAATTTAGGATAATAGTTAATTATAACATTTAATTTGCATTTAAAAATTATTGAAATTCAATTTATCTTAAATAAGAAGCAAAATTTGCATTTAGTTTCGACCTAAAATTTTGATTTTTATTAATCCTTATTTATTTATATATATATATATATATATATATATATTAGTTGAAACCAAAATAGAGGTAAATCACTGTTAATGATTAAATTGAAAT
Source organism: Endomychus coccineus (assembly GCA_958510875.1). NCBI lineage: Eukaryota > Metazoa > Arthropoda > Insecta > Coleoptera > Endomychidae > Endomychus > Endomychus coccineus. The sequence continues at coordinate 84,617,947 of OY294068.1, read as the reverse complement.
TAATTTCCAATTAAAGAAATAACATAAAATAAGCTTCTAACTTAATTTAAAGCGTTAAACGTTTTTATTTCTATTTATATAGTTTATTAAAACATTATATTTTCATTATAAAAATAGATTTTTTCTTATAAATTACTTAAAAATAAATTTATTCCCTTAATATCTTCAATATTATACTCTTATATAAGCTATTTAAGTTAAAAAAAAATAAAAATAATTAATAACCAAAAAAATAAAAGAATAAGTATATATTCAAAATTTTTAAAAAAATAAAATCTTAATTTTTTAGAAAAGTAAATAAAAAAATTAAATAAATTTTGACTTCCAAAATATTCTAATCACCCTTGATCCAATATTTTAATATAATTTTTACCTAAATCTATAGGATAATAATTAATTCCTAAAGTAGAAATAAAAGGTAAATTTCATATTAAAAAAATAAAATGAAATTTTCTTCCTATAAAACTTAAATTATAAGATAATTTAAATTTAGCTAACTCATAACCTAAAAAAATATCTAATATAACTATAAATAAAGTTAATATTTTTATAAAAAAAAGGTAAAATAATAATATAAGGAGAAGAAAATATTACTCATCTTAATAATCTTCCTATAAAAATTACTCTTATAATTAAACCTCTTATTCCTTTCAATATCTTAAACCCTTTTTCATTTAATATATTTAAAGACAATAAATGAAAATCTCCTAATATTAAATAATAAAATAAACGAAATCTATAACATACAGTTAAACCAATAGATACATAAAAAATAAAATAAATAAATATATTTATAACTCCTATAGATATAACTTCTGCAATTAAATCTTTTGAATAAAAACCTGAAAAAAAAGGTAAGCCACACAAAGATAAATTTCTAATATTTAAATATGTAAAAGTTAAAGGTATAAAGTTTAATATGCCTCCTATATAACGAATATCTTGACAATTATTTAAATTATGAATAATATTACCCGCACATATAAATAATAAAGCTTTAAATAAAGCATGAATTAATAAATGAAAAAATCTTAATATATAATCTCCTAAAGATAAAATAACAATTATCAAACCTAATTGACTTAAAGTTGATAAAGCAATAATTTTTTTTAAATCAAATTCAAAATTAGCTCCTAATCCTGACATACATATTGTTAAAGAAGAAATAATTAATAAAAATATTATTAAATTTCTATTAAATCTAAAATTAAAACGAATTAATAAATAAACTCCAGCCGTTACTAAAGTTGAAGAATGAACTAAAGCAGAAACAGGGGTAGGAGCAGCTATTGCTGCAGGAAGCCAAGAAGAAAATGGGATTTGAGCTCTTTTTGTTATAGCTGCTAAAACAACCATAAAAGAAATTAATTTTATCTCATTATCTATTTTTATTAAATCAACATAAAAAATAAAATTTCAGCTCCCATAATTTAATATTCAAGCAATTGATATTAATAATAAAACATCTCCTACCCGATTTGATAAAGCAGTCAATATACCCGCATTAAAAGATTTATTATTTTGATAATAAATTACCAAACAATAAGAAACTAATCCCAATCCATCTCAACCCAATAAAATTCTAATTAAATTAGGAGAATAAATTAATAATATTATAGATATTACAAATAAAACCACTAACAAAATAAATCGATTTAAATTTAAATCCCCATCCATATAATCAATACTATAATAAATTACTATAGAGGAAATTAATAAAACAAATCTTGAAAATAATAATGATATTCAATCAATTAATAATAATATAGAAATATTAGTTCTATTAAATATAATAAAATTAAATTCTAAAAAATAAATTATATTATTAAATATAAAATTTAAAGATATTAAAAATAAAATTAGAAATAAAAAAAAAAATATATTAAAAAATATTAAACAAATAATTTAAGATAAAATTTATAACTTTGATATCACAAATCAATATTTTTATTAAACTACTTAAATAAAAAAATAAATCTCTTTTTAAGATTAATAAATTTAATGGAAATCAATGAAGAAATAACAACAAAAATTCACGAATATTATTAATCCAAAAAGAAAATAAACCAGAATAAAATATTCCATGTTGAGAAAAAGAATATAAAAAAAGAGAATATACAGCACTAAAAAAAGATAATAATATTAATAAAAATATAAAAAAATAAGAATAATTAACTAATCTATTAATAATAAAAATTTCTCCTAATAAATTTAATGAAGGGGGAGCAGCCATATTTGCAACACAAAATAAAAATCATCATATGGATAAAGAAGGCATAATATTAATTAAGCCTTTATTTAAATATAAGCTTCGACTTCTTATTCGTTCATATAAAATATTTGCTAAAACAAATAATCCTGAAGAACATAGCCCATGTGCAATTATTATAACAAATGCTCCTATTATTCCTCAGCAAGTTAAACTTATAATACCTCTTAAAACTATTCCTATATGTGCCACAGAAGAATAGGCAATTAACATTTTTATATCTCTTTGACGAATACAAATAAAAGATACAATTACTCCCCCTAATAAAGAAATAATAATAAAAACTAAGTTAATTTTTATACCTAAATCTAAAAATAATTTTAAAAACCGTATTAAACCATACCCTCCTAATTTTAATATAATACCTGCTAAAATTATGGATCCTGATACCGGAGCTTCTACATGAGCCTTAGGAAGCCATAAATGTAATATAAATATAGGTATTTTTACTAAAAATACTATATTTATACATATATATATATATATCATTTACTTAAATTTAAATTCAAAAAAATAAAATCTAAAGAATAATTTAAATTATATAAATAAAAAATCATTAATATTATTGGTAAAGACATAAATATAGTATAAAATAATAAATATATACCAGCTTGAATACGCTCAGGTTGATACCCTGAACCAATAATTAAAATTAATGTAGGGATTAAACTAATCTCAAAAAATAAATAAAATAAAAATAAATTTATAACAATAAAAGTTATAATTAAAGATAATAATAATAATAAAACTATAAAAATAAATATTTTATGATAATTATTATTTAAATAAATTTTTTCTCTAGCTAAAATTATTAATAAACAAATCCAAAATCTTAATAAAATTAAAAAATAAGAAATTATATCATATCCTATATTAAATCTAATATATCTTATAATAAATCTAACATTAAAAAGAAAAAAAAAAGTAATAATTAATAAAAAAAATTGTATTAATCAAAAATTTACTAAAAAAGATAAAGGTATCAAAAAAACTAAAAACAAAATTAATTTTATCATAAAATATTAAAAGAATTGAAATAATCATTACCATGAGTTCGAATTATTATTACTAAAATAGATAACCCTAAAGCACCTTCACAAACTATTATAGAAATAAAAATTATACAAAAATAATATTCATAATTAAATATACTCAAAAAATAAAATAAAAATATAAATATAATTAAAATAATAAACTCTAAACTTAATAATATCAAAAGTAAATGATTCCGTTCAAGTAAAAACCTTAAAATTCCAGAAAAAAAAATATATTAATATATATTAACATTTGTTTTAATAATTTAATTAAAATATTGGTCTTGTAAATCAAAAATAAGAAATTCTTTTAAAACTTCAGAGAAAAAGTAACCTTTATCATTAATCTCCAAGATTAAAATTTTTTTTAAAATATTCTCTGTATATCTTTAATTTTAATAATCTCAATTTTATTTATTATTTTTTCTCATCCTATTACAATAGGAATAATATTATTAATTCAAACTATTTTAATTTCTTTAAATATTAGAATACTAAATTTCAATTCCTGATATTCTTATATTTTAATTTTAATTATAATTGGAGGAATATTAATTTTATTTATTTATATAACAAGAATTGCTTCAAATGAAAAATTTAATTTTTCTTATTTAAATTTATTTACAATTTTTATTATTTTTATCCCAATTAACTTTATAAATAAATCTATTTTTAATTTTAATAGTAATTATAATTTTAATTTATCTATAAGAAAATTTTATAATATGCCTTCAAGACTAATTATACTCATAATTATTTTTTATTTATTATTAACTATAATTGCAATTGTAAAAATTTGTAAATTAAATAAAGGAACTTTACAACAAAAATTTTAATGAAAATACCTTTACGAAAAACTTCCCCCTTATTAAAAATTATTAATAATTCATTAGTTGATCTTCCTACTCCATCAAATATTTCAACTTTATGAAATTTTGGATCTTTACTAGGAATTTGTTTAATAATTCAAATTATTACAGGATTATTTTTAGCAATACATTATTGTCCTAATACTTTAATAGCTTTTAATAGAATTATTCATATTTCACGAGATATTAATTATGGATGACTAATTCGAACTCTTCATGCTAATGGAGCTTCAATATTTTTTATTTGTATCTATTTTCACATTGGACGAGGACTTTATTATAATTCATCAAATTTAATATTAACATGAACAGTAGGAGTATTAATTTTATTTATAGTAATAGCAACTGCCTTTTTAGGTTATGTTTTACCTTGAGGTCAAATATCCTTTTGAGGAGCTACAGTTATTACAAACTTATTATCAGCTATCCCATACCTAGGAAATTCTATTGTACAATGATTATGAGGAGGATTTGCAGTTGACAATGCAACTTTAACTCGTTTTTTTACATTTCATTTTTTATTACCTTTTATTATTTCTGCTTTAGTTATTATTCACCTTTTATTTCTCCATCAAACAGGGTCTAATAATCCTTTAGGAACAAATAGAAATCTAGATAAAATTCCATTTCATCCTTATTTTGTTTTTAAAGATATTGTAGGATTTATTATTATAATTTTTTTATTGACATTATTAACTTTAAGAAATCCTTTTTTATTAGGGGATCCAGATAATTTTACTCCTGCTAACCCGTTAGTTACTCCTACCCATATTCAACCTGAATGATACTTTTTATTTGCATATGCTATTTTACGATCTATTCCTAATAAATTAGGAGGAGTTATCGCTTTAGTTATATCTATTGCAATTCTTTTTTTTATTCCAATTTTTAATAAAAAAAATTTTTTAACTAATCAATTTTACCCAATAAGAAAAATTTTATTTTGAATACTAGTTATTTCAATAATTATTTTAACTTGAATTGGTTCACAACCCGTTGAAGATCCATTTATTTTAATTGGTCAAATTTTTACAATAATTTATTTCATAATTTTTATCATTAATCCATTTATTTTCAAATTTTGAGATTTACTAATATTTAATTAATCAATGAACTTGAATAAGTATATATTTTGAAAATATAAAAAAGAATAAAATTTCTATTGATTTATACAAAAATTAATTAGCTATATTAAATAAGAAAAATAATAAATTTTTAATCCAAAATAAAAATAAAGATAAAATAAAGAAATAGGTAAATATATTTTTCAAGCTAAATATATTAATTTATCATAACGAAAACGAGGCAAAGTACCACGTACTCAAACTCAAAAAAAAGATATAAATCTTAACTTTAAAAAAAATCCCCAAGAAAATAAATCACCCCCTAAAAATATCAAAGAACATAATATTCTTATAAATAAAATGCTAGAATATTCCGCTAAAAAATTATAGCAAATCCTCCTCTTCTATATTCCACATTAAAACCAGATACTAACTCAGATTCTCCTTCAGCAAAATCAAAAGGAGTACGATTAGTTTCAGCTAAACTAGTAACTACCCATATTAAACATAAAGGAAAAAATAAAAATAAAAATCAAAGATGTTTTTGAAATACCATAAATTCTAATAAATTTAATCTTTCAATTATAATTTAAAAAGATAAAAAAATTAAAAATATTCTTACTTCATAAGAAATAGTTTGAGCAATAGCCCGTAAACTACCTAATAAAGAATAATTAGAATTAGAAGATCACCCTGCTAATATAATTCTATAAACTCTTATTCTAGATACAACAAAAAAAAATAATACTGATAAATTAAAATTAAAAACCCCTGAAAAAAAAGGTATACAAACTCATAAAAATAAAGATAAAAATAAATTTATAATAGGACATAAATAATAAATAAAATAATTAGATATAATAGGATAAGTTTGCTCCTTAGAAAAAAGTTTAATAGCATCTCTAAATGGTTGTAAAATACCCAAAAATCCAACTTTATTAGGCCCTTTTCGAATTTGAATATAACCTAAAACTTTACGTTCTAATAAAGTTAAAAAAGCAACACCAATTAAAACACTAATAATCAGAATAATTATAGACATTAAAATTAAAAAAATATTAAAATACAAGTATTATTTATAAAAAATTATATAATTAGATTCTAAATCTAATGCACTACTCTGCCAAAATAATATTAATATTCAAAATTTAAATTATTAATTTTATACTTGGTCCTTTCGTACTAAAATATAATTTTTAATTAAAGATAGAAACCAACCTGGCTCACACCGGTTTAAACTCAGATCATGTAAAGTTTTAAAGGTCGAACAGACCAAATCCTATAGCTTCTGCACCATAAATTAACTTTAATCCAACATCGAGGTCGCCATCTTTTTCATCAATTAGAACTATCAGAAAAAATTACGCTGTTATCCCTAAGGTAATTTAGTCTTTTAATCATTTATATGGATCAATTTTTCATCAATTAATGTTAAAAAAAATAAAAAGTTATTTAAATTTTTAAATCACCCCAATCAAATAATAAAAACATAATTAAAATAATAATACTAAAAAATTAAATATAATTTTATTATAAAACTCTATAGGGTCTTCTCGTCTTTTAATAAAATTTAAGCTTTTTAACTTAAAAATAAAGTTTTAAAAAATTTAATTTAAGACAGTATTTTTCTTATCCAACCATTCATTCCAGCTTTCAATTAAAAAACTATTGATTATGCTACCTTTGCACGGTCAAAATACCGCGGCCCTTAAAATTTCAGTGGGCAGGCCAGACTTTAAATTATACTCAAAAAGACATGTTTTTAATAAACAGGTAAAAAAATAATTTGCCGAATTCCTTAAATTAACCTAAAATTTTTTATAAAATTTTATAAAAATATATACTAATTTTATCATCAATTCTAATTATTAAAAATTAATAATTAAATTTTAATAAAAAAATTAAATTAAATATAAATCTTAAATAAATAATAATTTATTATAACATATTTTTATTGATAGAAATTTCTAATCCTACAATTTATAATTTAATATTTAATTATAAAAATAAATTTTAAAGCTCAACCCTTAAAATATTTAATTTTAATTTTATAAAAATTTTCTAGTAAATTTTATAAAAATTAAAAATAAAATTAAATTTTTTTCTTAAAAAACTAGATATATTTAAAAACGAATAACGTTTCATTACTAATTTTATATTTTAAATAATTATTCAACATTAAAATTAATATAAAATTAGCTCTTTTAAATTCGAGAAATTTAAATAATTAAATTTTAATTAATAAACCCTGATACACAAGGTACAATAAATAAAATTTTCTTTTAAAAATAATTTATTTTTCAAAATTCTTTTTCAATACTAATAAACTATAATTAAATTAATTTTTTCTTAAAAATAATAAAATCAAATATATTTCTTTTAAATTTAAATAAATAATAATTCCAAATAATTTTTTATATTTAAATCAAACTTTTTAAAAGTTAACTTTTTAATGTAAATAAAATATTTTTTTAAACTATAATTTATTTTCTAGATTCACTTTCCAGTAAATCTACTTTGTTACGACTTATTTCAATTTAATTGGAAGTGACGGGCAATATGTACATATTTTAGAGCTAAAATCATTAAAAAAATATATAATTAATTACTTTCAAATCCATTTTCATAATAATTTTAAATATATTAATTCACATATAAAATATATTGTAATCCATCTCTCCTTTATTATAAACTGCACCTTGATCTGATTTTAATTTTTATAAAAATTAAGAATTTAATTTCTTATAAAATACTTTTCTACGATGGTATACAAATTATTAAATAAAGTAAAATTAATCGTGGATTATCAATTATAGGACAGATTCCTCTGAAAAGACTAAAATACCGCCAAAATCTTTAATTTTTAAGAACTTAACTAATACTAATTTTGATTTATATTTTATAACTAAAATAATAGGGTATCTAATCCTAGTTTATCTAAAAGCTTTCCAAACTTCATTAAATAAATAAAAATTTTATAAATTTAAAATTTCACTTAATAAATTTATATTTAATTTTTAATGATATTTAAATTAATTTTATCAAAAAATATTATATTGCATTATTTGTTTAACCGCAACTGCTGGCACAAATTTTGTTAATACTTTTTATATTAATAAATCTAATTTTATTTAATTTTTAAATTTATATACTGCGATTTTAACAATAAAATTTTTTAAATTTTAATTAATTCCTACAAAAATTTACATGTAAATTAAACAAAAATATAATATAAAAGCTAGAATAAAACTTTATTATAATTAAATAAAAAAACAGACATGAAATTAACTAAATAAATTAAAATAAAACATTAATTATTCATAAAAACAAATATTTTTAATAATAATAATATTAAACAAATTAAATTATAACTAATAAAAAATTTTTTTATAAACATTTCAAAGCGTTTCTGCCTAAAGATTTTTTTTTTTATTTATAATTTCATCTTTAAAGTTTTTTTCTTCAAAAAAAAATTATTATTAAAATATTTATTAAACATTATAATTCCCTACAAATTAAAAAGTTAATTAATATTTAATAATTAATTAATTTACTCATCAAAAATTTATTTATTTACAATTTAATTCTTAATTATTCTAATTCCCTACAAATTAAAATAATTAAAAATTAAATTAAAATAAATATTTATATTCAATAATTATATAATTTAATTCTTAATTATAATTCCCTACAAATTAAAATTAATTTTTAATTATAAATTTATTATATTCAAATATCATTTAAAATTTAATTCTTAATTATTTAAATTAATTTTTAAATATTAATTAAAACTTTATTTAATTTTAATAAATCAATAAACATATATTAAAATAAAATAAAATTTAAAAATTATTATTTAAATAAAAAAATTTTAATATAAATAAAATTTTTAATAAAACTAGTTATAGATAAAAATATCAATAAATAAAAAAAATATTAAAATTAGTTTTAAATTTACATATATATCTACATAAAAAAGAAAATTCCCATATATAATATAACTTTATTTTATACTAATAAATAAATAAACATTAATTATATAAAATTTTATAGATTAATATTAATTATTAGAATAATTAAGAATTAAATTGTAAATAAATAAACTCTTTTTTTTTTTTTTTTCAACTATCGTATCTTTCTTAATAAATGATTTATATTTTAATAATCAATAAGTTTTATATATTAATTAATAATTAAATTAAAATTTTAATATGATTTTATTAAGAATAAATATATATATATTATAATATATAAATATACTAGTTATTTATACTATAATAATTTTAAATAATAGTATATATATATATATAAGAATTTAATATATTAATAAGATTTATTTAAAATATTATAATATACAAAATCTTATTATTCTTCTTTTCTTTTTTTGTATATAAATTTTTAAAGTTTATATACGAATGTATTATTATTTTTTAATTCTATAATAATAGGAACTTTTATCTCAATTTCAGCTTATTCGTGATTCTCTATATGAATCGGATTAGAAATTAATTTACTATCTTTTATTCCCCTACTAATGAAAGAAAAAGATATAATTTCATCAGAATCTGCATTAAAATATTTCATTATCCAGGCCTTAGCATCAATTATTCTACTATTTTCAATAATTTCAATTCTAATAAGAAAAGAATTCATTTTAAATAACTTATTTATTATTACAATAAACTCTTCTTTTCTTACTAAAATAGGAGCTGCTCCTTTTCATTTTTGATTTCCTGAAGTAATGGAAGGATTAAATTGACTTAATTGTATGATTTTATTAACCTGACAAAAAATTGCTCCAATAATTTTATTAATATACTCTTCAAAAATAAGAATATTTTATTTTTACATTATTATTTTATCAACAATTATTGGAGGGATTATAGGTTTAAATCAAATTAGATTACGAAAAATTATAGCTTATTCTTCTATTAATCAGTTAAGATGAATAATTACTTTAATTTTTATCAATCAATCTTTATGATTTATTTATTTTATAATTTATTCATTAATTACTTTAAATATTACATTTATTTTTTATTTAACAAATACTTTTTATTTTCAACAATTAATTTCAATTTATAAATCAAATAAAAATTTAAAAATTCTTTTTTTTTTTAATTTTATATCTTTAGGAGGTCTTCCTCCTTTTTTAGGTTTCATTCCTAAATGAATTACAATCAATTTTATAATTTCAAGAAATTTTATTTTTATTTCTTTTTTAATGGTAATTTTTACTTTAATTTCTTTATATTTTTACATTCGAATTATATTTAACTCAATAATAATTTCATCCTTAGAAAATTCTTTTACTTATTCAAAAATTTTTAATTTTTTTATTACTTTATCTAATTCAATCAATATTTTTAGTTTAATTCTTTGCACTTTAATTTTTAATTTAACTTAAAGGATTTAAGTTAAAAAAACTATTAACCTTCAAAGTTAAAATTAAATATTAATTTAAGCCTTAGAATTTAATTCACCTTTAAATTTGCAATTTAAAATCATTTTTGAATATAAGACTATTTGATAAAGAGATTTTTTATCTATAAATAAATTTACAATTTATTGCCTAATTTCAGCCACTTTATCGAATAAGTGACTATTTTCTACAAATCATAAAGATATTGGAACTTTATATTTTATATTTGGTTTATGAGCTGGTATATTAGGAACTTCCTTAAGAATAATAATTCGTTTAGAATTAGGTAATACAATACAATTAATTGGAAATGATCAAATTTTTAATGTAATTGTTACTGCTCATGCTTTTGTAATAATTTTTTTTATAGTTATACCAATTATAATTGGAGGATTTGGAAACTGGTTAGTGCCTTTAATATTAGGAGCTCCAGATATGGCTTTTCCTCGAATAAATAATATAAGATTTTGACTTCTTCCCCCTTCTTTAACATTATTAATTTTAAGAAGAATTAGAGAAAGAGGAGTAGGAACAGGTTGAACTGTCTACCCTCCATTATCATCAAATATTGCACACATAGGTTCATCTGTAGATTTAGCAATTTTTAGATTACATTTAGCTGGAATTTCTTCAATTTTAGGTGCAATTAATTTTATTACAACAATCATTAATATACGACCTACTGGAATAACTTTAGAAAAAATACCTTTATTTGTCTGATCTGTTTTTATTACTGCTATTCTTTTACTTCTTTCATTACCAGTCTTAGCTGGTGCAATTACTATACTTTTAACAGATCGAAATTTAAATACTTCTTTTTTTGATCCTGCAGGAGGTGGAGATCCTATTTTATATCAACATCTCTTTTGATTTTTTGGTCACCCTGAAGTATATATTTTAATTCTTCCAGGATTTGGTATAATTTCTCATATTATTAGTCAAGAAAGAAATAAAAAAGAAACCTTTGGAACTTTAGGAATAATTTATGCTATATTAGCAATTGGACTATTAGGATTTGTTGTCTGAGCTCATCATATATTTACAGTAGGAATAGATGTTGATACACGTGCCTACTTTACTTCTGCAACTATAATTATTGCTATTCCTACTGGAATTAAAATTTTTAGTTGAGTAGCTACTCTTCACGGAACTCAATTAAAATTTACTCCTTCTTTACTTTGATCTTTAGGTTTTGTTTTTTTATTTACAATTGGGGGATTAACAGGAGTTATTTTAGCCAATTCTTCTATTGACATTATTCTTCATGACACTTATTATGTAGTAGCACATTTTCATTATGTTCTTTCAATAGGAGCAGTATTTGCAATTATAGCTGGAATTGTTCAGTGATATCCTTTATTTACAGGTTTATATATAAATAATAAAATATTAAAAATTCAATTTTTTATTATATTTATTGGAGTAAATTTAACTTTTTTCCCTCAACATTTCTTAGGATTAGCTGGTATACCTCGACGATACTCTGATTACCCAGATGCTTATTATATATGAAATAAAATTTCATCAATTGGATCTATAATTTCAACAATTAGAATTTTATTTTTTATCTTCATTGTTTGAGAAAGTATATTTTATAAACGTTATATTAATTCTTCTTTAAATATATCATCTTCAATTGAATGACTTCAATCTTTTCCTCCTACTGAACATAGTTATTCTGAATTACCAATACTAAATAGAAATTTCTAATATGGCAGAATAGTGCATTGGACTTAAACCCCAATTATAAAAGAATTTCTTTTTTTTAGAAATAGCAACTTGAAAAACTACAATACTTCAAGATAGTTCATCACCCCTCATAGAACAACTAATTTATTTTCATGACCACACCCTTTTAATTTTAACAATTATTGTAATTTTAGTAAGTTATTTAATATTAAGAATTCTTTTTAATAAATTTTCTTATCGATTATTACTTGATGGACAAATAATTGAATTAATTTGAACAATTACTCCTGCTTTAATTTTAATTTTTATTGCTTTACCTTCTTTACATTTAATTTATATTTTAGATGAAGTGAATAATCCATTAATTTCTATTAAATCTATTGGTCATCAATGATATTGATCTTATGAATACTCAGATTTTAAAAATATTGAATTTGATTCATATATAAACCCAACAAATTCTATAAAAAATTTTAATTTTCGTTTATTAGAAGTTGATAATCGAATAGTTTTACCTTTTAACTCTAAAATTCGTTTAATTGCATCTTCAAGAGATGTAATTCATTCATGAACTATTCCTTCTTTAGGAGTAAAAATTGATGCATCACCAGGACGTTTAAATCAAATAAGATTTTCTTTAAATCGATCAGGGTTCTTTTTTGGACAATGTTCAGAAATTTGTGGAACTAATCATAGATTTATACCTATTATAATTGAAAGAATTTCACCAAAATATTTTATTAATTGAATTTATAATAATTCATTAGATGGCTGAAAGTAAGCATTGGTCTCTTAAACCACTTTATAGTATTTAACAATTACTTTTAATGAAAAATATATATATATATATATATATATATTCCTTATTTTATTTGCACTTGTGAAAGGTAGAGGGAATTATAGAATCTATAATGTCCCAAGCGAGTTATGACCCTCATTATTGATAGCGTAACTATGACGATATAAGCTTATAATATCTCGGTCAGGAATAAAACATATTTTAAAATGTACCTGGAAGCTTATAATCGCTTTGTGTGAATGTGCGAGTGTATGTAGACGTGTGAACGTGTATATCTGTTCGTGACATGATGTTTTTATAGGATGTTATATAACAAATTTCATTTTTCACTGAAACAGAATATGAAAGAAACAAAAACTCTGTGACATATACTCAATTCTTCAATGTGGTAAAAAAACACACTAAATGGGTCCTATCTTGGGCCTACGACCTCAAATCTACTCGAGACCGTGGTCAAAAATCGCGTATCAATTGTTCCATCAACTTTTGTTTAAACAGTTTTTCATACCTACGATATGTTTAATATACAGAAATGGCCGACATTAATATTGGAAGCTACAATGAACGATTAAGAAATCATTTTTTAAATAAAATGAACAAACGTAAGATCTACTTTTGAAAATTACAAAAAGCATCGAAAGATTGAGTAGATGTTCAAGTCAAATATTGACAAAATGTGAAGGCATAACAACACGTCTATTAGTTCCATACATTCGCTCTCCTCATGAGCTCAGTGGAACGGGCCAGCCAATGAGTCACTGAACAACCATCTCCGGCAGATGGTATAACGTTCAAATCAGAAATAGTTTGAGAGAACACAGATGTTCCAACATCATCTGCCGGAAGGCGCTCATGAGAAAGGTGAAACATATGTCTGGAACTAATAGAAGTGTTGTCACTGTTCAACCTGGAGAACCAAGACGTTGTCTATTGATTCTAACCCGAAATGTGTTCGTATTTCACTTTGCAATGTTTCGAGGTCATCACCCAGACGTTAAAATACCGATTGTTTTCCTACTTAAGCCAGTGGCGTCCGAACGCACACGCCTCTGGCCTCTGAATTAATGATACGCTACTGCTTTTTTTGGAGAAAATAATTTTTTCTTGATCTTCCATCCTTTCTTAACAAAATTGGTCCTCTGATTTTTTCTTGTACATCAGAAGGTTTTCGATAAAAAAAATTAAATTAACTTCATTGCATATCCCAAAACCACTAAAACTAGCAATCGTTTCCTAAGTAGGTAATGTAAAACTTTTCAGCTAGCGATTCCTGAATTTTTTTATGTACCTTACTAAATTCGAACACCGATTACAAGTAATCTATCAATCTACAAAACTTTTCACTAAAAATGACTGATTACTAGAAAAAATTATGAAACTAAATAAAATATTGAAAATGAACGCCATTGACCATAAAGCAAGCTCCCACTCGTGGCCTCAATGACTGCCTAACTCGCTCAAAACACCAGACCTGCTACGAATAGTGCTACAGCTTTTCTATGGTCTCTAGTTCTTTAAGAAGGTCAGAAAAATAAAAATCCAAGGGATTTATATCTGTGGATCGGGGTGGCCAAAACTGTGAACTTCCCCTCCCAATTCAGCGATTTGCAAATGCATTATTGAGGTCCTCCCTAACAATTACAGGAGGTCCTCCATCGTGCATCTACCGGAAGGAACGTCTCATTGCTAAAGGTAAATCTTCAAGGAGTTCAGGTAGCACATCAATAGGAAAATGTAGATAGGATTCACGGTTCAATCGATTTGGGAGAAAATATGGTCCTATCAAATAGTCCTCAAAAATTCCCACTCACACATTAACAGAAAACGTTTACCGGTATTTTGCTTCCAATATAACATACGGATTTTCTTGAGCCCAAACATCGTTATTGTAAAAGTTGGTTATACCATCTCTTGAGAAATTTTCCTCAACCGTGAACAAAATATTAGCCGAGCAATTTGGAAAAGTTAGATGTTTTTCCTCTAGCCACCGACCAATCAAGTCTAAGAGGAAATTTGCGTGGTAATGGAGTTGGATGTGGTAAGGATAGCTGGTTCTGCATTGAAATGGTCCATACTGTTTAAGCGCTGACATTAAGGTCGTTAGCAATTTTTCTTGTACTAATACTGGGTGCATCTTTATTTATTTGAAGGATATACTCCTCGAGCTCCTGGGTTCTTACTGAAAGAGGCCTACCAACGATATTTTTACTTTTTGAAAATGTGTGTGAACATGCGAATAGCCTTTTTGGACACCTCTTAGCATACAGCCGTTAATCAATTTTATTTGTGATTTATTAAAATACAAAGTTGAATAAAAATTAATTGCGGCGATGCGACATTTGGTAAATTTGATATGTGTCATAAAATACAAATTTTCAAAGCACATATTGACATTCATCTACATTGTAGCCCTGTTTTTAGCGGTGTTGAGATATGCAATGAAAACCTTCCGATGTACAAGAAAAACTCAAGAGACCAAATTTGTTAAGGATGAAAATCAAGAAAAAATGTTTTCTCCCAAAAAAGCAGTGGCGTACCACTTATTTTAAATAAATAATTCAGGGGCGTGTGCGTACAGACGCCACTGGTTCAAGTAGGAAACAATTCTCAGTGGAAAAAGACTGCCTCCAACCTAAATTCCACACACCAAAATTGAAGGAACATATCTAGAGTGATTTCCGACATATAAGGAAAAATTCGATTTTTAACACCCTGTAGATCGGATAGGAAGCACTTTAGACCCCATGTTCATATGAAATTTTTTGCCACGAAAAGGCATGAGGAATCACACCCTTAAATTTTTTAGACTACTTAGGGAGTAAGTGTATATAATATATAGTAGCTAGTAGTAGTAACGATGCCTGTATGCACCTATAAGTATGACCTCGAGGGACTTACAAAACTTTAAATATTTATTATTGTCAATAGTTTTTGTCCAATAGGACAAGAAAATAACCATATAGTATTTATTAATCATTATCTGAACTTGTATTTAAATCGTAGAAAACTATTTCACCTCATCAGTTCATGTAAGTATTTATTATAATAAATCGTATTTCAATGACTTGATCTATATTCAATTCTGTAATCAATTGAATGAATAAATTCTAAGGGCAATAATTGAACAATTATTTTCAGAAATTAATCCAATCCACAAAGGTAATATGAATCTTTCCAGATCGGCCAGTGACACCACGGCTGCCTGGAGCTATTCACATGAGGTGTGAATGATCGATCTAATAAATTCTTATGTCTCTTTTGCGATTGAACTCGAGAAACGCAAATTGACGAACATACAGATAAAGACAATGTACTTCAAATCAGTATTATATGAAACATAATTTTCATATTTAGCCTCTTGGAAATTATTCTCAATAATTGTTCTCTATTATTTAGAAAAAGGGAAAAATATTATTTTACATTTACAAGGAATAATTTATGAGAATCAATGTTACATGAAACTTAATTCTCTAAATATTTTGCCGATATAGTGCTTCATCTAATCATCCATCATTATCATCATCATATCAAGTTGTATTCCAAATTTAGTATAACTTTAGGGTTTTTCTCTCAAGTATGATTAAACATCTTGTAGGTAGAAACATATGTCTAGTTGCAATTAGCAGGTGATCCCATTCTAAAATATGCTCATTTTTGGATTTAATTAATTATCAATCGTTGAACCATAGCACAATATATATTTGCAATTACAAAGCTGCATATGTGTTCATTACATTCTATACCCAACATCAAGTCGATGAATTTTAATTGTCTTACTTGATGAATGGCTCTGAATTTCTCTCCTTGAAAATGAGGAACACAGTTCATGATTCCTTGAATTTTCTTTTTTCTATTCGACAGGTTTTCATTGAATATACATAATTTTTCTGTGGAAGTTGTAGTTGTCCAGCTCTTTGAAATAAGATACCGTGATTGACACTGATTTATATTTGAATGTGTGTGAATGATATAGATATTTCGATTAATAACGAGCAAATTGAAATCGTAACAACTGTCAAGTATCTCAGGTTTCAGTTAGATAATCTACTTTTGATGCTCACTTCATGTATGTTACTAAGAAAATTTCGAAAAAACTATACTTTTTCTCAAGAATTGCTAAGCAATTATCTATTAATTCAAGAATCACAGTATACCGGTCGATCTTATCACCTCATTTTGACTTTTGTGCAACTTTATTATACCAATTCAATTTAAATAGAATGACACAGCTACAAATATTACAAAATAGGCATGAGGATCATTTTAAGCTGTAATCACTATACTCCTATCTCAAGGATGTTGATACATTACAATGGCCTTCAGTTACAAAACGACTTTTCTTGCTAACGATGATATTTATTCATTTACAAAGTATTACACAATGAAGCACCCACTTATTTTCTTGAACATGTTTATTTCCAACATGAGATTCACCATCACTTCACCCGCAATAGGAACAACATCCATGTACCAAGGGTAAAATTATCAAATACAAGAAATTCTTCGTTTTTGAAAGGAATGATAGAGTTCAATAATCTTCCTCATTATATTAAATCTAGTGAATCTTATAATATGTTCGGCACCAACTGTTGACACATATTGAAGAGCTAAATTAAAATTTCTTCCATTTTGTTCATAACGTTTCTCTTATTCTGTAAGATTAATTACGTACCTACTTTATTGCTAATTCAAGGTTTAATTCAAAATTGATATAGTTATATATGAGTATTATTGTATATTAGGGAAACCTATTTCAAATGAATATTTCTGCTTTTCTTCTATTTATTTGAATTTTAAAACCTCTAAAAACAAGTTACAGAATAACAATATAGCTTGAATTTAGTGAGTCCAAAATCTTTTCTCCAACACTCTCTTATCAAAAAATCAACGGAATCATTCACTACATAGGGTAAGAAAACTACGAAATATGTCTTCTTCAGTGACCATTGGAGCGTTTGTTTATACTAGGATTCAGTAAAATAAACTTCAAGCAACTTTCTCATCAACACGAAAAAGTACGTATGCTAATACTCGGTTAATAGTTCACACTAACACATATGTTCAATATTTTCGTCCTAACGTACGTTTCGGTGTCACGATCATCAACAGAACACGTATCTCATTCTAAATCATGATTTCTTGAACCCAATTGTTGCCGAAACGAGCATAAATACGAAAAACCGAAACTGTAACACTTTGATGTTCTAAGTTGATGAACATATATTAAAAAACCATATCATAGCAATCTATCATCAAAAATTGAAGTCATCTCATGAAATGTGAGTTTAAGACTGTAATAAGAAAATCTAATAAGCTCAAGTATTCAGTGTCAAACTCGATATTTAAGATTTGTAATAGGGAACAGTTGTCCGGCCATATTAGAAATATTGATTATTTCAACATTGTACCTAAAATATAACTAAACATTGAAAAGACGTATGTAGGGATTTGGAAGAGTTTGATTGATTAAATTTGTATACGTTTTCGCTGAATACCCTCTAGCAGGTGAATATGAATCTGATAGGTAGGAGACCACACGACTGAAGCGTATTCAAGGCGAGATCTTATAAATGAATTATAAAGCAGCAGTAGTGTTTCAATATTGACGAAGTCTCGCGAGCTTCTGATAATGAAACCCATGAGCCTGGATGCTGCGGACGCCACTGAATCAACATGAGTGTCGAAAGAAAGACTAGAGGTGAAGTAGACACCCAGATCTCGAATATTTTCACATCGTAGAAGAACTGAATCAGAAATATAACAATCGTAAATTATAGGAGTCTTGCTTCTTGTAAATGACATAACTGCACATTTAGACACGTTGAGATCTAAGAGGTTAGCAGAGCACCAGGAATGAAACAGGTTTAGATCGTTTTGCAGTTGAAGAGCGTCCCTAGAAGATCTGATCGGAAGGAACAACTTCAGGTCATCTGCATATAGTAGATACCTGACAGTAAAAATGGAGGCAACATCATTGATGAAGATATTAAATAGCAGTGGACCAAGGACCGTGCCCTGTGGAACACCGCTCGGAATGCTGAAAGCATCAGATCTGAAACCTGAAAGCTCTACATAGTGACTTCGCCCGTTCAAGTAACTCTCAAACAATCCCACCAGCCGGATCGACACACCAAAATCAGCTAATCTAGAGAGGAGGATGCTATGATTCAAACGATCGAAAGCTTCGCTAAAATCGGTCAAGACGACATCAACCTGAGTACCAACATCCAAACACTCTGCTACGAACTGATGAAAAACAGTCAAGTTGGTCACAGTCGATCTGCCCCTGACGAAACCATGTTGGCGAGTCGTCAGTCGCCGAGTGACACTCTCTGATATAGCGTTATGCAAGCAAACCTCAAATAACTTCGAAGAGAAATTATTTAAGAGAGCAATGGGGCGATAGTTAGAGATGTCAGCCCTCTCCCCTTTTTTGAAAATAGGGAAAATTTTTGAAACCTTCCATATTTCTGGAAAAGACTGGGTCGAGAGAATCCGGTTGAATATATGGAGAAGGAGGCAGATCAGGACACGGAGACAGTCCTTCAGAAAAAATGCAGGAATTCCATCCGAGCCTGCTGTCATAGCGGACTTCATCCTCCTTCCGGCAACCAGCACATCTGTCTCCGAAAAGCAAGATGGCATCGGCACTGAAGAACATCCATTTGTATGGAACTCGGGAATATAGGGAGCTTGGTCATCACTGAAACATTTATTAAAAAATAGTGCAAAGCTATCGACTATCTCCTGTTGACTCCCGAGCGATGTCTCATTGTAGGTCATCTTGGATGGCATTCCAGAGTTAGATTTCATTCTGTTAACATAGGACCAGAAGTCTTTAGAATTTGCTGAAATGTTGCGCTCGGCGCGATCGACACAGTCCCTATGTGACTGCCAAATTGCATTTTTAACAACCAGTCTCAGCCGTGTAAACTCAACATAGTCGTCTGGATTGTTGGTAAGTTTACAACGACGCCAATAAGAATATTTTAGTTTAATGTTGCGAATAATTTCTTTTGTAAACCAGGGAGGATATTTAGATTTAGCTGTTGGTGATGACTTAGGTATATATTTGTCAAAGGCATCGTAGATCAGGGAATACAGACGATCCGATGCCACAGCCGGATCACTCTCGCCAACGACTGAAGTCCACGGCAGATTAGCAAGATGTTCATAAAGGTCGATATAATTACCTTTCTTAAAATTGTAAGAACAGTGCTCAAGATTACCCAGAAAACCACCCTGCACATTCGGAACAGAACAAGCAATGTTTATTAGAAGAGAAGGATGATGTAAGTCCTCAGCAACAGCATGCTCAAGTGATCTCTCGACGGTGCATACCAGAGTCGACAGAACCAAGTCCAAAAGCTTACCGTTAGAGTTATTAACAAAGTTGTACTGAGATAGAGCAAGTAGGTCGCAGAGGTTCGTAAGAGCACCTATGCTGGCACAACGAGCCCCGGTAGGGGAACTTGAGTATTCGGGGAAGTTGAAGTCACCTATGATGAAAAGCTCAGGTCCATATGTCACATAAAAAGCTTCTAACAATTCAAAAAATATAAAAATCTCCTGAACCCCGACGAATGGTGGAATGTACACAACCACAAAATACACAGAATGACTCCCCAGACCCACACGAACCGCAACAAAATTAATAGCAAAATTATAATCAGTTAAATGACGAGTATCAACCGAGCGGGCTTCAAACTCCGATGAAACCGCCAACAAGACTCCTCCTCCTCTCCGGCGACCAGTCACCAATGACGATCGATCACTTCGAAAAACACCAAAGTGTTGGGGGAAAATTTCTGCATCACTTACAGAGTCAGTGAGCCATGTCTCGGTAACCGCGTAAACAGAGGCCAAAGAGCAAGCAGATACAAAGCTATAGAATTCCGAGATTTTTGTGTTTAGTCCGCGGACATTTTGATAGAAAACATTAATACCCGGAGATACTCTACGGCATTCCACAACTATATTACTAGTACACTTAGATGGTAATTGCTATAGTGGACCAATGATATCGAGTTTCAGAGATTCTAATTTCTTTTTATATACAGAGCAGTTATGATCCCATGCCGCGTGACATGTGTCGACGTCGGGAAGTATCTTAGTGACACCGGAGCAGTTGACGCATTTCAAGGACTCTGATTTACAGTCCTTGACAACATGTTCGCCAGCGCATCTGGGACAAACGGGCCGCTTTTTACAGTTCTTCGACAAGTGATGAAACCCGCAGCAGTTGAAACATCGAGTTACCTCTAAAGCATCATAGACTGTACAGGAGTCGTAACCCACGAATACATGATTGGCACTTAGAGCCTTACCGTATGTGCGTGCATCCACTTGAAGAACAGCCTGAAACATTTTTGAATTTTGATCAGAGGGGTAAAAGAAATGCATTCTACGGGAGATGAATCAAAAATGTTAGGGTTCTGAGTCTTGACAAACTGAATGAGTATATTTGGATCATGCTGCTCGTTCATCCCCACCAGCCTGATTCGAGGACTCAATTTAGCAGCCTCCCTGGCCTCATAGTCCTCTGACAGCTTATTTTCCACTATCTTCTTAAATGTGTTAGCACCAGCGGACGTTGAGCATCTGATCACCACACCGCCACCAGAAATATGCTTCACGCCCGTCACCTCAACACCAGAAGAAGTGGGGTTCACGGACCTCAGCAAGTCGAACTTAGTTTGCGCGTTACTCTGTTGACTTTTGGGCTTGACAACGACGGCAGCCCCTCTAGATGCTGCCTGACTATAAGAAGATACAGCCGCAGTCGGAAAAGAAGGAGCCGATCCATCGGGGGACAGTAGTTGCCGAAGGGATTGGTTAACTTCACGCAGTTGGGAAATCTCATTCCTTAAAGCAGCATTCTGCTCGGTCTGGTCTCAGAGTTTGTTATGAAGCAGGGAGATTTCAGATCTGATCTCGCGAAGTTCAGCCGAGAAACCGTCCTCGACCCGTTTAATGCTGGAAAGAATAGCTTCCAATCTTGAATCCGTGCTGGAAAGGACTCCGGTTGGTGGGACATCTGCGCATTCGCTACACCGCCAGGGTGTTACTTCCTTGCGGATCTCGCCGAAAACAGTTTCATTTATGCCGACACATCCAATGTGAAAGCAGGAGCTGCACATTATTTATAGATAACGTATCATTATAGATTTTGTTTATCATTTCTTTGGTGATGAGGTTGAAAAATGATTGTGTAGTCACTCATTTCTAGTGTAACGAACTGTTTTCAATTTAACAGCGCGATCTTTAAGGCAGTATATAACACTTTTTTATAACTTGCTGGTATAACTGGTGAACCATGATGTTTTTATTTTTCTATCTGAATCATGCCTAATGTTCATACCAATGGAATGTATATTTTCGTACACTTCTATTCCAGATGTAAATAGAAGTTTACAGTGGAAATTATTAAATTTATTACTCTTAAGTCCTGAATTTTAATCTTGGGAATACGGGTTGAAAATCCATCACCAAAATCATCACAGATTCCTCCAGGCACACCAAACGATTTTTTGTTAGCCTACTTCAGATTTACGTGTATTCTTCTTATTTGTTAAGATAATGTTACAAATTTCCCCTCTAACTTTATTTTTCCTCTCAATTCTTAGTTCTAATTCCGAATTCTAAACGAGCAATTATATTGTCGATAGACAATTTTTTAGTGTCAGACAATGAACATTTTGTACCCAAGCTTAACGTATGTTCCATCTCGACCGGAATTTTTGTGTATATCAGGTTTTTGACCATTGCCTATTAATTTTTCATTTTTCGTTTCATTGGTTACGTACTTCATGAAACTATTCATCTTTTTGATTATAATTTCATTCGATGAGGTTTTCAAAAGCATCGAAACAGAAGCTAGAGCTGACAGAGAAATCTATCCATCTGAGTCATTAAAACTACATACATGAGTACCACAAGGTATCACTCATCTCATTCATCATCTGTATAAACAATATCATTGAAAGCCTCAAAGACACAAGTCTCATTTATTTTGCGGGTGATGCATCATCAGTGAACTCGGAAAACGGTATCGTTAATCTTCTCAGAAGTATGAATAATTCTATTAAAAATATGCAAAAATTATGCTTTACTCATGGATTGGTACTGATAAGTTCCAAAACGGATATAATTATGTTTAAAATCATCAAAATTGACTATAGACTCCTTGCTAGAATGAATAAAACTAGCATCAAAAGTAGTAGTGTTCCTAGGTTAGGTAGGGAGTGTTCCTAGATTTGCAGATTGACTCAAATCTGTCATGGTATGCTCATGCTGATGAAGTTATTAGAAAACTCGCATCACACTGTTATGTACTTCGGCAGTTGAGATAATCTGTATATCGGGAAACACTCTTGAAATACTATTTCGCCTATGTGAACTCTACTTTGAGTTACGGCACTCCACCATGGGAAAACTCGAATCAAATTTCTGATTTCTTAGTAATTCAAAAAAGAATTATCCGTTCAATAACTTTTAGGAGTAGATTATTCCCTTGTAAAAGTTTATTCAAACAACTTGAACTATCAACTGTAAAATCGTATTATTCAATATGTTCGTACAAATAGGGGAAATATCAATTGCGCGAGAAAGACAGATTACCCTTTAAGGGATCACGCCAACCTGTCACTTCCTATACATAGACTGTCACTGAGTGCAAAGAGGCCTCATGTATCATGTGTGAAAATATGTAATCATATTACAACAACTATTGCAGACCCCGGCCATACGTTATTAAAGATTTTAGAGTTCCTTTCAACTGCACGTTATTTTCTCCTGACTCAAGGTAAAAGTTTAACTGGCTAACTTTGCTAATCATACTTCCTTTCTGGCCATTATGTTGGTGCCCCGGATACTAAACCTCGTATGTTCTAACAGGATATAATATTTCATATAACTCCATTTCCAATTAAGCTGAATTATTTCAAGGGACCCAAAAGTGATAATTTTTCGGATTATTACACTATGGTCTCTGCATCTTTCTGTACTGGTGCATCAAGTACTTCATACAGAGAGAACGAATTCTCTATTAGGAGCTAGCAGAAAATTGTTCAAATCTGGGAGAGTACTGTCAAGTGTTCTATTAATAACGGAACATGAAATTGAAGAACGTGAAATTTCAATATGAGGATGAGTATGTAGATCAGAGATTCCATAAGGTGATACATGAAACCCTCGGAGTATATCACTATTCTGGTAAACTTTTGATGCAAGCTGCACGAACTCAGATTAGAACTTCTCCTCTGTCAGGATCGGGATATGCCGAACACATTTCGTTTTTCTATTAAAAGCCGAAATTCTGGATTTCTTGCCTAGCGAGGTCTTTCCTGATGACAAATTTTATAATCTCCAAACTTTCAAGGTAAATGTCAATGACTTCCACCTCTGTCAGCATCCCACTGCTGGCTCACACGATGTTCTATGAAAATTATAGGTTTTCCTCTAGTGTAATAGAAAGGTATGAACAAATGCAGTTCAATAGACATAATATAACCTTTCAAGAATCTTCAGTATCCCAAACGCATGCCAGCTTCAGACATCAAATTGGATTGGAAAAGATTCTACGTCCTGAGCTGGCGCTAATAATCTTCCTCAAGAAGTCAGAGCCAAATAGCACGTCTACGTCTTGACCATTAATTCTTTGCGTCTTGCGACTAGATGAAAGTTCTTTTCTGAATGTGGATCACGAATCGATGTGGAGCATTTTACATTACATTACATTTCGAAAATGGTTGGCTGTATCTGATATAGATACAGTTACATAATCTTGATAAAATGAAATTAATTCTCGTTTACTTTCAGGTTGTGACGGAATTTGAAAAGAAACAATTTTTCCTCCATAAGGAAGTCTGTATGAATGAAACAAAAATAAATGACAGTGTCCTCATTGAATCTATTTTAAACGACGACTATTCAAACATTCACTGTCTGATCAAATGTGTCTATGTGAGAAGTGGCATCCTTAATGAAAATGGAACGATAAATATGAATATTATGGAAAATGCTATATCGGATATTTGGAAACCCACAGATATGCATAACGTCCAAGTGTATTGTGGCAACTTATTCTCAAGTGACTCGTGTGAATTTGCATTTTTGATTCATGGCTGCTATTTTGGAGATGATGGAGAAAGTGTAGAAACTAACGTCAGTGGTGAAGAAAATGATCCGAGTACCAATTAAAATCATGTTCCTCCAAGAAGTTAACTATGAAAATAGATACTCAGTTCCCTAATAAGTATAGTTAAATAGATTTGTTCCAATAACTATCATTCTGCAATGAAGAATGCAATTAGAAAAATTATAAGAATAACTGTCAAGATATTCATTTTGTGATTGTATATTAGTTATTAACTGTCCAGGCTTGTATTTTAATGAATAGTGTCGCATAGACTATATCCCAAAGCATTAGTAATATTAAATTGAAACACAATGGTAATGTGAGTTTTGAATTACTACTTTTCAATTCCTACCCTTCGATCTTGTTTCTGACTCACTCATGCGTCTTCATTGATCTGTGTACGAATATTAGTTATTATGCTTTTCCGCACCTTGATGCATTGTATTTTATCTTTACTTGTTCATGCATACATTCAGTTCCTGAACAACCTCAAAACTCTAAACCTAACCTATGGTCGGCGCGTTGTTCTGCAATAAACGCAATATTCATAACTTATATATAAAAATTTTCGGGAAATAGGTCACATTAACACTCTGTTTTAAAATTTTTTGTCTTTACGTACGTTTCGGTCTCACGACCTTCATCAGAAGACTTATTATGTCTACAAATTTTTGATTACTTAAAACTAATTGTATTACACAAAGCGTCCAAATCGCACCAATTTCAATTAAAATGCCCACGTCGCCGAAACGAAAGGAACACGATTAAACGAAATTGTAATCCTCAATGAGGTGCTATTTGGACGCTTTGTGTAATACAATTAGTTTTAAGTAATCAAAAATTTGTAGACATAATAAGTCTTCTGATGATGGTCGTGAGACCGAAACGTACGTAAAGACAAAAAATTTTAAAACAGAGTATTAATGTGACCTATTTCCCGAGAATTTTTATATATAATTCATACTGGGTCAAGAATCTTTATATTAATATTCATAACCAATACTGTAAAATGTCATAATAGCTGAAGTGACTCCAAAATTGATATTCGAGAAACTATGACTAAGAGTTGAGGAGGAATATTGTCAGGACGTCCATGTCTTGACCTTATTTACAGCCAACACGCTTTTGGGCTTCAACTTCAGCGACATCGACCAGGAACAAATATCTTGAGGGTGTTTCTTTGCGAGCTACTTTTGGTCGGCACAGAGAGACTAGATGTGATTACAATCTGATAAGTTGTGAGATGTCATTTCACGATATACACAGTCGATCCAAAAGATTAAGAGCATTCAGCGTATACCGTTTATACCGGAATACAACACTGTATATATTGACATATTCCGATGAAAATGCTGATAAAAATTGTTTCAATATAGTATTTCTGCCACTTCATACTGAATGTTTTATGAGAGATGGCCATTTTTATCACGAAATGGCGTCTTGGAACTCATGTTTGCTGTAGAGTGTCATGATAACGCGGAACCAGAATACTTTTCAACTTTCAGTTTCACAGTAGTGTCTCGTATTGTGCAATGTTCAGGGTTTAGATTTTGCGTTCTCCACATCACTATACAGTATAGTATACAACAAACATAATACAAATCCAAAATTTGTAATCAGAAAGCTACATGGAATAATAAATAAAACTCAAAGAACATTAGAAGATATTTTTAAAGTCATTATAATATTCAGGCTGAACCATTTGAAAAAATTGAGTAATCTTGGCATAGGTATGCGTCCAAGATTACGATGTCTGTCAACGGTGATACCTACAGTAACACATGTAAGGCAAAAATCTATTGAAAAACATGGAGAATTTCTAGCTGTATCTTCGGATATCTTCCAAAGCATTTGAGCAAGTCTGGCACCAAAGTCTTCTAAGGAAACATCTGTTCTATGGTTTGCCGCCTCAACTTTATCGCTTACTATCTACTTTTTTCTCAGATAGATCACTATACGTGGTGGTTGACCGAATATCCTCCGATACAGTGGTTATCATTGCTGGTGTTCCACATGGACCTGTCTTGGCGCCAACTTTGTTTCTGCCTCATATCAATAATCAGCTGGAAGTATTCAGCTGTCCCGCATGCAGCTATACAGATGTTGTTATGCTACATACAGCTTTCTCATCCAGAGCCCCTATACCATCTAATGAAGCCGGAGGAGCGAGACAGGGACAGGTGGACGCAATTAATGGAGATCTGGAAAATATATTGAAACGGGGATCTGATAATCTAATAGTAGAGTTTGATGCAACCAAAAATCAAGGTCGCGTCTTCTCCAGGGAGGCGTATCCCAGAATTCCTTATATGATGATGTCAGGTGCAACTATTCCTATGAAGTCTTCTATAACAATGCTCGGGATCACCACCAACAGCACCCTCTCATGGGACATTTATCAGAGGTCAATTGCGAAAAACGCTCTAGAAGAACTTGGTTTTCTATTCCGTGCCAAGAGTTACTTTATATCCCAGCCACTCCTCATAATCTACAAAGCACAGATTCAACATTTCCTGGAGTACTGTTCACATGTTCGGAGTTCGGGTCTCAAACATAAGCCGAAGCTCTCGTATTCTATCCAGAAGAGAGCTATTTATTTGATTGATAATGTCACACGAGCTTATTAACCTATCTAGAATATCGTAGAAAGGTTGGAGACCTAGTCACCACTTCACTGTCAAACTAGAGACCTGCTAAACTTCTTCCTACCAGACTCCAGTTTTTTATTGAACAGCGATGTTGTATAACCTCCAAACCTTGAAGAAGAATACGAATGCCTATTTTCCCTATCTACATTCCACTGTTGGCTCACACGATGTTTTTCGAACATTATAGGATTCCCCCTGGTTTGTCAAAGTATAAAAGTTTCATTAAACGACATATAATTGCGTTATCGAAGGGCCATTCATATGAGAGTATGACATTTCCAATATTAGTTCTGATTTCCAAGTTATTTTGTAAAACCGAATTTCTTGATTTGCTATATTTTTTTTCTAGTGTCAGTGATGGAGATCCATTTAAATAAAAAGTACTCCCTCCAAGCAGCCTTGCGTGAACTTCTTTATGTTGATATCAGATTCAATATCCAAAGTTTCGTTTTCGATTAACCATCTTCAACTTTTCTCTTCAAACACCCCTCTGTTTTTTTTTAACAAAAATTAGAATTATTTCTCATTCTACACTCATATATCACATGTAATGATTTGATTACGTCTGAGATCAGTTACAGCATTTATCAAGATCTTTTGAAAAAATGTACAAATATGAACCTTTATTAGAATAAAATTAGAGGAATTGGGCAGCCTGAAGTTCAAGCAGAATGGAAAGTTGAAGTTCACATTATTTTTAATAATTGTTGAAACAAAAACAAACGAACTGTGACCAATCGATCACTGACTTCTCCCTTTTTTGTTAGCAAAATAGCTCCCGGACACTTCTGCGGATCAAATGTATGATGGTAGGAACATGAAATACATCGAGAATGATTTAAAAAGCGCCAATGAAAGACATTAAATTATACTGAAGGTTACATTGAAATTTGTATGTATTTTACAACTCTATGTCTTATACTGACACCTGTGGTCGAATTAACTTTCGAAATTATTGACACTATAATGTAGTGTTGTTTATAATAGCACCTGCTCCTACATGAACTATCTACATTTGAGACTCAGTGAACTCAAATAAAATAGAGTGTGATATCACATCGATCAATCTTGAAATGAAAATTTTGGACACTCTGTAGGTTAAATATAATAATAATAATTACTATGGTTCCATAAAATACTATAATCTCATTTGAAAAACTGGAGATAGATGTACAAAATACCACTTGAAACAAGCAAAAGCTCCTTGAAAGAAAACAGTTGCTATTTTCACAACTTTGAGTGATTTATCAAATTTCAAATTCGTACTACCATTAGGAACGGCGATTTTCACACACGTACACACTTGACATCTTGACATATTAAAACAGTTTAGATCCATTCACGGCTCAAAACGGACATTTTTGAGAAAATCTGAAAACAAATTTCAGATCGATTACAGTATGAACGTTCAGGATGAACTTACATCATACTGTGCAGTGACTAATGAGGAAAGTAAAAATTGACGAACAGTAAATTATTTTCGAGTAAGCTTCCGCGAATAGGTAATCTTGAAAACTCTAATTTTCCGGATGAATTCCACGTTACAGTAGCACTACTCGATTCCGACGTTTCGTCAACCATTACAGGTGACATATTCCGGCCAATTTTCAAAAATTTGTTTCCGATTGCAGATAAGGTAATATCCTGAGTCTAGTTTTGGATTATTCAGAACATCATTTTCACAACATTTGCGATCAAATCCTTGGATATTCCACTTCGCTCTGGGCTCTATGTAGCTTAAAATTATTACACAATAACAACTGCACTATTCAGAAACCAGACAATTAGTTCCAGTTAAAACTCAAGTCTGTCCTGGAGTTGCAACCTGTAATGGTTGGGGAACCGTCGACATTGATTCGTGCTACTGTGACGCGGAATTCATCCGAAAGCAAAGAATTTTCAAGATCACCTGTCCGCGGAAGTCTATTATTCCAGATAATATATCGTTTGTTAATTTCTAGTTATTGTTTCAAAAATTTTTTCTAAATGTCAAATCCATCTTTTGATTATCCTTAAGCCCAATATAAATTATTTTTCTCTAATGCAGGCTTGTACTGGTCTGATAATAGTACCATCACATGTGACATCAATGAGTGTAGAATAAAAAATAATTACAAATTAGCTGTATTTAATGAAAATTTGATAGTGATTGATAGAAAAAGAATCGTCGGATATCGAATCTGATATTAACACTAGAAAGCTTAGAAAATTAGAGATTCCATACTTCCATATGACTGGTTCTTCGGTTACGCAACTTTTCGTCTTTAACCAAAACTGTATCAATTACCGATCCCGATAGTCCCATTATCTTGGACACACTGTGTATACGTTTTGAATCACCATGTACCTAAATAATCACTTCATACAGAAAATATGTAAATTGAATTAAAATACACTATATTAAAAAATACAGTAAAGAAAAAGAAGTTTTAACATGCATTATTTGATAGATTCAAGGGAGTTGAATTGAATCCTCTTTCTTGATAATAATAACACTCAAATAAGGTAGCAAAACCCTATATTGAAAGAATCATCAAATAACAGCTTCATGGAAATATGTCATAATAAACAGCGTGTTCTCTTTAGAAAAAGATACTCAGAGTCTAGTTCCGGAAGTAACTGATGGATGCTCTGAATATGTTAGATCAACTATACATATTCGAAAACGTTATATCACAAGCGTTTCGATATCAACTACCTCTAATTAGAACTCGCAAAGAATGAACTCACATAATATACCTGACGCCTTAAACTCAACTCATCAGTAGTGAAGCACGAATTTGCTGTTTTATACGAAAAATTTATTGAAGAGTACGAAACAATAAAACATTTTATTTTCAAAATCTCTGCAGTAAGAATCGGGGATAATGAGGTGATAATTGATTAAAAGCTGTATTGATTCGTTTTACAAGGACTACTAAGAAGATCAACAAATTGAAACGTTCAGGATGAATTTTACTGAAATAATTTTAAACTCTTATGCATTGTTCTGAATATAGCGAAATTGGATCATTTTACTGAATTATAATCAGATTTGATACATGCACTAAGCCACCTATCAGAGCACGTTACTTGTGAAATTGTTTCTCTTGTAGATTATAAAGTGTTTTCTTCTGATTGTGTGGTTATCTGTGATATTACATCTTCGTGGAAACATTTGTAGAAATTAAACACGTATGCACACACGCTTGTATGATTTGCAACTGTGCATTTGTTGAAGGCATTCCTAACTATTTCATGGAATCCTGGTGAATTCTTCCTCAGAATCTTTTCAAAGTCAAATACGCCAGTTTCGGAAACAACTCCAAGTTTGGTACTCAAGCATTTCACAAAACATTGCAATTTGCTATCAATAGGATGATCAGTTTTCAACTCTTTTTTGAACTTTTGCATTATGTCGTAATCTACACCTGTCTCTTTCATACATTCCTCGCTGAAGTGTTGTTCTGTTTCCCTGGTAGAAGCATCAACCTGTAAGGATAAAATGTTTTTACTATATTAGGATTGGTAATAATAGATACACATGTCGCGTTCAAGGATGGAAGTTGCTCACAATTCTTATCTAGGCGATGAGCAGCTAACCCAGCCATAGAGTTGTGGCAATTCACCTAGGTCATAGACCTTGAGAATATAAAACGGTGGAGCATGGAATGTTGGCTTATAGAATATCTGTAGACCATCATGACGGCTATATGATGAGCTGTTATAGCGGGGTGTGAACTATCATGGCGGGAGTATGTTAAAGGATGAACTATCATGGCAGGTGTATGAACTATCAGGACGGGTGTTTGTCAAACGATGAACCGTCATAGCAAGTGTGTGCCAAACGATGAATCGTCATGACGTATGTGAACTTCCATGACATCTGTCTTCGACGAGGTGTCATGGCAGTTATCACTGTTACAAATCAATCGTTGAGCTGTCACAGTATGATGATTTTTAACGCATGCTCATTAATATTAAATTGAACCTTTGGAATTTGGAAGATAGGCTGTGGTGGTTGATATACTGAGCTTCCACTCATCGACACTTTCACTATATTGGTTTGCGATCATAGTTCACGAACTATGATCGCCAGCCGTTACGATGAAGTTCTCATTAAGTCACGTGCTTTAAAATTCATCCACTCGCTCATTACGAATGATGGAATATATGTTAATAACGCCAACACATTTTATAGTTAAATTTGTCTTTAGTATAGTTGAAAGACCATATTTGCAGGTATTGTTCTTTCGTATTTACAATCAATATATGGAGCAAACGTAACGGAGGATCAAATCAATTACGTTTTACCTGTCCACCGAGCAACATCGATATCGATTTCAATGAACACGTCTAAAATAAAGATGAATGTAAGCTGAAAATGACCTGAAACAAGGAAACGACAATGGGAAGTCATGCATCCCAGAATAGAGCGGAGAAGACAATACGACCAAGAGCAGTGACGACACCACCCAACGAAAGGCGATTGTAATGTGTTGGGATTGTACACGAAGGCACTTTTTTTATAACTGAGGAGTTGTAGTTGAATCTTTGTGAATGAATTTAATTCTTACACTCAACAACAATCTCCCTTTTTTTTTCCAACTTTGTAAACACATATTGGAATTGTCACTTGCTGATCGAGATTCTTCAATATTACGGTAAGGAAACCAGGCTTGTAAGATTGAATATAATGATATCATCAGACCTTCATTTGCAAACAGAATAGACAGCAGGTGTGTGAATAGTTTGACATTTAGACATGTATTGATACCTGTTCCAACACACAGACATGTGTTTGACACGTGTTCAAAGAAACTACATTAAGGTAGAAGTAAATATAAATGTTCATAAGATGAGTAAAGAACAAATTGTATATGAACTTCATGAACCAAGTAGGAACTATTTTGAACGTCACAGAACAATCATAAGAGGGTTAAGTGGCAGATGGATCTGGCTTCTAAGAATTTATGTGAACTTGTCAGTTGGAACCGAAGAACTTCGGACAGCTGTTAACTCTATGTTATTTAAAATCAAAAGGACGTATATCCAACCATTTGCAAAGCGATCGAGGCTGGGAGTTCTTCAATGAGTGGAGCTAAAGGTATTTTTGGATGCTCACCCAATTGGTCTACGGAATTGCTTGAAATTATTGAACAGTTCACATGACGGTTCCTGTTACATATATTTTGCAAGATATCTTAGAAAAAACGATAAGGAGTCACAGAAAACGCAACGACCTAATGTGTATTTAATCGAATAGATAATAATCATAATATTTGGATTGATAAATCTGATATCGTTTGATGAACAACTCATCATTGGCGATTCGGAAACTGGGAATTTCATCAATCCACATTCCCAACTTGAGAGCTTGAATATTATAAAAGAACAAAATTCTACGACTAGGAGGAATCATGAGTGGATGAAATATTATTTGAAAAACATGGGTTGTTAAGATTATACTAATGTCTCTTGTATTGAGGAAGTTTTGAGAGTAACAAATATTGTTTTTCGAATCTTGGGTGATTTTCATGTTGTAGCTCCTCCTCGTTATCAATCTCTGTACCATATACAATACTTTTGATATGTCACCCAAAACAGTACACAATAAGTTTCACTTTAGTATATCTAGAAGGCATTGGATGACCACTTTTTTTTTGGGGTGCGGGATGATTAAAACCCTTTATGAGCACCTTATGGTCCTGTAACATCCCATAAGGTAGTGTGGGAGTCCCTGAGTCCCGAACTAATCACCTCAGATATACCCACCAAACACTCCACCTCGTGTGGTAGGCTCGATCCTGCAACCAGGGCAGTCACGATGACACTTGCGATTGACAGCCCATTGTATCTTGCCGCACCACTTTCTCGGGCCATCGGAAAAATTTCGCAGTTGCTGGATTCGAACCCGCAACCGGCAGCCACAGTGATCAGAAGATCTGAGCTACCTGGCCCCCTAACCTGACCACTTCCTTCCATACCTATCAATTGACCCGTGAAGGTGTTATTTGAATATCTTCGAGCTGAAATGGGAACAAGTGCCATCGTGCATACACCACATGTTGTGGCGTGGACTCAGCGGAATTCCGCCTGAGACCTAACCTGTTCTCCAACATTTAATCGTGCAATCAAAAATACAGGTCCATTTAAATATTGGTTGATAAGTCAGAACCAACAAATTAATTTCCGAATAAATTTTTCCAGGAAGCATTCATTTCTCCACATTAATCTTGTCATCATCCTGCAGAGAATTATCCTGTGTAGATGATCTTGCCGCGATAACTCATGTACCTTTTGGAAATGATAGGTATGGAACAAATGTGTCTTAAATAGCCCCCCAATGGATGTCGCAGGTACATGAAAATTCCTTGACCTTTCTTTAACCATCTTTCGCGGGTTGGCCTCAAAATACTCCAAAATTCCCTATTCATTCTCTACTCCTTTTCCACTCCTTCTTGCATTCTTGCTTGGCAATTTCGACTTTCTACTAATCTTTTGTGTAGGTATACGCAAGTTCGGATTTCGGATCAGTGTTCCTTCCGATATACTTTCTCTGGGCACTATCCACGTTACATCTTGGTTCGCCATAAATCAAATACATTTCGGCATACTCTTGATTTGAAAACATTCGTCTTGCCATAATTAGTGGAAATATTTTCGCCAGATCAAAATTATCGAACAATTAGATGGTCTTACAAGGCTATTCCTCATTCCTTTGCAGCAACTGAAATATCGAATGACGAAACAAGAAATCGAAATTTCTGTGTGATGAAAAAGTGTTGACATTGATTAGGAAAACCGGAAATATTTTTTCAGAGGAAAATTTTCAATAATGTTAAAGTTCTGGTATTAGATGTAGAAGAGGTGTCTCATTCCACCCCTTCCTTTCAGAGAAGCAAAAACCGCAATAAGTACTATTGCTATCAATAATGTGAAAAAAACGCATTCCAACCTCAATATTCAAAGGACTGTAACTTGTCAGGGAATGGTCTGATCGGAAAATTATATATGGAATACCCCCTAGAAGGGACACCCCAAGTTCATTTCCCGCTACTATCTCTGGGACATCCTTTATAATAGAGAAAAATGATCAATTCATTGTGATGATCTAGTACGGCAATAAGCGTCAGTAGATGAGAAAAAGTTCATGAAAATTATAAACTTCCGAGAGTAATAATTATCAAAAACGAGAGAAGTGCACCATTACTAAAAACTGAGGAATTTCGGCTGCCATGTAGCCATCATGAGAGCACTCGTATGATGGCTACTTTGACAATATTTTTAGTGGATGAGGGTGAATATTTGTTATTTATAGTTTTATAGTGTATCTACAGTGTGAACTCTGTTATAAGTTATCATCATCCTAAACCTGGTACCAACGTAAAAAATAATCAATACAAGTGTTCTCCAATATAAGTGACATAAACAAAGGGCGAGTGTCCTATTTTATCATTCATATATATGATACTGAATTTTCTGTTTTCTGCAAGTAATTATTGGAATTGAAAAAATGGAACACAAATTCACAAATTTCTTGTTAATAATAATTTCTCCAAATGTTGCGTCTCACCCTCTACTATGTGATAAGAAATTCAATCATTAATAATGATTCTTGACCCAGGCAATAAAATAGGTCACACCAACACATACGCTTATTTTTTTCGTATTTCCGTACGTTTATGTATTTTCACATTAATGTGTTACAATTTCGATTACTCATGGTCCTGCTCGATTTGACGACGTGGGCATCTTTAATTGAAATTGGATTGATGAGGACTCTTCTGATACAATTAGTTTTAAGAAATACCGTTTTTGATATTGATACGTCTTCTGGTGATGGTCGTGAGACTGAAACGTACGTAAAGACGGAAATAATAAGCATATGTGTTAGTTTGGCCTGTTTCCCGAGAATTTATATATAATGAACTGTTATCCATATTGTAAAATTAAACATCACTATGTTGAACCTTCATAACCCGCTTCTGATATCAGAAACTGTCATGTCTATTCGAAGTCATTACCTACAAAACAAGATTTTTCGATATTGATGGTCACTCCAAAAATTTATTTGAATAATCAGCAATTTGCTAGTGTGACAAGTGGAATAACAGATCCAGCAAAAAAGGATAACAGCTAGGAAAGAATCTAGTAAAAAAGAATGCTGATAAGAACATATGGAACACGGAAGGAAACATAACAGGTCAGGACTCAGGTGAACTGAATAATATAAAATATGGAATACATCAAATGTAAAATCACCAGTGATGAGTCATGCTTGAATTGAGATTGCTGAAAAGATATGTATATACCGAGTGCTCTGATTTGATTGGATCGGAGCTCAAAGAGAAGGCCTTGAAAAGAAAGCGTTTACTCTGGTTCTACTGTGATGACTGTATAGCTGGTGTGAAACTGGTTGCACAGTTGATAAAACAAATAGATGATCTGCAATTCTGCGAAAGGAGTTGGATCAAATCAAAGTAGAGATGGAATTGACCGCTTTCCTTTGATCAATGAGGATGTGATTATTGATGAAATTTATGGAAGGCAATTAGGATCAAACTATGTAATAATCTTCGATCTCCCTGAAGTTAGCTCTTCTGATCTGAATGCAAGGAAGGAATTGATAAAAAACAGGTTACCATGGACATCAATAAGGTTTGAAGAATGGGGAAAAATAATAAAAATTAAGGCCCCGTGCTTTGAAGGTGGTTTTAGCACGCGCAGAAAATGCTAGTGAAGTTATTAGGTCAAAGACGGATGCTTTCAAAAATAACAGATTTTTTGTTAATAACGATCTGACACCTTGTCAAGTGAATAACTGAAATAATATAAAGGGAGAAGTTGAGGAGAGGAAACTGAATGATGAAAATGATTTGATCATAAAATACAACAATGGAATGCCTCAGATAGTCAAACAATCTCAAAAAAAGTGAAGATTGAAAAGGTGTCTAGTTATCATTAAAACGGGAGGAATGTGAACTAAGCTATTATGATTACAACAGAATATTTTATGTTCAGTGTATGATGTTATAATTTTAATTGAAACATGCCGCACTGAATATTTTTCTAGTACTGAATTGGAATTAAAAGGATTTGAGTTATTCAGGCTGGATAGAAACGAAACTAGCTCTTTAAAAACCCAGGTGGTGGAATATTAATAGCTGTCAGAAAATGCTTTTCTGTAAATATGATTAAAGTTTCTTTAGGAATTGTAGAACAACTTTCCATCAGATTATCTCTAGATGAAGATAAGATGTCAATATCGTTGATGGTATTTGAGAAGAGTATCGTGATCGCATTAATTCTTTGTGAAGGTTTTAACATTCCTGAAAAAAAGTGGAGTAATGATAATTTTGGTGCGATTATTAGTTGTTCTGAAAATTAATTTATGAATGCTTTCAGCTACCATAATTTGTATCAGATACTCTAAAATGTATATTTGGATTCAATATTTTTTTGTTCTCCCATAATTGGAAGAAATGCAATTCCGTACACCATATTGCTGTTACCTTTGATGTCCGAAATGAAGTAGAACCTGTTTCGTCTTACACTGAATACTATTATGATTCCAAGAATGGTGCTACAAAAAGTATGAACAACTTTTCTCCAGTACCAATTGGAATATTTTTGAAAATGAGGTTATTATGCAACTTTTCCATTTTTGTCAAAACATTCACACAGGTCTTGACTTATATGTCCCAATTAAAGAATTTCGAACATCTTCTTTCCCAGTCTGGTATAACTCAGAGCTAAAGAGCTTGATCATTTAATAAAAAATTTTGTTCATAAAGAATAAAAAAGTAATCATCAAATTTATGAAGAATTTTGAAGTCCCAGAACTAAATGTAAGACATTAAGAGATGAATGTTCCCAGCCTTACACCCAAAAAATGAAAAATAACATTGTGAATACACCGCCGAACTTTTGTAAATTAATAAATGATAAGAAGAAATCATATACTTCACCAGCACAAATGTCTTATGATGATTCTGTTGCTGATCATAGTTCAGATATAGTGAACCTTTTTGCTATTTATTTTTCCACTGTTTACAATGAAGAAACAATCAATCAAATACCTGATTCTAGATTCAGTGATACTTTCGATGTAAGTTCATCCAAAAGAGTTGTTAAAACATTGTACATATATTTTCATTCATACGTTTTTTTCCATTAAAAAATATATATTCATTTGTGTAGTAGAAACATTACCTTGTACTTATGAATCGTTCTAGTGTATATTTTTTCGCATACACTGACCACGAAATCTAAAGGGTAAACCAATCACCGGTGTATATTATACAGAGCTTTTGAATCGATTTGACGCCGATTTAAAGCAAAGTATGCCTCATTTGGCAAAGAAAAAAAAAAAGTGATCTTCCAACAAGACGACGCACCGATGCACAGCTTCGCAGGCGCAATGTCCAAATTGCAGCCATTGCTCCAAGAATTGGTTCGTCATCCATCTTATTCTCTAGATTTGCCCCTTGCGATTTTTATCTAATTCCAAATATGAAGAAATGGCTCGGCGGAAAGAGATTTGGCTTCAACGATGAGGTCATCGCTGGAACAAACGCCTGTTTTGAAGGATTGCCGAAATCGTATTATTTGGAAGGGATCGAGAAATTAGAAAAACGAAAAAGGCTAAGCGTATTGGGCTACAAGGAGATTATGTTGAGAAATAAAATAAGTTTTGACCAAATAAATCATTTCTTGTTCAATTTTTCAGGAACTTTTCCCCTTGCCCTTGTATGTATATATTTAAAAAACATGATTCATTATAAGAGTCTGTTAGAATCATAAATTACTCTTATGTTGATAAGTGTGATTTCCTGCCACTTAACCAGAAATAGACTTTCTACTATTACTTTGTTTAGATCTTCGAGTGTTTTGCTTGGATTACCAGATTCTATTGCCATATACACGGATGACTCAAAAACATGTACATCAGGAGTAGGCTGCGCTTGGTCACTGAGTAATGGGCATACTGAACTGGATACTATAAACTACTGAATGAAACCTCTTTATACTGCAGAAGCAATAGCGATTCTGGAGGCACTCGGATTGGCAAACAGAACTAACACGAGTAACTTAATAATAACATCAGATTCCATGTCTGTACTCAAATCAGAAGAATTCGAAACTCTAAAAAACTATAAAAATGAAATTGTGATCGATATCCCAGTGATATGTTTTGACTTGTATATTCGAGGTGCCAATATTAATTTTGTATGGGTGAAAAGACATGCAAGAATCAAAGGAAATTTCTTAGCAAACAATGCGGCTAAAAAAGCTATAATTTCAGGGACCACCATAGACGTAGTCACACTAAATAAATATATCAGTCTAGCCAAACGCTATAGTGGTGATAAATAAAAGGAAGGCAGAGTAATTTTTGTAGAATTTTCAAAAAACCCATTTACACTTTTATATCCAGATTATCCAAAAATCGACTTGAATTAAACCATGGAAGTTTCCCTTCACCTTTAGCCAAAATTAGTATTAGAGAAAATGCAAATTGCTCTTGTGATAACACAACTATTGGAGAACTTAATCACATATTTTTGGCTGTCATCTTTATGAAAATGCACTTCCAATAAAAAATTACAAGAGCTAGGCGTCATGTTTCCGACCAACATTGTAAATCTTTTAAATAACAACGACATCAAAATATGTAACATAATTTTCCAGTACATAATACAGAATAATCAATTTGGAAATGGAACTAACATCTAATAAAGAATAAAAAATGTTTTTGTGGCTAAAAGAGACAACAACAGAATTAAGTAGTAAGTAGAGCAATATGTACTTTGTTGAATTGATAATGTCGTGAATAAATGAATAAATACATTGATCAACCGTCAACAACAGAATAACATTCACTACAGTATATCCCTAAAAATTTAAAATTCGAAAAAAAAACAGATTTGTTACCTTGTCTAAGTTATTTTGGAAAATTCATGGAAACAATCTATCACAACTTGAATATAGCATTTAAGCTAATTCTGAATCACGACATATTATCCTATTTAATGATAATGACAAAACAAAGACATTTGATACATCTGGTGTTTATATGTTGTCTTGTTAGGAACGCGATTCCTTTTACGTGGTATAAACAGGTCAGTTATTTTCTGTTACGTTTGATGAACATAAAAGATGCTCAAGACTTGAAACAGGTTCCACCTTTTCCAGATCATTTTTTCAATAATGATCATTCCTTCTCCGGAATCTCTTGAAAACTATACTTGCTGAAGTCTATGAAAATCAACAAACACAAAATCAATACTCTACTTATTATTGATCAGACAGACCTAATTTATTCCCCAAGTTATGTACAACAACCACCATAACACTTCTGGCTCACATGGTTTTCATTTATACGTGCACTATTTTGCTCCTAACTCCATAATAATTAAGAGGAAACATTCCCGGTCAGAACTAAATAACATGGAAACTGTGTACTGTAAACATTCTAGATTCCTAGATTATTTGATCATCACGCTAATTCATTCATTATCATGCAAAACGAGCAAATGGCCCGGGTATCTACCCAGCGAGAAATTCAGATCCACTCATTCCTCTTAGACCCTTAAATAATCGCAAACAGATCGTTTTATATATGACACTGTTGAATACGTGGAATTTTTGGTAAATTGTGGTTATGTACATTGTGACTGATGTTCGGTGACAAATTAGATTCTTACTTACTAAGAATTAAATCCCCACGATTTCAAAACAGTAAATCAAGAATCCCTGATCGATGAAATGATAACAATCACAACTCAACTGAGAGAAGCATGCTATCAATGAAACAATAACTACAGTCGGGAATATCATCTTCAAGTATTCGAAATCATTATTGTATATTTTACAAACAAAGTTTCCAGGGTTATGCTTATCAGTGACCTTTAAATACTGAGATGTATAATTTAATTTTTTGAAGACATGATATGAAAGCTATAACAGCGGCGTAGATATATATCTTTTCTTCACTTCGTTCTGTCTCTTCCAGCCTGTAATTTGTTTACAATTTTCTTCCATCGCCGGTGGCTACGTCGTTTGAGAAAGACATTCGCAGATTTCGTGATTGTTGAGTGAGAAGTAATGTTAAGTGAATATTCTCATTAAACACTTCTTTTTCGAGAAACAGAATGCTGAAACCTAAGAAAATTAGATATTTTTATTTTTTTCAAAACTACAGAAGGTTTCGTCAGTCAGTCAGATGAATTCCATCTTCATACATCACACAGTGTAGTCCGAATTTTAGTGCTTAAAATTTAATACGAGATAGAGGAAGTAATTTTCCTGAAATTTCTTACCAATATTACATTCTTTAATTTTTTACTGTCACTCGATTCAATGTTTCACAAGGTGTAGTTGCATTCTCAACTGCTCCTAAACTATCTAAATCTGAACAGTGTGAAGTAGTTTTGCCTGTAACTTCACAATACTAGTTACATAATACTAGATACACGACACTTTCGAAGTGTCTACCTAAGGTCAGCCGATCTTACTTTCGAGACTGAGGGATTTACCGCAGCTTGCCAAGATGGCGTAATCAACACCTTGGTCTATCGCCGCAATGTGAAGGGTGTGCAGATCCCTGACATCAGCTACAGGGCCTGTCGAAAGGCGACTGAGACGCTTTTCCACCTTCTGTCGGCATGTCCGGCAAAAGCGGCCTCGGCGTACACTCATCGCCATAATGCGGCCCCACGGGTGCTACATTACCATCTAAGGCATTCGTACCGAATAGACCAAGAGCCGGTGATGCCTTACATACCAAGAGATATTGAGTCCGTTTTCGGAAACGGAAAATGCCAGATCTACTGGAATTACCCGTTTCCGACCGTCAGGTCCATACAAACAAATAGGCCTGACGTTGTCCTCCTCGATAAACTAAGCAAAACTATCTATGTCATCGAATTCTCTGCTCCAGCAGAGAAAAACATGATCTTGAAAGAGGCGGAAAACTGGACAAAATATCAAGATCTCCTGTTCGAGCTCCGCACGCTATACTCAGGCCATAATTTCTTATTAGTGGTTCTGATCATCGGTGTTTTGGGCGGAAGTCTGTCTTCGCTGCGTTTGAACTTGAAGATCATTCCGGCCTGTAGGCACTCGGCGCAGGTTTTGATAGACCGGATGCAGAAGGTCGTCATTCTGGGTTGAATTAGAATAATTAGGGCACACGTTTCAGGAATTTGAAGCTACTCACCGACCGATGAGGGGCGTAGCTTCGGTTAACCGCGTTCAAGGTTCTTCTGGCGCGACTGCTGCGATGTCGTTGGAGCTCGCAGCAGCCCTGACCAGGATCAAATGAAAAAACTTGACTGACTTGGCCATCAGATATGAACATTTTTTAAGCAGCATCAGGCAGGTTCAAATATTTATTTCTTTGCTGATGCATCGCATTTGTTGAAGCTGTAGAGGAATGGTTCTTAAATAAAGGAATGAGTCTCGATTATGAGATTATTCTCGAAAGTTCATCGGTAGATTCAATCGATAAAGATAATCCTGAAATAAGTACATTACCCATCTAGATGAGCAGCTGACCAGTAATAAATTCGTGGGTTGATTTGATAAACTCGCATCTATCTTACAAATTATATGCCATCAAAGGTTGCTCATGGAATGCATCTTGGGAAACATAATCATACCTTGAATAAGGCCTTCCACATTATTTTAAGGATGAAATTAAAAAATACCTTCATTTCTGCAAATATTCTAATGAGAAATATT
Organism: Endomychus coccineus; assembly: GCA_958510875.1. Classification (NCBI taxonomy): domain Eukaryota; kingdom Metazoa; phylum Arthropoda; class Insecta; order Coleoptera; family Endomychidae; genus Endomychus; species Endomychus coccineus. The sequence goes on along the minus strand of OY294068.1, from coordinate 84,575,287 downwards.
GTTGTCAATTAACTCAGTAATTACATCTTGAAATATAATCATAAGAATTAATTATTTGAATTATAAATCTTCAGAAAGAAAGCTTGATAAGCAAATAAAAAGAAAGGTGGATTCGAAAGTATTTCAATAAGATGCAAACGATTGTGTGATGTTATATATTCAAAATTCAATTGAAATTAATAATGATGCTTGAAATTATTGATATCTTATTGATATATATTGGTTTTTTCTATAACCTACAATTTCAATAATTTCGAGGCGTTGCGAATCATTTCCGTGTAGGACAATGATATTTCAATTGAAGCATCTGGGGTTGCTATAAGCATCACTCTACTTGTATAAATCGACCTGGGGCACGAAGAATACAGTCGCACTCGAAAAACCTTGGCTTGGAATGACCGTTTCTATACGTATCACGTAATTTCTATTTCTTGTCAGATCGCATGCCATGCGGAGAATTGAAATAGCCAACAAAGCACGGAATATAGCATAAAATTCTATATGAGATACGACTGTGGAATGTTATAATATATATGTATCGCAGTCGAAAAGTGCTTTAGATTAGTTGAAATTTGAAAAGAAAAGTTTAGTAGTGTATTAAATCAAGTAGGAAAACATTTTCGAATTTATGGAATTTTGCATTTCAACTTCTTTCTTGAAAACCCTCTACTTGAGCCCATGTTATTCCCGATTGGACTATCAGAGGGCAAGTAATCAATGGGTTTCCATAGATGTCTTGTAGAATGACACTTCCATAAAGAATATGAAGAAGGCGATTATTGCATATTATGGAATTACAAATAATGTTTTCTAGTTTCATACCATAGAAATCTGCTTAGTTTAGCTAGGTGCAAATTCGACTAATTTTAAACAACCAGTTGAGATGATTTGATGAGTCTTATTGAACCTAAAGAAAATAATTTTCTTCCGGTTTGGTGTTATTAACACAAGCCGAGATTCTAATCGAATGACATCTCACTATACATTATCATGAAAATGTCTACCATTGAGCTTGTAGCAGAAAGAGAAGTGACAATATATATAATGCGTTTCATGGAATTTTGTTAAGAAATCATAGGTTTTTCAACGTTTGAGGCATTTTAAACCAATGTTTTCTGAGCAGATGTGACCGTTGTAATTTTTTACTGAGATAATATTGCAACGTTGATTTTCAAAGTTGACGTGAGTGTTTGACATACAACAGTGACCCCCTAATGAAGAGAAGAGCAACCAGGCCAATTCTGCAAACTGAGTTTAGTCTAAATTCAAAAGCACAATAGTTGTCTGTTGAATGAAAATAGCTTGGCCAAAAATATCAACCTGAATATAAGCCGTCCTATACTGAAAATGTAGTTCGTCTAGATTTTTCATCTTCATCATGTGAGACATTTAGTTAATTTTATTCTGAAGTATTTGAGGCTTTCTTGTGGGGAACTTCTGTCTAATGGGTTGTTGCTCCAACTACGTCGCCTACTATCGAGTTTCTCTCATATAGATCACTTCATGTGGTGGTTGACCAAATCTACCACAATACAATTGCTATCAACGCTCCACAGGAACCTGTGTTGACTGCAACTTTATTTCTGCGATGGAAGTGACCTTCTAAAAGAAGATCTGGCAAGAATTTTGGAATGAGAATCTGATAATCTAGTAAGGTTTATTGCAACCAAAAGTCAAGCTTGTATTTTATACAGGAAGGCAGATCCCACTATACTCAATACGATGATGTCAGGAGCAACACTATTCCTATGAAGTCTTCAAAATACATGCTCGGTCTCAGCACCAACATGACTCTCTCATATGAGGTCCACTGAGGACACTGCTCCACAGAAACATGGTTCCCGATTCGTTCCAAGAGCTACTTCACACCCCAGTAGAGCTTCTTATGATCTACAAAGTACAGATTCGATCTGTCCTGGAGTACTGTTCACACGTTTGGAGTTCAGTTCTCAAACATATGTTGAAGCTGTTAGATTAGATTCTGGAGGGAGCTATTCGTTTGGTTCGTGATTTCACACTAATAATTCATTCCCCTCTCTAGAACATCGAGAATATTCCAGACTAGACCAGATCCGGCTGTTCACACTTTCGTTTTCAGGCTCGACACCTGCAGACTTCATCATTATATAGAATGGCAAAGCTCTGAGACCTTTTGTCTAATGAAGTCTCCACTGATGGGTATAACTTCCAAACTATCAAGAATATTTCTAGCGTCTACCTCCTCTCTCAACACGCCACAGTTGTAGTCAAAATAAATAAAATAAAATCCGTTCACCTACTCTTAATTCCATTTGTAATCCCTATTCATCCTAACTTTCTCGCTAGAAGTCCTGTATGTGTGAATATTTCCGTATCGGTAGGCATTTCATCTTCTTAATTATCACCCACTCCTATTGTTGAAAATAACTAGCACATCTTCCAATTCTATAATTTGATTTCGCACCCCCTGTGAGCTAGCATAATTGGTTGACTATTAACGTTATTCTCCATTTTCTTTGTTCGCGATAGTTTGACCGTGAATACATTCGCCTGACATCACACGCGTACATGTTATCGCTTATCAGATTACGCACGTGCAGAACAAAGCTGTACGTTTTCACCCGTTGAAAGTTGAGCAAATACTATATTCCAAGTTGAGCTGAATTGAAATTCATTTCAACCTTACATTGAAGGTTAATTGATAATATACGACGGTTCAGATTTATCAATCGATACCGGCATGAAACATTGCAAAAGAAATTACATTTCATGATCGGACAAATTCACGTTATTCATTACTACCTGTGAATTATATCTATATGTTGAAGCATCAAATGATTGTACTCAAGAAGCATTTAGATATTCAGATCATAACTTTTCGTGCTTGGGTGAATTTATTTGATGCTTTTCTGTTGGCCTCAATCTGTAAAAGTGCCAAGCGTGTATTTTATAAATCTGAAATATTGTTCGACTGTGGTTAACATCTACCACCTGTTCTAATGTGAAACCAGCCGCTCTATGCCCCTACTCCCAAACAAGTGACACATCCACCGCAAGTTATAACCCCACGTTCCAAACTTCTGATTTCTGAAGCTATAATGCTGCTGTCAACAGATTTAATTTTTTCAGGCAAGTGGATAGGTTCGAAAACCTATCTCACAGCTGATCCACCACTTGTAACAAACGGCTGGGTATTATCATTTCAGAAGTATTGGGAATTGTTTGTTGGACCTACTCGGGTATCAAACATCTTAGTTGATCTGCGTACCCTCAATGTTTTTTCAAGCTGCCAGCACTAGGTGTATAATTCAGCCCACCAAGGAGCTTATTCTGACTATGTTGCCTTGATCCCTCCTCAGGGACTGCCTCCAATCACCTACAATTATATATTCAAATAATAATAATAGTAATAATCGTTTATAAGACATGATAATACATGTATTTGAAAATGTCATAAAACTTAAGGATACAATTACAATTACAGATATTCAAAATACAAAAAAAAAAATTATAAAAATTCATCTAAAGTATAAAAACTATTCAGTAATAAAAAGGATTTGGTTTTCTTGGAAAATTGTTTCTCATCTACACACCTAACATTAACTGGGATATGATTATATATTTTTACACATAATACGTAAGGTCCTCTTACTGTCAGTGTTAGTCTATGCGTAGGGAGTGACAGGTTGGCATGATTCCTTAAAGGGTAACGCGAGCTGTCTTCTGCACGCAAACTGAAAATGGCTCTACTTTTACGAACATATTGAACACAATTAAATACATACAAGTATATCACAGTCAAAACTTTAAGTTGCTTGAACAAATTTCCACAAGAAAAAAATCTACTTTTAAAAGTTATTGTGCGGATGATTCTTTTTTTGAAACACTAAGACATCAGAAATTCTATTTGAATTACCCCATGCTAAGATACCATAACTCAATGTAGAGTTCACATATGCAAAGTAATATTTTAAGAGTGTTTCCCGATTTACAGACTGTCTCATCTGCCAAATCACATAACTGTGTTGCCAGTTTACTAATAACTTCATCAACATGAGCATACCAGGACAAATTTGAGTCAATGTGTAGCCCTAGAAACTTTACTACATCACTATTTTTTATACTAATTTTATCAATTCTTGCAAGAAGACTATAATCGATTTTGGTAGTTTTGAACAGAATTAGTTCCGTTTTTGAACTGTTCAGTACCAATCCGTGATTGCAGCAGAATTGTTGCATATCTTTAATGCAATTATTCACACTTGTGCAAAGACTATCAATATCACTTTCCGAGTTCACTGCTGATGCATCGTCCGCAAAAAGAGTGAGGCTGGCGTTTTTCAGACTTTCAGTGATGCTGTTTATATAAACAATGAATAGAATTTTCCAAGAGTCTTACCTTGTGGTACTCCTGTATCTAATTTTAAGGGGTCTGATGAATAGATTTCTCCCTCAGCTCTCAAGATTACATTTTGGCTTCTGTTTAGTAGAAAAGAAGATACCCAATTCAGAGCAACTCCCCGTATACCACTGAAATTTAAAATCCTAAGTAGCAATTTGTGGTTTATAGTATCGAATGCTCGTGACTGGTCAAAAAATATTCCAGCAACTTTCATTTTTTGTCTAAGTCGTTGAGCACTTTGTTAACAAGATTTATAATAGCGTGTTGTGTCGAACGATCTTTCCTAAAACCATATTGATGTTCAGTTATAATATGGTGTTTATCAAAGAATGGTACTGAACGATTCAAAAAAAGGCTTTCTCATAGACCTTTGAGAAGACAGACAAGATGGAGATAGGCCTATAGTTACATATTAGGTTACGTATATCTTTTTTGAACAATGGTACAACATTAGATACTTTTAAAACTAACGGGAATTTTCCTTTTTAAAAGGAGAAGTTTATTAATAGTTGTGGTTGATGTTTTCAGAACTAATAGCATGATCGGACAAATCTTAATCTTCCAGTATATTTCTGACAATACCAACTCCACGCTATGCATTTTAGTTTTCAGTAGATGCATTCTGAAATTGGTTTTGCTCAATCATCTAAAGATTCTCTTTGTGCTTCTGATATGTATTTGGATTGTATGAAATTCAATTTTAGGGAATGTTTTATATTTATTTAACACAACGTTACTTGGAATTACTCTTTTGGAAATATATAAATATTAATAGCAATAATTCAAATATCATAAGGAAAGCTTCTTGTCGAATCAATCATACTCCATTTGTTCTTATTCCCCTATGTGTTTCCCGATTTACAGACTGTCTCATCTGCCAAATCACATAACTGTGTTGCCAGTTTACTGATAACTTCATCAACATGAGCATACCAGGACCAATTTGAGTCAATGTGTAGCCCTAGAAACTTTACTACATCACTATTTTTTATACTAATTTTATCAATTCTAGCAAGAAGACTATAATCGGTTTCGGTAGTTTTGAACAGAATTAGTTCCGTTTGTGAACTGTTCAGTACCAATCCGTGATTGCAGCAGAATTTGTGGTTCATAGTATCGAATGCCCGTCACTGGTCAAAAGATATTCCAGCAACTTTCATTTTATTGTCTAAGTCGTTGAGCACTTTATTAACAAGATTTATAATAGCGTGTTGTGTCGAACGGTCTTTCCTAAAACCATATTGATGTTCAGTTATAATATGGTGTTTATCAAAGAATGGTACTAAACGATTCAAAAAAAGGCTTTCTCATAGACCTTTGAGAAGACAGACAGGATGGAGATGAGCCTATAGTTACATATTAGGTCAGGATTATCTTTTTTGAACACTGGTACAACATTAGATACTTTTAAAACTGACGGGAATTTTCCTTCTTCAAAGGAGAAGTTTATTAACAAACTTAGCGGATGTTTTATGATATCAATCACATACTTTAGGACAGAACAAGGTATCATATCATTACCAGCAGAGTTTTTAGTTTGCCACTGATAGGAGAATTGTAGCAGTCTCTTGAACATCAATTGGCTTTAAAAAGATTGAGTTTGTGTTACACTTTGGGTTATTACAATGTAAGTCAATTTGCATGTCTTCAGTTAATTCTTTTACAGAGTTTACGAAATAACTATTGAAAGAATTAGATGCAATGTTATAATTTTTGCCGTTAATGTCAGTAAATTCTTTGGGGTAATTATTTTGTTATCGTTTATTTGTTTCTTGCTTGATAATGTTCCAGGTAGTTTTAGATTTATTATGAGATGAATTTAATTTATTATCGAAATAGGATTTTTTGCTCTAAATAATATCTTGGGAACGATGTTGTTTCAGTCTCTTATAGAAATCTAATACTAGTTCATCATTTGTGTCTTTGTACAACTTATAAATATCTCTAAGTAAGTTACCTCGCTTCACCATTTGAGGGGTTAACCAGGGTTTACCAGAATTGGGCTTGACTTTAACCGACTGCAGTGGGAATGCCTTATCAAACAAGAGACAAAATCTTTCCAGAAACATTTGGAATTTTATATCTGCATTCTCAGTAGAATACAACATTGCCCAATCCTCGTTGTTGGTCAAAAATTGGAACATGCTTATATTGAAAGGGTCAGTTAAATTTCTTCATGTTATGTATTTTATTTTATTGAGTGGTGGCTGTATTGAAAGGTGTACCATCTGTAAATAATGATCAGATAGATCTGCATGTATCGTTTCACATTTCAATTCCTCAGTAGATATATTTGAAAATACATTATCAATAATTGTTTTAGAAATACCTTGCACCCTTGAGAATTCAGAGAAACACCGAGACAGGCCATATGATTTGAGCATATAGACCATATTACTGGCAAGATTGCTTCGATTGTTTAAGTCGAAATTCACATTAAAGTCACCAACTAAGAAACAAGGCCTATTTGCAGTATCTAGGTGCTCAACAAATCGGAAAACTCACCAATGTTAGCATAAGGTGAGCGGTAAACACAAGTTATATTAAATGGAATATAGTTTTCTAGAATAATGTCTATAGATGTGAACTCAAAAGCATATTCCATAGGTGACATTGCAGCAATTTTGTGATTCCTGGTGCTAACATTATTGACTACAAATATAGCTACACCACCACCTCGCAATTCTTTTCTACAAAAGAAATTTCCTAAACGATAACCACTAAGATTAATAGTAACTAGTTCTTCTTCGCTACACCTAATTTCAGTGAGGCAAATAACTTGTGGGTGATTTAGAGATTCAACTAACACAAGAAGATCATTAACTTTGTTGCGCAAACTTCTCACGTTGAGATTTCATATTCTAAAACATGGAGATAAGTCTTTTAGGTCTTGATAGTGTTCTTCTGTCGGGAGGCTAAAAAAGTATTCGCATCTCGAATTCCCTCTTTTCTGACCAAAAGTCAGAATTATATACAATTTAAAGGAGCTCATCACTAGGTAAGCCAATACTAAAAGCAGAGTTTTTGCCGATAGTGTTAAGCTTTTTAACATTGATTTCTTCGTGTTTTTGCAAATCTTTCAGATACTCTTTAATATCATCTTCCGTTACGTCATCCCCTTGGATCCTTCCCACATACAGGTTCGGAAATTATTTATCTTGGGTATGGTGGCTTCATGAGATCGTAAAGAATAGCTTGCTATATGATAGAAAGAGCATTACAATTTCAGGCCGGTCAGCTCATAACGTAGGACGTTAGTATCATACCAGCACCAGTCGGGCGAATGTGCGAGTAGCAGTTAACGCCTCGGGTGGGGTAAGGGGAGGGGCGCATAGCAGTGCGTCTCTCTTGTTTATGTGGTATTATCATATCATTGCGTTCCTTGTTGCATGTGTAGATTTATGTCTATACCCCAGAAGAATTATTTCCGATACTGTATATCCATTTTCGTCTCGTAGTACCAATAATTTTGTTGTTCAGTTTATTAGCTGATTTACCTGTTGCAATTTTTGTTTCTTTTTTCCTTGGATGTCTCTTTGAGTTGTCCCTTCTAAATTATTATCAATGATATTGGTTTCAGCTGGAAGTTTATAATTGGCTGTTTTGTTTGATGTTTCAGTAACCTGCTTGTTGGTAATCAGCTGCATCGCGTAAGAATTACCATGTGTGGAATTCTTTATATGTAGATTAGTAGCATCTGTATTTACGTTTCTTGTGTTACCCGCGTTATCATTAATTTTTTCAGGTTTATTGAATTCATGAATTTGTTTGTCTAGAAGTAATTGATCTTTCAAATTTGCATTTTCCTTGCGTAGATCAATTATAACATTTTCAAGATCACTGACCTTAGAAATTAGTAAATTATTTGACAACTTCATTTCAGAAATAACCATTTTCATCGCAAGGAATGCTTCCATTTGAAAATCGAATTCAGGATCAGCACTTTCACTTTCACAGGTTTTCAATCGGGTTTCACAACATAATTTCACTCTAGCTGAGCAACTATTGTGAAACATTTGTTTACACTTTGTACATGAACATGAGACACCAGTTTTGCTTTTGCATCGCAATAACCACATTTACTGTGATATCTTTGAGATTTAGAGAGAGCATTGTCGGCAAAGTCTGCCCCGTTCGCCATCTTGATAACCCATATCTATTCAAGCGTACCTTCTTGAAGGTCGTATTCGCTAACAGGTGATTAAGAATTTACAGTTAAATTCGATATTCAAATTGAATGATAAATATATATTGGATATTGGTTAACAAAATTTAGTACATCACAACACAACAAACGATGATAAAGTTAGTCCAACACCATCAACGGAAGGTTAAAACCATTATGTATATCGGAAGTCACATTTGGAGTCAGTTGTTGGTATAATTATAATCTCAGTGATTTGGGGAATCACTTAAAATAATCGTTTTGAATAAAGAGAAAAAGAGAAGACTGAGTTCATCCTCTACCATGTTGAACGGTCTTGAACCTAGCATGAACCGAAATAAAAGACTAAGATCTCAAATTTTCGGATTGAGAGAATCGAATGAAACATGATAATAGTTGTGGTTGATGTTTTCAGAACTAATAGCATGATCGGACAAATAGCCAATCTTAATCTTCCAGTATATTTCTCACAATACCAACTCCACGCTATGCATTTTAGTTTTCGGTAGATGCATTCTGAAATTGGTTTTGCTCACTCATCTAAAAATTCTCTTTGTGGATGAAATTCAATTTTAGGGAATGTTTTATATTTATTTACCACAACGTTACTTGGAATTACTCTTTTGGAAATATATAAATATTAATAGCAATAATTCAAATATCATTAGGAAAGCTTCTTGTCGAATCAATCATATTCCATTTGTTCTTATTCCCCTATGGTTAGAAAAATAGGTATCATGTTACCAGTTTGTTCCTGGATTGAGTGTCATCAACATCGGATTCATATTCAAATTCGAGATATGTACTGAGTAATATTATATGCCGATCGTTCGGCCTTGCTTTCGCCTATACTAAGGTTTAATTTTACTTTCATAAATCTATTTTATAAAAAAATCGACCATCCGCGGATGAATGTATCTTATATTATCGCATAATTCATGTTCAAAATGCCATTCATTCAACTTTTCTAATATAAAATCTCACATATGGTAAAGTCGTGCGCATTTCAGCGTCTGAATTCCACTATATTATGAAGGATGGTGTCACCAGGAATGTCTTTGCTGATTATATCTGCTTTGTGAACTGTGAAGAGAGCCATTCATTCAAATTTCGAATATAAAATCTCACATTATGTTGAAGTCGTGTGCAATTCAGCGTCTGAATTCAACTATATTATGAAGAATGGTTTCACCAGAAATGTCCTTGCTGAATTATGATTTGGTATGATAAACCTAATCTTTGTTTTCATGGCAGAATATTTTTTATCGTAATTGATATCATAATGAATCATGTATTAGGTTGCATCGAACAATGAAAATTCGAGTATGTAGAAAACGGCCAATTTCAGAGGATTTTGATAAGGGTACCTAGAGGTATGTTCATACAAACTTTTTGAATTAATTCTATAGAATGTTTGATTTCTGCTACAAAAAACTGAAACACCCTGTATATTCATATGTTTATTGAATGCTCGATTAAAGAGAAGAGAAAATGAAACTAAAATGTTTGAGTTTTATCAGAGCTAAGTATGATAATAAATAATAATTTCAATAATAATAATACTTCATCGTTTTGAATACGAAGTCAAGAATTGATAGAGAAAAAGGAATATTTCATCTATAGACATTCTTTATTTTCCTTGTGTTCAGCAAGATCATATTCTTGATATGATTAGTAAAGGTTTTTGGTGTAGTTTGCCTTATTTCGATTTCAACCAAAATATAAATTTTTGTACCCATTGTATAATTGGTCTATTGCAATATTTTTGTTTACTCCATTAACAATAATGGAAATAATCTCCTGTAGACGTGTGAGCTTATCACATATCGATGACTTTTTATTGTTGTTTGATTATACATGAATATAATAACATATACAGCGTGCATTTTTAGAATGTTAAAACATTTGAAATATATATATATATATATATATATATATATATATATATATATATATATATATATATATATATATATATATATATATATATATATATATATATATATATATATATATATATATATATATATATATATATATATATATATATATATATATATATATATATATATATATATATATATAGGTACCAGCTCTTTAGGACACCGTTCATTTTTGGGATGTAATATTTTGATAATATGCAATACAACCCGTTTATACATGTAATAACAAGAAGAGTTTAGGCAACAGTTTTGATAGAGTTTGCGCCTTTGATAATTCCGGTATTTACAAAATCAATTGTGAGTAGTATTCAAAATGCTATGTAAATCAAATGAAGCTCACACCATTTGTTAAGAAAGTTCATTCTTGAAACACAGTAAATATCTTGGTAATTAAGAAGACACGAGAATATATCAGCGAAAAAGAAATTAAATGAATTCAGATTTATCTTCAACTCCATTGTTTTACATTTGTAGTTTGAAAAATTATTTTAACATGGACATTTTGATTACTAATTTAATTTACTTTGATAATAACTACTGAGTAGCTGTAAGGTGCTCACCACTTCAACAGTATTTTTAGTATCTAAGGGTGATTGTTTCTTTGTTATTTCCAAATCTGATCCCCGAATTATAGAGATACCATACGAAATCAATGATTGGATAGTTCTAGCTTCTCAGAAGATAGAATGTATCATGCAGGCTCGGAATGTACCTGTAACATACTGAATATGATTACTGCATTTTGTATTATGATCGATATATTTGATGACATTTACACTAGTTGCTGTTATTGATTGTATGAAAAGATAATGCAACTATTGCTGATAGTTGAGATAATAGACGAGCATGTGAGACTAGACGGAAACAATAGTACAAGGAATATATTATGTGAGCACAAAAGTCAGTGTGACGTCAACAAGGGTTACGGAGCTTACCACAGTATCGTTCAGTCTTAATCGTCGATGGCCGGTTTTGACTGTGACAGGTGATAAATATTACTATTTAACAAAGTAGCATCCATGTGTGGAGAATTATGTTGCACCTAAGGTGTCCTCGTGTGATAGACAAATATTCTACATGTATATAAGCTGTATACGGGTGTTATGATTGAATAATGTACATTGCAATATGATTTCTCAAGCGAATGTTCATATTGATTCTTCCAGGTTGTGTAGTACGTACAGTTTCCCGACGTTTGTTAGTTAATTGATGTTGCCGAATAAATGTTGTGCTCCTGACTGCAGGGAAAATTACCACAATGGGCCGAAAGTTCAAATGCTTAGTTTCCTTAAGTATAACTAATTTGAAATATGAACAAATTGGGAACAACATATTCTGTATTATGAGTGACAATAATGCACTCAACAGCGAACCTGTGACCAATTTTCGTGTATCCTCATCCAGTTGATAATTGAAGTCTATTCGATTCAGTCCAGATAATATAATGTAAGAGGAATAATTGGCCAAATTCAAAAACCAATCAAACTATGCAATATCCCAACTTTGACTTTATCGAGACGAGGTTATTGCCTCATTTTATGTTTTATAAAAAATTTATGAACTAGAACATAATAACTTGTTAAAATTTGAATATTCTTTGAATTTGAAAGCACACTATCTTTTAAATTTGGGACGTCAAAACGTTAGAGTAACACTTAATTAACTTATTAACTTAGTAAGTATTCAATGGAAATGTGATAAAGCCTCTATTTCAATTTGGTTCAAATATGGAACATTCCAAATTGACAGCTCAGTTTATAAATATTATATTAACTTGTTGGAAAATATTGAAAGTAAGGACTTCCACTCATTCTCCTTCGAGTAGCTAGTGAATTCAATACCATAACTAATGTGTTACAAAAAATGGACTACAGTAGAATATTTGTTGAAACTTTATATTCATCATACCATGATAGTGTTACTGGAAATCGTGCATTTATTTAAACATTTTGATAATCGTTCATCTTGAATGTTTGTTTAAATGGATAATAACGCTTACTTCAACATAAGAATGCGAAAAATAAAATGGATTAATAATATCGACTTGATTAAAGAAGTTAATTATTATCTGAATCTTTCAAGTATGATTAGATTCATTCCAATAATCGATCATGTGCCTACGTAACACATGTTTGGCAGAAATCTATTGAAAAACATGGGGAATTTCTAACTGTATCATTGGAAATCTCCAAAGTATTTGACCGAGTCTAGCACCAAGGCCTTCTTGGGAAACTTTTGGAAAACATGGGGAATCTCTAACTGTATCATTCTCTCAGATAGAACACTATATGTATCTTCCGATACATTAATACTGGGATGCTGAGCACTAACTTTGTTTCTGCTCTATATCAAAGATCTGATGGAAGTGACCGCCTGTCCCATTCATAGCTTTGCAGATGATGGGACACTTCACCCCGCTTTCTCATCTAGAGCCAGGGAAACAAGACAGAGACAGCTTGGCACAACTAATAGAGATCTGCTAAAGATTTTGAAATTGGGATCTGATAATCTAGTAGAGTTGGCGGATCACACTATCTCTAACATGTTGATGTCAGATATCACTATTCCTATGGAGCAGTGGCGCAGATAACGCCCCGCAATCCCCGCAGGGCTGAGGGGCGCACGAGAAAATCAAAATGTTAATTGCGAGTGTTACAAAAATACTTTATATCATAAGATATACTATTTTTACGTGTAAATAACAAAATATTATAATTCAAAGTTCATTTGTTATTTTCCTTTTTTTTTAGAAAAAATAAGGTTCGCAAAGAGCGAAAATATAGCTACGCTACTACTATGAAGTCTCCCATAACAATGCTTGGGATCATCATCAATAGCACCCTCTCATTGGACGATCATGTGAGGTCCATTGCGAAACCGCTTCACAAAAACTTAGCTTCCTATTTCGTGCCAATAGCTACTTTACATCCCAGCAGCTTCTCATAATCTACAAAGCACCAACTCGACCTGTCCTGAACTGTTCACATGTTTGAAGTTTGGCTTCCAAACTTACGCTGAATCTCTTTAATTCTATCCAGAATAGAGCTGATCCTTTGATTGATGATCACACTCAGAAGTTCATAGACCACTCTAGAACATCGTAGAAAGGTGGGAGATCTCTCCCTTTTCATGACGAGAGATTCCAGAAAGGCGGACTAGACGAGCTCAAAGTCACCACTTCACTGTCAAACTTAAGAGACTTCTTCTTACCAGACTTCGTTTTTCTATCGAACAGCGAAGTTGTGGAACTCTTTACCTAGTGTGGTCTTTCCCTACGCCTACAAACTCCAGACCTTCAAGAAAAAAACGAAGGCCTATCTCCTCTCTCTACATCCTACTGCTGGGTCACACGATGTTCTTTGAACGTGTAGTCAAAATACATGTAAGGAAAAAACAACGATATAAGTGAAACATTTTTGGAAATGTTTCACTTGTCAAAATTCAAGTGAAGCGAAATGAACTTTGACATGTAACAACAAACGAAAAAACATTAACATTGTAGAAGAAAAAAAATTAAAGAAAAGTATTCATGATATTTCGTAAAAATGCAGTTTTTTCTATAAATAATATGGTCTAATAGACTGAAAGTTGAGTTTTCTAGTATTAGTACTTTTACTTCCGAGGGTGTAAGTCCACATTGTTTTGAAAGTGATTTTACGTTTCAAATACACCCAAAATTACTATTATTAAACATGCCTTAGGCACATTTTGTGATACTCTAATACTGATATCTCGTGTTACAACACCGTAACTAACGTTCTTCATCTACAAAGGAAGGAACTGAAGATACGTGTAATATTTGCAGGTGGGCTGGATTGGCTGCGAATATCCGACTTGCTCCTATATTTAATTTGTATCTCAAGTAGGTAGGCGATATCAAAAGACAATCTACTAATAAATACGTCTTTGAACTTGAGCAGGGGTGGATGATATGTTTTCTGCACTGAAAACAAGAACATTTCATGTACTATTACCATTTTGAACGTTTTTTTTTGCGAAGTCGGACTTCCTGCATTGGCTGCTTTGAAGACAAAATATATATCTCGGCTAAATATAGACAGAGTACATAGAGTGTTATTTTCCAATAATGAACTTTCTTTCGAAAAAAAAATTGCTGTTCAAGACAAGACCAAGGGAGTCAATAGTTATGAAAGTAGTTTCAAATTTAGAATTGATAATAATTATTAAATACCTTATTCAGTACTGGCACAATTATATTTATAAGTATATTAAATCAGTGTGAATATTCTTTTTAATAATATGTTTCTTAATTTTTTTTCCGATATGCTCACGTTCCTCATCTAGTATTATCACGCACCCTACATGGCGCTCCCCTCAGATTGAGAATCACTGAATTAATGCATGATGAAATGTACAAATCCCGCTTATATTGGATGAAATCTGAATTGCAACGATTTGGTGTACGTGTTAGGCTGTAGTGCATAGAATCGCTTAAACTGCTACAAACCACTTTGATCGAGTAATTTTTTTGATAATCATTTAAGATTCAATGATTTAAACATTCCAAACGCCATGATGCCACTTCTAGAATAGTTTTTTGCCCTACATTATAACTTTACAAACATTCCAAATATAAATTCAAAAAGCAAGGAATCCACTATACTCTTCAAACGACACGCTCACTCATAAATACATAAATATTTATTTTCTCATAGAAAATTACGTTACTTTTGTTTGAAGAAGGTTTAAACATGTCGACTAATTCTCATATACCCAATTTGTATTTTACTATGCGCATGCGAAACATCAGGACTATGGATGCAATCATGATTATAGTACAACAACAGGTGTAATTTTAATCTTCCTTATATAGTCAACAACTTTGTGTTCTTGGGAGTGTATAACTTCTTCATGTTTAACATTATGTATAAGCAAGGCAGGAATCACATTTTCGCATATAAACTCCCAATCATTGAATTCTTGACCCAGGTATGAATTGAGCTTATATCTATGGTTTCGGCGTTTACGTAGTGTAAATTCATAATACTTCAGAAGTTAGAGAATAAAACTCAAATTTTACACAAAACTTTTAACATTTAATTTAAAAATGCTGACAAATTGTTTCACCACACTGTGGCATTATCAAAGCGAGGAGTTATCAACTAAAGCTAAATCTAAAAGTATGTCCTTAAATATCAGGGATCAGAATGTGGTGCAAATTGAGGGATGGGGGTGGATAATGGTGGGAGTGTGTTTACAAAATTGTTAACAAGCGGTGAATTATATGTGTCGATTTGATCATTTAATATTACATTATTATTGTTTTTTGCGTGTTTCAAAATTTCTATGGATTCTAATATATTAAGTTTATGTCCTTTTTCCTGAATATGTAGAATATCAGGATTAAGGGTGAAATTGTGGTTATGTTCTAACAGGTGATTTGCGTAATTAGAGTCTTCTTTTTTGAGCCTGTAACTTCTCAAATGTTCATTGAACCTTACGCTGAAACTGCGTCCAGTTTGTCCTATGTACAAAGCACTACAGTCATCACATCTCAGTCTGTAAACTCCAGATTTCTTTAAGTTATCTTTTTTAGATTTCGAGTTATTAATATACGAGCATAGGTTATTTGTTGTTTTAAAGGCGACGTTTTTATTCTGTTTTTTAAGGAATTGAGATATTTTTAGTGAATGTTTACCTAAATATGTTAGACATGTGAAATTTGATTTTGTGTTATTATTAATTTGCGGATAAATTATGCTTAAGGCTTTTCTATTGAGTTTATTTTGGAGTATTTTATTAATTATCTTGACATTATAACCGTTATTTTTGGCATTATAATATTGCCAAAAATAACGGTTATAATGTCAAGATAATTAATAAAATACTCCAAAATAAACTCAATAAAAAAGCCTTAAGCATAATTTATCCGAAAATTAATAATAACACAAAATCAAATTTCACATGTCTAACATATTTAGGTAAACATTCACTAAAAATATCTCAATTCCTTAAAAAACAGAATAAAAACGTCGCCTTTAAAACAACAAATAACCTATGCTCGTATATTAATAACTCGAAATCTAAAAAAGATAACTTAAAGAAATCTGGAGTTTACAGACTGAGATGTGATGACTGTAGTGCTTTGTACATAGGACAAACTGGACGCAGTTTCAGCGTAAGGTTCAATGAACATTTGAGAAGTTACAGGCTCAAAAAAGAAGACTCTAATTACGCAAATCACCTGTTAGAACATAACCACAATTTCACCCTTAATCCTGATATTCTACATATTCAGGAAAAAGGACATAAACTTAATATATTAGAATCCATAGAAATTTTGAAACACGCAAAAAACAATAATAATGTAATATTAAATGATCAAATCGACACATATAATTCACCGCTTGTTAACAATTTTGTAAACACACTCCCACCATTATCCACCCCCATCCCTCAATTTGCACCACATTCTGATCCCTGATATTTAAGGACATACTTTTAGATTTAGCTTTAGTTGATAACTCCTCGCTTTGATAATGCCACAGTGTGGTGAAACAATTTGTCAGCATTTTTAAATTAAATGTTAAAAGTTTTGTGTAAAATTTGAGTTTTATTCTCCAACTTCTGAAGTGAATTGAGCTTAGGCAATGTAACTATTTGGCCCAAAAGGAGTTTTGTTGTCAGGTCAGACCATTCCGCCTCTTCTCGAGAAATCACGTCTTCAACTATAGAAACATCACTGTCTTTCATTCGTTCTTGCGACGTGAAGATTTCCAATTGAGATTTATTCGATACAGACGCTCAGTGCAGTTAATTTGAGAAATTTCGTACTTTAGTAACGTGAATTGGTTTTCAAACTTTTTCTGATGATGGTCGTGAGTTTGAAACGTAATTAACAACAATATAGCGATATTATGTGTTAGTGTGATATATTCCCCAATAATTTACATATAACTCGTAAGCATCTGAGAATAAATGGCCAATAGTGTTAAATTTCATTGGATATTCTCAATTTTTGATTACGTAGGTTACGAAATGGTTCTTTTTTGTCCATGACTGGAGGTTCTAGAAAAGTGTTAACTGTAACTGTAGAGCATAATCTCTTCAATCACAACACATTCAGAAGTCATTGATGTATGAAAAGCTCGCTGTTGACGACAATATTTTCCCTTCATTGAGATAAATCTAATCAACTTTTTTTTTTTGCAGGTAAGGAGTTACAGCATCACTTTGCCCCATGTTGGTGAGTAATATAATTCTCCAGAAATAATTATAATCCCCTCACTACACAGATAGTTAATATTTATCTTCACGGGGTAGCGTAAGCGTAAATCAACGGTGGACAATAATGAAGAGGATCCTAATATTCTAAAATACATTGAAGCACAGTAAGTGTATTGAGAAAAACCTGAGTTGCAATAAATATTTTCCATTTTGTTCATTATTCCATTTGTAGAAATACATTTTATTTTCATCTTAGGAATACCTCCAATGAGAATAACTATATTTTGCAACATGCACTACTCAATGAACCTATCCTTCCATTGCCACCATAATGCAGTTACAGAGGCAGAGTGTCCTTCCAGCTCATATCAGAATCTGAGGATACAATCTGATGAAAAGATTTTCTCTCAACACAGAGTGGATGAGGTCACAACCTAACCGTTCTCACTATTCACGAAATCAGCTCATGACACGTCATGGCCATTAATTTGATGTTTATTAAACGGGGTTATTTTCTCAATGATTCGGTTAACATGCATGTGATTTCTATTTGATTCTACATATAATAATTATAAATCACAAGAGAACGGACATTTCTTGTTTGTATAAGTTAAATTAAAGAAAATATGAAACGGCTTGAAAGGGCCTCATGTAGTTTTTAGCTGGTGCTATCAATAGAAGAATCTTATTGCTATGATGCTTCTCAATAGATACGCTTAGTTTGATAAAAATTGCATGAATTGGATTTGGCGGTGAAAAAAAGTATAATTAAACACACTGTATACATTCAGGAAAGATCTTCATTTTAGAATCAATACGATTTGGAACACCACATACAATATTTTATATGGCAACTACGCTTCTTGAATTATAATCTACATATCCAAAAACAAATGAATATAGTATAGTATAGATGACATGACAGCAACTTCTCTTTATTCACTCTGCGCTATCGAAATATGAAATGATAATATGCAGAACGTATCATTAACATTTTCCCAACTTCAGTGTGTAACTTTTTACTGACCCAGCCTGTATAATTTGAAATAATTGTATAACGTGCTCCTAACGGACTATATACTGTGACATAATTTTATGGATTTTCTTGAATAGACCGACCTGAATAGACTCATTTTATTTAAGAGTTTTGAATCGATTCAATGTATACACAATTTTCAACCCTTCCGACTCCGTCGTGAAGAGTGTAATAATTGGTGTTTTAGAACGAGTCTTGAATGTTTCAGAACTTCTGAGAAAAACACCCAGTTTAAGTTATAAGAATTAGCTGAATAAAATATGTAAACTTGACAAAACATTTAATCTGAAGGTTTCGAGCTGACCAGAGATAAGGCAATTTCAAGTCAAGAAAATTCGTTATCGCTCTAGATTGTCAGGGTGAGCATGTTTTTAATGTTTTTGTATACAACCAACTATTTGATTCAATGAACTGTGTTACACATAAATTCTGGAGCTCCTTACTTATTATGTCAAACAATATAAATTCTTTTGCAATTTTAAATGCAATTCGCAAACAGTTCTAGTGCTCACCAAATGAGTGAAGAGAAATCATGGATTAAATTGTCTAGAAATGAAATAACTTTAGTAATAGGCTGTATATATCGTCGAGGCACTACTACTATTGAGAACGACACCATTTTATATAACAATTTAGCTGATTTATCATCCCACTTTTTATACCTTATTATTATGGGAGACTTTAATTTTCCTGATTTAGATTGGCCAAACCCCGTCCCCAGCCCCACAAGAAATACCGAAACTCTTTTTTGTCAAATGCTCCTGGATTCTAATTCGTCTCAAATAGTTACAGAACATACAAGGAATAGAGAAGGACTAACACTCATCTTTGCTGGATTACGTCCTAGTTTCTGACGAAAATCTAGTAAATATCGATCAATATCTGCCACCAATAGGAAAGTCCTATCACGTAACGATCATAACTTCTAAATTGCAAATCATCATTGAGCAACCAAAGCAACAAGATAAGTTTTTGATTAATCATACGAAACTCAAAGAAATTTTAGAATTTGTAAGCTGGGAGACTGTTAGTAGTCAAATTTGCATCCACAATGCTTGGGCCAATTTTGAAAATAGCTTCAATAATGCTATAGAGGGTAGCAAATTCATTTTGGAAAATAATGCTAAGAAACCTTGGATAAGTAATGAATAAGAGCACTTATGGAAAAATTATAAAAGATCAGAGGTAGAATTCAGGATTTCTCGGTGCACAAAATATTTTCCAACAGACTTTCACTAGACATTCACGAAGCTAGAATCAATTATGAGGAAAATGTTGCCTCCGATGCTTACAAAAAACGTTTCTATAAATACATAAGATCGAACATGTCTGTTAAAATTGGTATTCCTTTGCCAAAAAAATCCAATGGTACTTTTTGCAAAGACAGCAAAGAAGTTGCAGATCTGTTATCACACACTTTCTCGGAAGTTTATACGGTTGAGAATACAATACAAATGCCAACTCTAAATATCAGTACCCGAATTCTGAGCAACATATCAGATGTGGAATTCACTTAAGATATCGTCCAGGAAGCTCTTTCTAATTTTAAAAACTCTTCTTGTTCGACCTGTTAGTCTGTTATCGGTACCTCTCAAGATCATGGAATCAATCCTTGTGAAAAAGTTAAGACCATTCCTGATAGATAACGGAATTATCTCGGACGTTCAACATGGGTTTGTCCCAGGAAGATCGGTAATTTCTAACCTTTTAATGTGCTTAAACGACTGGACAAAATCTGTTGATGCAGGTATCCCCATGGATGTGATTTATTTGGATTTTGCACAGGCTTTTGACAAAGTGCCAATAAGAAGATTGCTTATGAAGCTTGAACATGTTGGAGTTCATGGTAAACTGCTGCTGTGGATAAACAATTATCTATCTCAAAGAAGTTTTGCTGTTAAAATTGAAGACAAGCTGTCAAGTAGCAAGCGAGTAACAAGCGGAGTTCTCCAAGGATCAGTTCTTGGCCCTCTTTTATTCTTAGTCTACATTTATGATTTACCACTACATCTGAAGTCCAAATTATCTATGTTTGCTGATGATACAAAACTATATGCAAATCCCTTGACATGCTATAACATTTTACTAAAAGATTGAAAAATCATTTCTGCCTGATGTCAAACCTGGCAACTGCCCCTAAATATAGACAAATGTACTGTATTATACCTAGGTAAGACCAACCCTTAAAATACTTACTCTGTAGATGGAATTCAACTTAAGAAAGTGTCATCGCAGGTAGATCTTGGAGTAGTAGTATCTTCTGATCTTAAATGGGATAAACATACAGTGGTGACTTCAAAGAAAGCAAACTACGTTCTCTATTTAATCCGCAAAACCTTCAAATCTCCATCTCCTTAGACAATGTGTAAACTTTTTAAAACATATGTGCGGCCTATACTCGAGTTCGCGTCACCAGTGTGGTCACCATATTTTGTAAAAGACATTGAGTTACTTGAGAAAATTCAACGCCGTGCAACAAAAGTCCCAAGACAAATGAGAAACTCATCATATAATGGAAGATTGGATGTTTACAAATTGCCGTCTCTTCAGCAAAGACGTGTGCGGGGATACTTATTAATCGTGTATAGAGCTATTTCCCAGCTTTTTAGTGTTGAACTCAGTTACATGTTACCAAGAAATTCGGATCCACGGTTGCGTGGCCACAGCAAGAAACTTAGTTATACGGGCTTCAGTACTTTACCTAGACAGTTTTTTTGGTCAAACCGTGTAGTGTCCAAATGGAACAGCCTACCCGAAGAAACTGTTAGTGCTCCTTCAGTTAACTCTTTTAAAAACCGTTTAGATAGTAATGTCTCTCTGTTAAATCTGTAAATTATATTCCCTTTATTTAGCTTTAGTTATTTTTTTTCTCTGATGTTATCTCATATTTCAGTTTTTAGTTAAGGATATCATATACTTTTTTTTGGACTTTACAGGCTTTGGCCTCAGTCCTAGCGATTTTGTATAATAACAAAAAAAAAATTAGCTACCTCATCACTGGTTCTATTTGCATCGAATTCAATTTCAATAGAAGTGAAAAATATATTTTGGTAATAAATGATAGAAAGATTGTGAATGGCAATTAGAACTATTTTTTAGAAAGCTCATACCTGTTACAACATCCATTTTGAGATATCCATACAATGATGTTAAGTAAGCCTTATTATTTATGAAAACAAATACTCAAAATTCCCGATTATGGAATCAATGTACGATTTTCAAATCTATTCCTATAATCTCGGTAACATCACTTCATCAGAATGAATTTAATATTTCAACAGATATTCAAGTAGGATCCGTTTTTACAGCCATACAAAGTGCAGTTATCTTTCATATTAACAAAATTTTTTTTTCTGAATTTCAACTGTCAACAAGAATTAAATTTCAAAAAAATGAAATTTTACGTATAAAATTTAATTATCAAAATATAAAACCATAAGTGGATATATTGAATCCATTATATACCTGAGGATAAGGTGTAATAATAGAAATCAAAACCTGGAAGCACGGATCAAAATAAAAATGGATTGTGAGAAATAAACATTACAATTATAATATTTCATATTTTGTAGTTAATAGAAAATATTCTCAAGGGGATTCATATATTTTACAAGAAGCTCATGAACGATATTAAAACTTGAACTATCCTGATAACTTACAGTTTCAAATACAGGTATGAAATCTGGAAATAAGAAAAGGAAGCGTATAGTTTTAAATCGATACCATTTATATGTAATAAATTTGTTGTTGCAACTCGAAGTAAATGCTCTAAACACTATAGTTCCTTTAAACAATGCACATTAAAAATAACAATAATTTCTCACTTTATCAGTATGTCGAATAGACTTTGCCCATATTTTAGGTGTTTGTTTTGCTAGCGTCTTCCCAGATATCCACTGATTTTTCCGCCGAACTGCCATATGTGCCAACATTAACCCCGTTAGTTGTTTTCAGTTATACCCCAGATATGTTGACTGGGATTAAAAATGTAATGGTAATGGGGTAGACAATAACAATTCGTTGAGCATATTTTTCAGGCAACAGAGGCATCTGGTTGTGGCTTATTCGTTGTTGATAAGATCAACAACAGTGGTTCCAAGGTTTTATCATAATGTAGGAATATTATTCCTACTTAACCATTCTTGTACACCACATTTCTTGGGGATGCTTGTAGACAGTTCCTCCACAATGGTGGAGGGTTCTTCCAGATTCAATAAAGGTCAAACTAGTTCAAGAATATGTTTTGATATATTCCAACATGGTAATCGTTATCTTTTGTTTTTGAAGAAAATATTAGTTCTGCACAAGGAATGAAACTTGTTATATAACTGGCATGAATACAATATACACTGCGCCACCAAGTTTCATCGTTTTCACAGTTTTAGCACTAGAATCTTACCAGGAATTACCAACAATAGATACCATCTTAGAAAACTCATGTTCCGTCAACATAAACAAATAGACGTACCTACACATTCATTTTTCAGTTTAATTTACTGATCGAAAAAAACGTACAAGTTTCGCAGTTTACTCAATACATGACGTAAATGTACGTAGAATTACAGTCCTGGAAAGGAATATTTCTGTACTTTTGAAGTTTAACTCAATTAAAATTTAGATTCACTACAAATCATGAACTGTCAACCTGCTATCAAGTCAATTTAAATCGAATTCTTTAATATGTTGACAATTGTGAGAACGGAATATACGTGGTTTGAAGAAGATAGCCCGGCAGTGATTCAGGAAAATTGTTGTTCGTTAAATGATTGTAAAAGTAACCAACTATGACGTCCATTCTTTCTTAACGTGAACAGCGCATGCGCGTTACTTTACTCATGACTATTCTCATACGTAGAATGAGATGCTGAAGAGAGGTTTCTGTTTACGTTTGAAATGAGAAGATTATTTCGAAGCGATTTGATATTCTCAGAGATTTTGGCATTATGTCCGTGTTTGAATTTATTTAATCTTATAACTGAATCAAATAAAAGATATTAAGCAATTCAGAAGTATTCCTATTTAGATTTGTCTATATGTGAAGAGAAAATATATTTCATTATTGTGAATGAAGAATCTTATCCACCAATTCTCTATCATATTAAATATATAACAATCAGTACCTCTTGAATAGTATATGATCAGTTGGGAAAATGGAAAGAAAAGTAATTCCAGAGTTGTTTATTGAAGTTAACAAAATCTGATATTATTTAATCTTCATTTCATTTGGAGTTGGATCGCTATGCATGGAAGCACTTATGGAAATTATAATAATCTTCGCAAGTTCCAGTTGGATCCGCTATTTTGCATCTATTAATTGTTGATCTGAGTCCTACTCTGTAATTTAATCCTAGCGTCCTCATAATTTTTTCATATTGGATTTTTCCATCCTCTATAAGCCCAGAATTCTTTGCGATACATGTTAGGTAACATTTGAATTTAGGATCGGTAGGAATATCTTCGCCTCCTCCTTGATAATTTGTCACCAGGTCTTCATCTACACCTGTTTGTTTTAGACAATCATTCTCATCGACGTCATCTTCCAGTGAGGCATCAATAGCCTATAATAAAAAAGATATTCCTGTTCATAATGCGGATGACAAATAACCATTCAGGCCGGAATTGACAACATTATTTCAATTGTTTGTGTTTTGTGTTACTTATCAAAATCTACATTGACCTTTTCTGTTGAATGATCGAAGATGATCTACATACATGGAACGAAGAATGGAAGAAAATATGATTGTACAACTATCATGGAAATGTCTTCCTCCATAAATGAGTAATAAACTGTTTTCGCCAAAATATTCAAGACATGACTTTTATAGCCATTTATAAAGAATTAATGAATGTCATCGCTTTAATAACTACTGCGCATTCTCGCTTGTTCCCAATTAGTTCTGAACTGACTAAATGGCTATTATGGAGAGAAGAAATGTTATATAATTTAAACATGAAGTTCCTGTGTTTACTACGTCAAATTGAATATTAATATGTGCACAAAACAAAAATGTACGATTGTCTCATACACAGTGACATCCTGAGGATCAATAACTTATTCACATTTAATAAATATTTATCTTAAGATTTTAGACATGATAAATTCGGGTATATGAGAAACTGACAATTTTAAGAGGAATACATCATCGCTAGACATGCGTCGCCTCATGTTTGTGAGTCTCTAGAATCAGTATGTCGCGGCCTTCTTGAATTTTGATTCGAAGATATTTCGTATTATTGAGTAATTTTCAAAGCCCCCTGACTGATTGATGGGACCGAATATGATGATATTGTATATCTTCATATGCGAGAAGGTAGAATTGGCTATTCTGTATTCCAGCTTATGAATTCTGCCAGAATGATAAGTGGTATGGTGGTAATCATAACGATCATATCGAACAGGACATGTAACGTAGAGAGTCAATATACCGTAGTTCGACGTAAAGTATTTTGCCGTCGTTGATTTTTTTGTTCGCATATTCATGATTTAGAATGCACAGACGCTCATCCACTCCCGCATGTAACATTTTTTAGAACATCATCCCTAAATAGAATATGACAGTCATAGTTACATGTGATACTTAGATTTTCTCCTGATCGTTTGAAATAGTTACTGAGTGAAAATAGTTGGTTAAAAACATATGCATCGATCATTTGATAGCTCGGATTTGGAACACAAATTTGAGAATCAGATACTTGTATGAGTATCTCGTCCCTTCAGTCTTCATTCCGATGGAAAATCTACGCAAAATTCAATTCGACTATATGATATCGACGATAAAGGAAATGTTCAGCTGTTTTTCATGATTGAGTATGATACTGAAACACGAACAAGATCTGGCCAATTAATCAATCCTTGATATTGGGAAAGATAACCAATCACTAACTCAATGGCGAATAAAATATGAAGGCGTTGATGTGATGAACTCATGCTATGATATTGGAAGAGTATGTATTTTGAATCAACAATAATCACAGTATTAAATACAAAAACAATTGATATTGTGAAATTGAACACTGTCATGTTGATTTCACTTCAACTTGTAACTTCCCTTACTCGAGTTCCGGCATTTTACGCCATCTTCAGACGGTATCTCCAATTATTGTAACTGAATGCCGTCTGAATATAAACGCCGAAACTCTAGTAATGGAAATTAGAAATACAAGTAATATTGAAATAGAGCTGTTCAGTTTTACATTGTGGAATACAATTTCCTAGCACTTGATGAAGGATGAAACTATGGAATTTCATGAAAATACAGATCCTAGCTCATTAAATCGTAAATTGCAATTTCGGAATTCAACAGTTCATTTTCGGGAACTCTCAATATGAGTGTTAATAATTATCCATAGATTTCCCCTGATTACCTACTACGAGTAACTTCGTACAAACTAAATTCTAAAATAAGACTAAGATACAAATTTACCTTTTCATGACAATACACATACTAATAATAGTTATTTTTGAATTAAGTATGTTAAATGAGTATTATATTAATATCATATGAGAGTGTTAATTAAATCAAATATGTAATTAAAATGTGAATGTTACAAACGGAATACAAACAACATCTTTTGAATAGCTGCAACTCTGAATGGATAAGCTAAAATTCTATGTTTGAATAAACACTCCCTATCAAATTTTGAAGCATTACCTCAACTGACTGTCGTTCCTATAGAAACGGTTTGTTGCAGAGAAAAATATTTTTTTCACGGAGAAAAACAGAAAGGGTTCACGTATAAATATAGATACAAAAATGTTTTTTTCGACAAATGTAGAAAAAATAAGATTTTACCTGGTTTAGGGATGATATCACCAAAAGCGAAAGAATTATATGCGATATCATGACTGGAAGAATTCGGAATGAGAATTGAACAACTATAATTAATACATATGTGACCTCACAATCAATATGTTACAACTTCTTAATCTTAATAGTTATCTAAATTAAGTATGTTTGTGAAGAGTATCCCGTATGAAATTCCCATATTTATGTCAACGAAAATTAACATCAAACTATAGAGAGCGACTAGTTTCATCTGGAATTTGTAATCAGTAATCAAACATGTCAAACATGTGCACAATATACAGACGGGAGTTTTTGATTGATATAGAGACTTTTCCAGTTTATAATAGAAATACTTCAACAATCGATTGTTCATTAAGAAATAAGTCGACGTGCATAACAAGTTTCAAAGTAGGTTTTCTAAAATAGTCTTCAACGCAACTCTTTCACCGGTGCCGTGATTTTGAGCAAACTTGGTTCAAGTAGTCCTGAAATAAATGCCATTATTCGACATTAGAAATATTCTGCACAGTTCAACACCTCTGGTTGGATATCTTTAGGCAACGTTTTATATATTATATACACGTTAATTCTGCGAAATTCCTATTAGGCCAGTCTTTTCTGGAAAAACTGAACCATGCGTGGATAAATGCATTTCATATAATCGCATAATTTATGTTCAAAATGTCATCCATAACGTAATATCATTTTCCGAATATAAAATCTCAAATTTTAATCGTGCGCAATTGAGGGTCTGAACTACTCTGTATAACGAAGAATAGAGTCACCAGAAATGTTCTTGATGATTCCATCTGCTTTGTAAACTGCGAAGAGAGGCACTCAAGAAATTTTGAAAACTCAGTCCATGAGTGATTATTTTTATGGATTCCATAATAGCTTGTTCTCATCCAAACCACTTAGATAAAATCAGAATCACTATTTCAGAGGCAACTTAACATTACTTCTTAGAAATTCCCCTCTGAAAGACTGACGAAACAATAGAAGAACCTCTCATTGGTTTTCTTCAGTGCCTGATGTAAAAGTGAGTGTGTATCTCAATTAAACCGACAAAGTTGAAGTAAATACCGTTCTCCATAAATTAAATCATAAGAAGTGAGAGTTATTCTGTATTTTTGATATATATTATAACTTTTTATTCATGTACATGATTCATAAATTGAAAAATATTGTTGCGATAAATGAGAACATGGGGTTTTGATGGTGAGAAACATACTCCCCACTGCCCAATCATCATGTTCATGGGAGGTTTTGTTTCATTTTGTCTCTTCTTCTCTAGATACAATGTCAATCTATTGGGATCTAAATGATGCTAGTCAGGCCGAGGCAGCACTGGAATACTTTTATGGTCTTCCTGTTGATGTAGAAGATTCAGAGAATAAACCAAGCAAATGAGCAAACGAGGAATTACAATATATGGAATTACTTGATCATTTGAGTTCTGGTACCAGGAAACCTTATGAACTTTCAACGTCTTCAAATTTTTATACGCTCAATTTAGTATCAGTTGTTCTGCTCTGAAGCCTTGTCCAGCACTCATTTGACTCCTAAACTATTTAGTGCACGAAGACGAAGCTTACAGTTCTGACGACGAGAGCGATGACGAGGATTGGAATAATGATATGGATCACTCCGATAACCTGGATTCCAATTTTACAAGACAATCTAAATCTGTCAACATCTTCACCAACAAGAACAAGGAAATCGATTGATTAACTATTTTGAACTCAGATATTTTACAGAATATAGTAGATTCAACCAAGCAATATGCATCACAAAATATCAGAAGAAAATGCAACAGAAATGACGAACCTGGACCATCTACATATTGGGAAGATACGAATGTTGAAGACATAAAAGCCTTCACAAGGTGATGATTGTCATTAGCATTCATGTATTACCACAACAATGTTACTACTGGTATAATGATTCTTACTTCGAAGTTCCAGCCGTTTTGCAAGTGTTATCTTCAAAAAGATACAACAAAATTTTCGAAAATATCCATGTGAATGACAATGAAACTTCTATATCAAAAGGGGAGGTAGAGCATGACAAATTACACAAAGTTAGCCCTCCCGTTGAATTCTTGAATTTATCCTCTCATGTCTGCATACAGTCACTCATCATATCTCTTGTCATAGATGAATCTATGATGATAGCTATGAAAGGCAGGTCGTCGATTAAGCTATATTTGCCAATAAAACCGGTGAAAAAGGGCTATAAATTGAGGGGCGTAGCTGATTCTGAAACAGGGTACTCATATACATTTTTCAAATTCACACTGGAATGTCGGAAAATATCGATGGAGCTAGCTGTCTGGGTGACAAAGACGTACTAAATCTCATATCTCTCCTCGAACATGAAAACTGTGTGGTGGCTTTCCATAAGTTTTTACTCCCTTTCCTGTTATGATGAACTTTATTGAATGACGGAATCTAAGCTATGGGGACTGTCCGAGCAAACAGGAAAGGATTACCGCGAAAGTATAAAGACAATACCAAGCTAAATCGAGAAGAATTCATGTTCAACACGAAATTACGAGTGGCTGCCATAAAATGTATGGATAGTAAGCTTGTACATATACTGAGATTATATTTCTTCACAGGAAACAACATTTGTCCAACGTCGGAATAAGAACAGTTCCAAATCAATGTTTCGTGTCCTCATGCAGTTTCAGTTCATAATAAAATAATGGGAGGCATTTATAAGTTTGACCAACTATATGAAAGATATGCTATGGGACGTAGATCAACAAAGTGGTGGCATTGAATCTTTTACTGTCTGTTAGTAATGGCAATAGATAATTCGTTTGTTTTGGTGAATTGCAATCGAAGGAATAAAATTGATCAATTACCATTTTGTATAAATTTGCCCACACAATTGATTTCTGGCTTTACATCAAGAAAGCAGCAAAACAAGTCGGTATCTTTCTTCTCGGATAAACGTCAAGTCCCTGATGAAATAAGTCTGATTAATGTGAGCTGACATCTTCCTCATAAAGTGATGAACTACAGGCGCTGACGAATCAGCAATATGAAAGCCAATGAAAAGAGAACCCGATTCTCTTGCAATTTCCGGAAGATTTCACCGACTATGATGTTTTCTGAAATTGTTCTTGTCAATTTAAAAGCAAACAAGTATTCTAGACGTGCTATTGAAATTAGTTTTCCTACCCGATGTGCAGTGGGAAGCTATATTTTGACCAACTCAAAAATAAAAAAGAATGTATTATAAGATTGTAAACATACTTAATGTACGCCAAAAATGTTACTTGCTAATAAAGCTATTATTTTTATGATAAATTCCGTCAGGCCCATAAAAGAGTTAAACAAACTTTTTGATTTAATTTTGAAAATTCTATAGAATGTTCGAGTCTTGCTACAAAAAAATTAAAACACCTGTATATTCAAATGTTCATTGGACGCTCGATGAAATAGAAGAGAATATAAAACTTGATTATTAGAGGTAAGTATAGTAATATTAGTTTATCGTTCTGAACTTCGAAGTAAAAAATTGACAGAAAAAAAGGAAAATTTAACCTATAGACATTCCAAATTTCACTTGTGTTCAGTAAGATGCTACTCTTCATTAGTAAAGTGTTTTGATATAGATTGCCTTATTTCAATTTCAACCAAGTTATACATTTTTGTACCCTTGTATGATAAGTGTATTGCAATGTTTTTGTTTACTTCTTTCACAATAATGGAATTAATCACCTGTAGACATGTAAGCTTATTATGTATTACTGCCTTTCTGTAGTTGTTTCTTATTCTTGTGTGAAAACAGCACCCAACGTAGGCAGCCGGTAAAGCCGAAGATGTCCGAATTTAGAGCGCATCCATAGAAATAAGAAAAACCAAGGAGAGCCAGCAGCCATTTTACCCTTCGAATTAACTATCACGTAAAACATTCGACTACAATCTTTCATTACTCAGAAAAGCAATGCGTGCACGAAATTTTCTTCTACGTATCGATTGGGATTATGATTCATTGGGCCTCTGTCAATATGGTTCTAAAGTTCAATCGATTTGAGGTGAGGAGTCTGGATTATAGTATTACTATATGATTGACCATTACTCTTGACAGTACTCTTTCAATGACAGCATCCCGGTTCTTATATATTTCAATAGAACTGACAGAGTTTTGGGTAAGTATAAACATGTTCAAAGTTTATCTGCCTAATTAGCCACAATTTCGTGTGAGTACATTAAGAGATATGTAATTGAATTTTCTGAATTCATAATACCTTCATAAGGTAGCTTCAAAACGATTGAACTTTAGATGAATGTGAGTGAATAGTAGATCTATAGCGTAGCATCGAATCGCATTGTGTTCATCAATGATCTACTATACTTCCAGAGGTTTATATATACAAAAATATAAGACTCTGAAGGGATCTAAGTGGTGTAATTGGTAAACACCCTGGAATAAACATCCAGAAATGTGGGTTTGTTGTGTTGTTTCTGACCAATTAGGAAGAGGAACCTTAAACTTGTAAGGCATATTTAATAGAATAATTTTATGTGTATTTGAAACGTAAAATCATTTTCGAAAAAATGTGCTGGACTCACTCCCTCGGAAGTAAAAGTACTAATACTAGAAAGAATCATGAGTTGTCTGTAAGCATTGCCTCAACCATCATACTTTTAGTCTATTAGACCATACAATTGATGGAATAAACTGCATTCTGCGAAAATTTCACAAAAAATTTTTCAACGTATTCAATATAAACGTTTATCAAAATGTTCAAATGAATGCACGACTTCCAGTAACACTATCATGGTAGGATGAACATAATGCTTCATCAAATATTCTACTCTAGTCCTTTTTTGTAACACATTAATTGTGGTATTGAATTCACTAGTTACTCGATTCAAGACGAGTGGAAGTTGGAAGATAATATCTTTAAGTATATTCATTTCAGTATGTTGCATAATTTCACAAGAAGTTCATTAATCGATCTGAAAAATTGAATTGAACTAAAGCTGAAAGTTCTCAATACAGGAATGAATAATCAATCTCCAGAAGAGGAAGCGTATAGCTTCAAACCGATATTAGTATTATATTTGCTATTGTAACCAGCTAACAACATTGAAATAACAAATTTCAATTGCCTGCTTAGAACACTATATTTCTATGAAATATTTCACATCAAAAATAACGTTCGCCGTATCACTCACGTTGTCTGTCAGTATTTGGATATTTCCCTGAACTCTAGAGAAAAATATTGTTGTTTTCATCTACAAAACAAGTGCCAAAAGTGACAAATCGAATTGTCGGCCTATTTCGCTAATAAGTAACATATCTGAAATAGTTGAAAGATGTTTTAAAACTGAAAACCCTTCATAGGACTAGACATGAAGACTCGATCGTGACGTCACAAGCCGGAGACTATGTTGCAACTTGTAGCAATACAAACAGTAAAATAAAAGTTTTACCCATTAATTAGGACTTATTTAAGGACCTCCTATCAAACTCATTGCAACAATACGAAATCATTCCACAAATTCCATGAACTGTGTGTGACCATACAGTATGTGTCACCCCTTCACTGTCAAACTCGAGACCTGCCAAACTTCTTGCTAACAGACTTCATTCAAATATCGAACAGCGAAGGAGGTCTATCCCTATGCCTATAACCTCCAAACCTTTAAGTAAAATACAAATGCCTATCTCCTCTCCGTACATTTCACTACTGGCTCACACGATGTTCTTCGAACAATATAGATTTCCCTCTCGTGCAGCCAAAGTATATATATATGAAAATTTTTTAAACGAGCTAGCCTCTTCCACATATGCAACCAATTTGATTGATTTCTTGAAAACTTGATGCACTAATCATCCTCCAAGTTACCTTCAATAATAGGTTCCTGAAAAATTACCTTTAATTGTTGCCTTTTGAGGAGAGTTCTGTGGGGAGTTTTTACATCAATTATCTTCCAACAAGTTTATATAATATTTATAAGAAGGCCTGTAAATTTGGAATGCCCTATCTGAATTAAATGGAATTAGAGTCTGTATAACACAATCATTGAATACATTAAGTGTTAGTTTAACGTTTTGACGTCCCAGATTCAAAAGATAGAGTCCTTTCAAATTCAAAGAATATTCAAATTTTAACAATTCTTCATGTTCAAGCTCATGCATTTTTAAAACCATACAAGGATACAATATTTTCGTCTCATGCGCCAAATTTGGGTTACTGCATAATTTGATCGGGTTTTGAATTCATCCAATTATTCCTTACACATTATATAATGTGAATCGAATCGGATCGACTTGAATCACCAACTGGATGAGGATACACGATACCTAACTTGATGTGCTTATGAAAATTGGTTACAGCTTTGCTATTGAGTGTATTATCGTCACTTATAATACAGAATATGTTGTTTCCAATTTGTTCATAATCCAAAATAATTGACAAAGTTTACGCTTACTGCGATACCACTACGAGAATTTTGTTTTGTTATTATTTTAATATGATATGTTTCACAGGGACAGCCGATATCCTTTGTTTCTACTATATCCAAGAAAACTGAACGTTTCAGCTTCTGATTCTTTGTGGTAATTTCCCCTGTGGTCAGGCAAATGTAATTAACTATAAAACGTCAGTAAACTGTACGCGCAACACAAAACCTGGTAAGAATCAACATGAACATTCACTCAAGAAGCCATATTGCAATGCACTTTATTCAGTCAAAACACCCTCATACAGCTTACTTACAGGTAAAATGTTTGCCATCACACGAGGACACCTTAGGTGAAACTTTGTTAAAATGTAATATTTATTACCTGTCACAGTCAAAACTTGCTATGCACCATCAAGACTAAACGATACTATAGTAAGCTTCGTAAACCTCATTCTGATGACGTCACACTGTCTTTTGTACTCGCATATAATATTCCTTGTGATATCAATAGAGGGTATAGTTCCGACTCAGTCTCACGTGCTCGTCTATTATTTCAACTATCAGCAATAATTCCATCAGCTTTGTATAACAACCTGTGTAAATGCCATCAAATATATCTATTAAAATACTAAATAGTGTCACTAGAAATCATGCATTTATTTGAACATTTTGATAATCGTTTTTCTTGAATGTTGAAATTCATAAATAATAATGCTTACTTTCACATAAGAATAAGTAAAATAATATGGATTAATCAGAACTTCAATATGCAATTTAATTAATATCTGAATCTTCCAAGTATGATCAGATCTATTCCAATAATCGATCAAGTAAACAGCGATATGAGTGAAACTTTTTGGGGAATGCTTCAATTGTCATTGAGGAAACAAAAAACAAATTCAATTGGTGCAAAAATAACTTTGACATCTAACGACGAGCGGCAAAACTGTAAGATGAAGATTGTATTATAGAAAATTTTGAAGAATTTTGTTGATGAAATTCCAAGAAAATGTAGTTTTTTTCATTAATAATATGGTCTTATAGACTGAAAGCTTGATGGTTGAGGCTATGCTTACATAAAACTCATGAATCTTTCTAGTATTAGTACTTTTACTTCCGAGGGTGTCCAGTACATTGTGTTTATAAAGTGATTTTACGTTCAAATACACATAAAATTACTCGTATTAAACATGCCCTAGGCTCAACGTACAAAAAATATCCTGTAAAAATTAAATACTTACTTCAGCTTCCAACGAACATAATTTATAGGGTGCTGCATCCACTATAATAATGACAATTTATTTTGTAATACTCCAATACTAACGTTCTTCATCTACTATGAAAGAAACTGAAAATACGTGTAATATTTGCAGGTGGACTGGACTGGCCTTGAATATCCGACTTGCTTTTATATTTAATTTGTATTTTAAGTAGGTATTTGTTGCAGATCGAAAAATATCTGTGTTACCGGTAAATATATGGTTATGCTATAACATATAGAATAAAATAAACCATACTCATATATTCATTCGTTTCAACGAATTACAAATTTACATATCGCACATATTTTGAGAAGATGAAATAATGAAATGGAAAAAGTTCAGCAAATCTGATCTTCAACCTTTCCATATAAACTTAAAAATATTATTAAGTATTTTAAATTTCAAAAACACACAAATCAAAAGTTGGATTTTCTCTAACACCGTAGCTAAATTTCAAAAACACACAAATCAAAAGTTTGAATTTCTCTAACACCGTAGCTTCTGACAAGGTTCTTCATAATATCTGTTAGCGAAACTACTTACATTTAAGTTAAAATCAGTTTCATGTAATGGCGGATTCTATTCTATTTTGTGAATAAATCACATTCTTTGCTTTGTCAAGAACTTCACTTTCAAATGTATACTCACAATTCAAAGGGTTATAAGTATGCACTAATTAATTAACATAAGTGCAGTACATTTGAAGCTATTCTCAAATTTAGTTGTCCTATGTTGCGGTATAAAGTATCAATTTGCATTTCTGCGATTCACATTATCAGTACATGATCATTATATTAAAAGAGTTGAGAGGTACGAAGGTCTTATCGATCTTAGCAACTTATATAATAAACTAGCATAGGGGAAACTGGCCTAAAATGGCATAGTACTTTTTGAAACTAATATATCATATTACTGAAATGACCAGTTTGGAAAGTGAATAGAGGAATAGATAGCCTGTTTAATTAGTTTTCATTAGATTATAAAAAGTAAATCAATAAGTAGAATATTTTTCGACAAATATTCATTCAAGCGAGATATCCGTTATCCATTTCACCCACACTATTGTGGGTAAAATGGCATATAAGAATAAAAAGTAGAATAAACTTTGGAAAAATTAACATTTCAGTATTGGAACTAATTATACATGCAGAACTATGAAAAAACTTATTCTAAAAAATAAAACTAACCTCTAAAATATAAAAATGAAACATATATGTAAGGTCTTAAGGATACATGGTAAAATGGCATATTTTTTTTTTTGGCCTAGAGGAGGGGAAATCTTGCATGGAAGCCTCGAGTGCCCGTGCCCCCGGGTGTGCCGGATTCCTACCGACTAAAGCCCCACAGCACTACGGTCATTAAAGTCCTATTGTGCCCTCACTTGTTTCTACCCCCTTATCAGTCCGGTGTATTCTATGAATTTTAGTAGCCTGATGTAGGGGATACTTCTGATTTCCTCGGGTGTAGTCTTATCGTCTCCGAGGTATGTCCGACGACCTACCGTGCATTCCGTGCACTGACACAGCACATGCATAGGTGTCTCATCTTCCACGCCGCAACCCCTAAGAGGGGGGGGGGGATGATCTACCAGTCCCATCGTGTAGAGGTGTTTGTTGCATGGGGCGTGTCCGGTCAGGAATGCAACAAGATTCCGTATTTCTGCTGAACGTCAGCAGATTTTTTGCTCGTTGCTGCTGGAGATGTCCCATCAGTCGCTTGCAGTTTCTCCTGCTTTCGATTTAAAAAAGACTTATCCACAAAACAAACAGAATGCATCATCATTGTCTTCCTCCTTATCGAATATTTCAGCAGAAAAATCGATCTCCTCCTCAGAAGCAACACTTGGATCTATGTGTGAGAATTTCTTTACTTGCCGTGCCGATTGTCGCTTCACTTTCTCCAATTTATCCACTTCTTTTTGTTTTATTTCTGCAATGAAGGGGCTGTTAGTTAGTACCGTAGGAGTTTTCTTGCGCTTCGTGGTCGGAGCTTCAGATTTTGATGGCATTGGACTCAACCTTGTTAGGGAAACAAAACATTCTTCAATTCTATTACCAATTTCTGCAGGATGAGTTTGGACTACGTTAAATGTTTCAGCTGAGTGGGAGTCCACTGCTGACGTAACTGATTGGAGAGCATGTGAGACAATTGATTAATCAGTCGTACTGGAAGGTGCAAATAAGTGCTCGGGAAAGATGTCCCGATTTATGGGCCATGGACCAGCATTTCTGAAACCACTAGTTGCGTTCTCGATAGTAGCTGTTCTTTGTATGAGCCTAAAATGGCATATCTTTCAGACTATATGCAATTTTACCCATCATGGCAACATGTCGTTTTACCCATACCAGGCAATCTGCAGTTAACCTAACTTCCAATAACTATCCTTGTGATATGAATTGAAGTGAGTATAATTATTTATGCACAAATATATAGTAGTCAATACGTACCTTATATTACCTTAATTTCTGATTAAAACGTGCCACGTGAAGTTATACAATATCTTGGATGTTGGAAAAGAAATTATGCATCACACAGAAACACGACAACCTCTCTAAATGTTCGTTGACGCTAGCTATAGGGATGGGCGATACATATCGATATTATACGGTATCGATACTTGGGTTTTCGATATTCGATATTTTGTATCGATACTAGACTGAAGTTATTTTAGGGTATCGATAT
Organism: Endomychus coccineus; assembly: GCA_958510875.1. Taxonomy (NCBI): domain Eukaryota; kingdom Metazoa; phylum Arthropoda; class Insecta; order Coleoptera; family Endomychidae; genus Endomychus; species Endomychus coccineus. The sequence goes on along the minus strand of OY294068.1, from coordinate 84,538,415 downwards.
TTTTATGTAAATATTGTATCGTTTAGTATTATATCAAATCTTGCTAGTGCCATCTATTACATGATATTGAAATATCAATTGTTTTCTACATGAACCTTTACAAACAAACATTTCGTAGTTTCCTAAGCAATCAAAGAATTTTATTTTATTACTAAATTATAACAAAAATATAGAATAGAGACGAGAGAGAGATAAAAGTAGAGGAGCTTATTTTTTAAATTAACTGGATCTATGTATGTGATTGGCATCTGGAATAGCAATGTTTATTTAGACCTTGTTGTTTAATATTTCTATTTTTTAAAATTAACACTTGACTTATTTAATGGTCTTGTGCGATATTTGTTTAGTTGATATTTATTTAGGTTTTATCTTTGTTTTTTTCAAGATTTTGTATTGTTGATGTGTAGTACTGTTTGGGTAAGTTTGAATAAATTATTTAACTTTTGATTTTAAGCGGTACTTTGTATAAATATAATATCGATATCGCAAATATCGATTCTTTTTTAACAATATTTTTTCGATTCGATATCTTTTTAACAATACGTATCGATATTCAGTATCGATAATTTCAGTAATATCGCCCATCCCTAAGCTACACTATCATTGGTTAGAAAGGATATTACCAACAGTGTTGCCTACCTTCCTGTATGTTCAGGTTTGTAATTTGCCCGCGTTTTTCAACACAAGCACTATGGCGTTTTACCCATTTATGCCATTTTAGGCCAGTTCCCCCTACATAGGTAAACATTTCGTGATTTCTCAATCAACCAAGGAAAACAGTTTCTCAGAAACTAATTGTATTAAAATCAAGAGATTAAAGAAGGTTTCAATATGAAAAAGTTATTCAAAGACAATTATTTATTTTCCATGTCATATTCAATTCTACTTTCTTAAAAACAAAAACTTTTCATCTTTGCACACAGAAACATAATTCAATTTTAACCAACATTAATCTGTGGTTCTTTGAACTGAAAAGGATATTGTCAATACTTTCCTTCCATTTTACAGTTAGATATCTAATTAACAGCACTAAGTCCAAGTTCACTATACATCAACATGTGTCGTGGCCTTGGTAGAGACTGTGTCAGAGAGCAGCTAGTTGATTTTCAGACAAAATCTTCTCAACTCTAATTTCACACTAACTCACATGCTCTCTAACAAAGATATGCTTTATGCGTATAAGTTTTGTTCTTTTATGAAATTCCGGGTTATGTGAGCCAAACAGCCACCGCGCTACCTCCCTAGAGGCTACAATCTCGGCTTCAGTAGTTGAAATTGCCGCAGAGGACTGCCGCTGACTAATCCAGGAAACGCAGTCACCTGCATACATGCAAAGCACTCCAGAAGTTGATCTGCCAGTTACAAGTCTCCCACGTGATCATCACTATAACAGGACAGTACTTTATCATAATTGCTTTTATGAATAATTCCACTAAGCAATGTTCCTTTTACATATCAAAAAAAATGTTAAACCTCCAATCAATCCTGAGGAGTGTCCTGGAGACAACTCCCACCGAATACGCAATATCAGGTCTTAACCCAATCATGAGGTACATTAAGGTACTCTCAACTTGTCTATGAGAATAACCAGCAATATTGGTTATTTCTTCCCCTGCTTCAGTAAGAGATCCTTCCATTGGAGTTGAGACATGTTTGCATTCGTTCAATTTGAGATTTTTTCGAATCTTTCTAGCATATGAAGTTGTACACACTTTTATACCATTCTCAAGGTGTTCTATTTCTAAACTTAAATAAACTTCAGCAGGTTTAAAGGTTATTCTGAATTATTCTTCAAGATTATTCAGAAACTATACTTTCTAGCTAGTTGAAGCCATAAGACCATAATCAACAAAAACGATCAATACAAGCTTTTAAATATCATTTTTTAGTATAAACAAAGAGGGATCAGCTTCACTTTGCTTAAATCCAAGCTTAAACAAAAATTCACTAAAGCGCTGGTCCCAACACCGAGGTGGTTGCTTCAAGCCATATACACTTTTCTGTTGTTTATAAATCAGCTCACTCCAGTCAGTATATGCATGAGGTTGCTTTATTGAAATATGACTACCTTGATTATCAATATCATTTGCAGCAACACTCATCAAACCTCTAACAATACTTAACCTAGCCACAGGACTCTATGGACCCACCTGAGTTTGTTTTAACTTTGTATACCCATTTACAAGGTATTGCTTTCTTATCAGTCTGCAATCTTTTCCAATACCCAGATACCATTGTCTAACAACAACTTCATTTCCTCATCCATAGCAAGTTTTCATACATTACAGTACTCGCTTTTCATTGCCTCTTCATAGGTTGTTGGTTCAGTGTGATCATTCATAATGGTATCACATGACCTCACGAAATCAGTGAATCTTTGAGGTAGTTGTAAAGTACTTCTGTCTTGAATGACAAGAGTACCATGTCTTTCAAGATTTTCTAATCACACAATACGCGTGATCAATTTTCAGAGAATGATTGCTGTTGAGGAGATTCAGTATCTTCAATCTTTGATGATTAAAGAGGTGAAATTGAAACACAGCACCTCAAGAAAAATGTCTCATGAAACACAACACCTCGGCTTCGGATTGAACTACCATTTCGACACCCAATTCTGTAACCATCTGTCTCATAACCTAAAGTACACCCTTCACAGCCGTTCTGTTCATTTCTTTTCTCTTCCGCTAAGGAACATAAGCATAATAATCCGAGCCTACAACTCCAAGTGTTCAATAATATAAAGCCGTTCCCCATGCCATAGCGCATAGAGAAATTTCTCTAGTACACCAGAAGATCCTGTCCTATGCAATACATAGGTAGCATTCACAAACTCTCCCCATGAATATTGTGGTCGATCATTTCTAGAATGCATAATGATATGCATGCAGTCTTTTCAACTGTTCGGTTCTCCCTCTCATAAGGGTTTTGCTGAGGCGTACACGGCATAGTCTGAGTACTAGCCTTTCTTTGTGATATATTTTTCTAACCGCATTACTGTCGTTATTCACACCATTGCCATTCAGAAGAACCTTGACACAATGACCAGCATTTTTTGATGCAGCAATCAACATTTATAATTTTTCAGATATCTCATATGTTGTTCTCATGAAATATACCAATCCAAATGTAGAGAAATCATCCTTAAAAATTGCATTCTATTTTAACCCAGATCGAGAAATCACGAACGGACCATATTCATCACTAGAGACTAACATACTAGGTTTGTCAGGTTTATCTTTCGTTTCAAATTTCTTCCGGTGAATCTTCTTGTATATACAGCCTTCACACAGCTCAGTGTCTTGTTTTACTTCAATTCCAAGTTCTCGTTTGATTGTGGCCTTCTCCCGCCTTTTATTCTGATGTCCTAAACGTGCATGGTACAATTGTAAAAGATTGTAATTAGACACAGCATTAACAGATATTTCGGGATAAGCAATTCTCATTGCCAATTTGTACAATCCTCCAGAGCGTTTTCTACTCCCAAACAAGTCAACCTGATCATCTACTTTCAATTGACTAGATGAGAATTCACTATCAAGGTTGCGGTCCGGGTATACTAAATTAGATGTAAAATATTGCCATGTCATTTCGTATCGAAAACAAAAACCAAACAAACAATGGAGACAAGTTTCATATCAAATTAAAGCTGAAAGTAACCAGAATTGTATAAAGTAATTTTCAATAAGATGGATTAAAACAAAATCGCACTCCGTGTGTAGATACGAATATAGGTACTACCGCTATTAATTGTTTATATCACAATCACAATTTACGCGAAATATACCATAAACACAATAATTTACTAACTAACCTTCAAAAACAGCTATACTCATAAAGAACTAGCAGTTAAGTTAATTTCATAGCTCAAACGAGTATAAAATAAAAAATATTTGTTCTTCAAAATTACAAAGAATAATAAATAGGTATTCAAGTAGTTGTTGACTGGTTAAATGTTACATCCTAAAGTGTATGGAACAAAAAAAGAATTACTTCGGAAGTTAAAGAATAAAACTCAAATTTTACACAATACTTTTAACATTTAATTTAAAAATGCTGACAAATTGTTTCACCACACTGGCATTTTCAAAGCAAGGACTTATCAACTACAGCTAAATCTAAAAGTATGTCCTTAGGTATTAGGGATCAGATTGTGGGACAAATTGAGGGATGACGGTGGATAATGGTGGGAGTGTATATATAAAATTGTTAACAAGTGGTGAGTTATATGTATCGATTCGATCATTTAATATTACATTAGTATTGTTTTTTGAGTGTTTCAATATTTCTATGGATTCTAGTATATTAGGTTTATGTCCTTTTTCCTGAATGTGTAGAATATCGGGATTTAAGGTGAAATTGTGGTTATGTTCTAACATGTGATTCGCATAACTAGAGTCCTCTTTTTTGAACCTGTAACTTCTCAAATGTTAGTTCAACCTTACGATGAAACTGCGTCCAGTTTGTCCTATGTACAAAGCCCTACAGTCATCACATCTCAGTCTGTAAACTTCAGATTTCTTTAATTTATATTTTTTATATTTCGAGTTATGAATATACGGTCATAGGTTATTTGTTCTTTTAAAGGCTATGTTTTTATTCCGTTTTTCAAGAAATTGAGATATTTGAAGTGAATGTTTACCTAAATATGTCAGACATGTGATATTTGATTTGGTATTATCAATAATCTGCGGATAAATTACGTTCAAGGCTTTTTAATTGAGTTTATTTTGGAGTATTTCATTAATTATCTTGACATTATAACCGTTATTTTTGGCAATATCTATGATTCTGTTTAATTCCAAATGGGAATTATCTTCACCTAATGGGACATTAATTAATCTATGTATCATACAATTATATGCGGCTAGCTTGTGTGATTGTGATGTAAAGAAGTGTTGTGTATTGTGGTATCTGTGTGGGTGGGTTTGTGATGAATATCGAAAGAAAAATAATTATTTGTATGCGAAATGGTCAGATCTAAAAAGTTTAAGGACTTGTTGTTTTCTATATCTAATGTGAATTCTATATTTGGGTGTAAGTTGTTAATATAGGTGAGGAAAGAATTTATCTGACGGTTACTGCCTGTAAAACAAGCGATTACGTCGTCAACATAGCAATACCAATATACAAACATGTACTGGAAATTGGAATTTAAAATCTTAGTTTCCAAGTAATTCGTAAATATTTCTGCTAGCAACGGAGATAATGACGAACCCATGGGGAGTCCGGTGTTCTGTTTCTAATATTTATCGTTAATTGTGAAATAATTTTGGTCTATGCAAAGTGAGATTAAACTTAATATTTCCTGTGTTATTGCCGGTAAAGTACTATTGCGGATTAGAAGATCTTCAATTAGACTAATGGTCAATTGTGTGCGAATACTTCAAAAAAGCTTCTTGACATCAAATGATACAAGTTTGATATTTGTCTTTAGTTCTACATCTTTTATTTCTTCTATTATCTGAAGAATAACTGAAAAAATTAAAGATGTAGAACTAAGGACAAATATCAAACTTGTATCATTTGATGTCAAGAACCTTTTTCCAAGTATTCCCAAATAATTGACCATTAGTCTAATTGAAGATCTTTTAATCCGTAAAAGTACTTCACAGGCAATAACACAGGAAATGTTAGGTTCAATCTCACTTTGCATAGACCAAAATTATTCCACAATTAACGATAAATATTAGAAACAGAACACCGGACTCCCATGGGTTCGCCATTATCTCCGTTGCTAGCAGAAATATTTATGAATTACTTGGAAACCAAGATTATAAATTCCAATTTCCAGCACATGTTTGTAATTGGTATTGCTATGTTGACGACGTAATCGCTTGTTTTACAGGCAGTAACCGTCAGATAAATTCTATTCTCAACTATAAACAACTCACACCCAAATATAGAATTCACATTACGGATGGATATCAACAAGTCCTTAAACTTTCTAGATCTGACCATTTCACATACAAATAATTATTTTTCTTTCCCTATTTATCACAAACCCACCCACACAGATACCACAATACACAACACTTCTTTACATTCACAATCACACAAGCTAGCCGCATATAATTGTATGATACATACTTAGATTAAATAATTTCCCATTAAGTAAAGATAATTTCCATTTGGAATTGAACAGAATCATAGATATTGCCAAAAATAACGGCAATAATGTCAATATAATTGATAAAATACTCCAAAATAAACTCAATAAAAAAGCCTTAAACGTAATTTATCCGCATATTAATAATAATACCAAATCAAATTTCACATATCTAACATATTTAGGTAAACATTCACTCAAAATATCTCAATTTCTTAAAAAACAGAATAAAAACGTCGCCTTTGAGACAACAAATAACCTATGCTCGTATACTAATAACTCGAAATCTAAAAAAGATAAATTAAAGAAATCTGTAGTTTACAGACTGAAATGTGATGACTGTAGTGCTTAGTACATAGGACAAACTGGACGCAGTATTAGCGTAAGGTTCTACGAACATTTGAGAAGTTACAGGGTCAAGAAGAGGACTCTAATTATGCGAATCACCTATTAGAATATAACCACAATTTCACCCTAAATCCCGATATTCTACACATTCAGGAAAAAGGACATGAACCTAATATACTAGAATACATAGAAATATTGGAACACTCGAAAACCAATATTAATGTAATATTGAATGATCAAATCGATATATATAATATAATTCACCACTTGTTAACAATTTTATAAATACACTCCCACCATTATCCACCACCATTCCTCAATTTGTACCACATTCTGATCCCTAATATTTAAGGGCATTCTTTTAGATTTATCTTTATTTGATAACTCCTTGCTTTGAAAATGCCACAGTGTGGTGAAACAATTTGTCAGCATTTCAAAATTAAATGTTAAAAGTTTTTTGTAAAATTTTAGTTTTATTTTCCAACTTCCGAAGTATTATGAATTAACGTAAAAGCCGAAACCATAGATATATGAAAAAAGAAATGTTAATCTTGCATATTTCACTGAAACAAAGAAACTGTTGATCTTGCATATTATTGATATTGTCGTATGTGCTTTTTAAAGATCCCAATATGAATGAAGTTCAATGGACTGCTTGATGATTAGATATAATAACGTAACTAATGGGATAAATATACCTACCCCACATACCCATCTTAAACTCACAAAACTCATTATAAAAGTTCGAGGTCAAATAGACGTGGAATTATATTTCTATTATTATTATTTTGCAAGTACCTACAGGTATCAAAAGTATGTCTCAGAATGAGAACATAGTATTCAAACTAATTCCTTTTTATGGAATGAACCATGAGGACAATTTATTTCAATTATTGTTTTACACAAAGAGTATATAGCACAGCAGCACTATTAGTACTCATATCCACTTTAGTATAGAATAGACTAAAACACCTGTCAAACAAAATCTGATGATAGTTGGTATCAATATTAATCGATTACATAGAATATGTAGACCCGCAAATTTCATAGGATACCGCTCCATGGATAAATATACCAACTTGTTTGTATAAATAATTGAAGATATGGGAATGTAAAAGAATTGTGGTTAATGAGAACAAATTGAAATATTATTATCAAATAATAAATATCGATAGGTTGTAGAGAAGAAATTTGTTAATTAAAACCCTGAGTTTCCTCATAAGAATTTACCGGTTCAAGATACAAAGTCGTCATCTCAAACATCGCATATGTAGATAAAACTTTCATTATTATTTCAAGATTTCTGGTGTTTGATGTACCGTTTTCGCTCTACTGTCCAATTAATTCACAATTGACGATTGTTTATAACAGTGAACTTCGTGGTTTAGAAAATGTTCAATACAATCATTGATATCAGCGCTATTTTTCCTATAAGAATCGCAAATAAAACCGTGTGGTATGAATGTTTCAATTGAAAAAGTTTCCTCGACTGACCTAAATATGAATCCAAACAATATACTATTCGAACTTATCGTTAAATAAAAGTTCATAGTGAAATATATCTAAACAGTAAACATCGTTAGGTTTGATTATCTATTTGTTCATTTTGAAATCCCTGATGTCCATCTAGCCGGTTACGCAATAAATCATTTCAAAGACAAAATCTCTAACCCATGACAATTTTACGACCTTATGATAGTCTTCACGTTATCTCATTTCACTCTCATTAACTAATAAATGTTATTTATCGTTTCGAAGTAGTAATCTAGGCTACTAAAAAGATACACGTTTCAATAGATACTTTTCTATCTGAAATCTATATCTATGAGATGCGAAGAGAATGAATTTGCATAAATCGTCATCTCTCACTTGTAGATGGCAATATTTCTGTGCACTACTAGGCAGTTTACTAAACCCTCTATGTCGAGTCGACTTCCTTTTCCACAAAATCCTAGCCTTGATCTGTTTGTGATGAACAGCTAAAGTGGAAAAAAAAAATTATCCCTATTACAAGGGACATACACACTTCCATCGACCATCAACCGACGCCTGAACTTCAATAGAACCTGTGCTTATAGCTTTCACAGAATCACCATTCCCAGTTTTAACACTACAAGAAATAATATTATTGAACTGCGTATACTGGCAAAACACAGTTTTTCTATTCACAATATAATTTGTGGCTCCATTGTTCACATAGAAAAAATCCTTATCTTGCTCAGTTATAAGCACAAGATTCGATGACGCATGCAATACAAAAATATTTGGATCGGTTGACTTATCATCCTTATAATGGGGTTGGTTGCCTCTTTTGAATGGTTTTGGTTTTCCATCTGCCTTCCTCTCAGCACAAGAAGTTATTTTGTGTGGGTGTTTACAATAATCACAAATCCATTGATTTTCGTTAGATTTGAATCCCCTTTTTACAGCCCTACCAATATCATAAGCTTCTGAGTATCAAGAACATCATGACTACAGTTTTCTCTGCCATTTGAAGCATTTTCTCAAATGAAAAGTAGTGTAGTAAGATTATCCAAATTCCATTCACTCTATATATAAACATCCAACTTGATCTGAATGAAAAATAAGTTTCTGGAAGTGAATTTGATATTTTACAAGTTAACAACAACTTTCGCAATTTTGAAATTCCATATTTTGTGAGTTCAAGATTTAAATCACTCTACATATTTTTGAATTTATAGGTGTGACTTGCAATATCATCCACTACATCCCTCTTGTAACTGAAAAATTGTAAACATAAATCAAATGATCTTTCCTCATCAAACCAAGCCGTTTTAGTTCATAGCAAACATCAACAGAGCGTGTGAACCACATTACGAGTTTTAATATGTGTTAAGTAATTTACGTTGTCAGTAACTAATAGCAAAACACTGCTATCAATTTTTAAAACTCTTCCACTTTGTTATCATAGTCTGCCTTGTCATTCGCCGTTGCACAAGTCCAAGCGGCTGATCAGCTGTCATGTTACCTTAAACCATATCCAGAGCTCCCTTTATGCTCAGCAATAGGATTACCGCTTTATATTTCCAACAAGACCAATCAGTTTTACCTTCAAGCGGGACAATTTGTAGCTCAGGGATTCCATCTTAGCACATATGTAGAACAAAGCGAAAACACAAGCACGCTTCAAAGAACATTTTCAAAATCTGTATATGCTTGCACCTGAAACATTTTGCGATTTCTCAATAAACCAATGAACACAGTTTCTCAGAAGCTAACTGTATTGAAATTAAGTATATTAAAGAAGATCAAAAAACTCATTCAAAGTCAATCAATTATTTTTTATGACATATTTAATTCCATTTTATGTCAATGAAACAAAACTATCCCATATCAAGAGGTGCCAACAAATAATCCATCATAAGAAAAAAGTCGTATAAGGAATACATTTCTGAACTCCAGATGCTCTGTGAATGGGAGGTTATGTTATAAATTTAACTAAAACAAACGTTGTCGTTATAATAAAGAAAGAGAATGTGAAAAATCTTTAAAATTATAGCGGCCGCTCCAGGGTTAGATTGAATAGTATTTGCATAGTGACAGTAAGAACTCCAATAGTGTCTTCAAAAGAATTATCTTAAAACTGTGTGTTTTTTCATGCACCAAAATTCAATAAAAATAATGTTGAAATATCAAGAATTTCAAAGGTGCAGTATTTGGGATCCATCTTTTTTTTTGTTGATATATAGATTCTCTCTATTATAATATCATGAAAGGGATGCTAGACATATCATGTTGTTCGTCATGGTAGATCCGTCAAGTAAATAATGACAACGTATAAGCAAGGCAGGAATCACATTTTCGCATGTAAATTCCCAGTCATCAATCAATTGAGCTTAAACAATGTACCTATTTGGCCCAAAAGTAGTTTTGTTGTCAGGTCAGACCGTTTTGCTTTGTTCTCGAGAATTGACGTCTTCGACTATAGAAACATTACTGTGTTTTCTAATACATATTCATATATTTTACATATTAATGTGTTATATTTTCAATAATACGTGTTTCATTCGTTCTTACGAGATAGAGATTTTCAATTGGAATTAATTCGATGAAGAAGCTCAGTGCTTAGTACAGTTAGTTCAAGGAGTCCCGCACTTTAGTCTCGCGAAAATTTAACACGACTGATTCAGATATCTCTGATGATATTTCGGTCCCCAGCAAAAATAAGCTGTTCAGATGTATTATTAATCAAGTGTAAAATTTCACTAATTATTTTCGCCACCATTCATTTCGGAGGAGTAGTGGAGTTTTCTCAATTTTTGATTACGTAGATCACAGAATGTTTGTTTTCTGTCCATGACTGAAGGTCATAGAGAAGTGTTGACTAATTGCGGTGACTAAGAGCATAATCTCTCAAATCATAAACCATTGAGAAATCACTGATGCATATGAATTCTACCTGTTCAAAGTGTTCATCGATATTATTTTCCCTTCATTGAAATATCAATCAACTTTTTTTTTGCATCACCATGTTGGTGAGTAATATAAATCTCCAGAAATAATTATGCACTCACTGCATAGATAGTTAGCATATATCTTCACGAGATGGTATGAACGTAAATCAATGGAGGACAAAAATGAAAAGAATCCGAATATTCTTAAATACATTGAAGCACAATAAAATACAGTAAGTATATTAAGAAAAACCTGAGTTACTATGAATATTTTGCATTTTGTTCATTATTCCACCCGCAGAAAAACATTTTATCGCAAAATAGAAAATTTCATTTGATTTGAAGACTTGCATTATGGTTATAATCATGTCAACAGAATATTCCTTCAATAAGTAGACGATAATAAGATGTTGAGACACAACTACATCTGTCGGTTGTCGTCGGTTGATGTTGAAATTACCATGAAACCTCTTCATGATTTGATTACGTTAATAATGAACTTTCACAACGTATTTTCATATTGGGAGTATCTTCAATAAGAATAACTATCTTTTACCACATGACCCAATGAACCTATTCCAGCTTATATCGAAATATGATGATTCAAGCTGATAGACAGATTTTCTCCCTTCCATCCCAACACATAGTGGATGAAGTCATATCCTAACCGTTTCCACTATTCACGAAATCAGCGCATGAGACGTCATGGCCAACAATTTCGTGTTTAGTAAACAGCGGACTTTTCTCAATGAATCGGTTAACATGTACATGTTTTGTATTGAATTAATTGATTCTACGCATAATATTAAATTTTATGGGATAAAGGATAAAACACAAGATAACAGAGAGTTCTTGTTTGTATAGTTAAATAAAAGAAAATATGAAATTGCTTGAAAGCTCCTCATGAAGTCTCTATATGGTGCTGTCAATAGAAGAATGTTATAGCTATGCTCATTCTCAATACATACGCTTAGCTTGATGAAAATTAAATAAATTGAATTCGGTGGTGAACAAAAGTATGTTACACACATCCTGTATACATTTAGGGAATATCTTCATTTTAGAGTCAAATCTAATATTTTTTCTGAAGTATCAATACGATTTGGAACACCCCATCCAATATATATGGAAGCTACGCTTCTTGGATTATGATCTACATTTCCAAAAGCAACTGAATATCTCAGAAACGTCCTAAGTATAGATCACATGACAACAACCTTCCTTTATTCACTCTACGCTACCGAAATATGAAATGATAATATGCAGGATCATTAGCATTTTCAGAACATCAGTGTGTAACTTTTTTCTGAAACACCCTATATAATTTGAAATAATTTTATAACGTGCTCCTAACGAACCTGTATACTGATAATCATATGGATTTCCGTGAATAGATCGACCTGAATAGAGTGCTTCACCCAATCAATGTAAATAATGATGAATTATTCTTTTTCTCGTGAAATTAGTTTTCCCCAACTTTGGTTTATTTTTTCATATCGATATGTTGCTAACTTTCAGGATCATCCGAAACACTGAAAAACATATTTTGATTAGAGTAGGCTTCCGCGGATAGCTAACTTTGAAAGCTCTTGGCTTTCGGATGGATTCCGTTTCACAATAGCACGACTTGATGCCGACGTTTTGCCAACCGTTACAGGTGGCATCTTGTCTGAAGTTGTGCTATTGTGAAGGATCCATTCGAAAGCCAAGATGAGAAAGTAGTTTTTTCTTTTCTCTGGAAGGAGGCTATTGGCTGTCCGATCCCTAAAGTATCAAAACCAGAATCATTAGCAGATGTTCTCATCATTAGCATCTTACCTACAATATGAAAAGTTTTGGAGAGGATAATCTTTAACCAAGTGTATGAATTTGTAAATGAGTTTAATTTAATACCTGATTGTCAAACCGGTTTTCGTAAACATTTTAGTACAGCTACAGCTCTAGCTAATGTAACTGATGATATTCTTAGTGCCCTAGATAAACATCTTGTTAGTGTTCTGGTATTGTTAGACTTCTCAAAAGCATTTGACACTATTAATCACAGATTACTCTGTGAGAAATTGAAATATTATGGTTTTTCGTCTGAAGTACAGGAATTTATTAAATCGTATCTGACTGAGCGCCGCCAAAAGATTAAAGTTGGTAATGATTTTTCAAATAGCACACTTAATAAATCCGGAGTACCGCAGGGATCTATCTTGGGCCCATTATTGTTCATTATTTATACATCCGATATACTGAAAGCTGTGAAACACTGTACTATACAAGCTTATGCCGATGACTCTCAAGCATATTCCAGCTTCCAAAAAAAGGACATTCAACATGCTCAACAATCAATCAATAATGATCTTCAGCTTATTTATAATTTATCTCTAGAACATAACCTTCTCTTAAACCCTGCCAAATGTAAAGTTATATTATTTTGTGCCAGGGGAACCTATCAAGATGTGAGTTCGAACATTAATATTCACACTAACAATAGCACTTTACCAGTGGTTAATTTGGTTAACAATTTGGGAATACTACTGGGTAATGAACCAAGATTCAAGGATTATGTATCCAAATTGTTGCAGAAATCAAATGCATCCTTAAGAATGCTCTATTATTCTCGGCATTATCTCACGTTTTTTTTGAAGAGATACTTAGTGGAAACATTAGTTCTCTCACATTTTAATTATTGTGATTTCATATTTGGACCATGTCTTGACAATTTTAATAAAAGACGATTGCAACTTGTGCAAAACTACTGCTGTAAATTTATTTTTGGATTACGAAAATATGATCACATATCAGTGAAAATAAGAGAGCTAGGATGGTTAATGATGGAGGAACGTAAAAAATTACATTTAGGCTGTTTCATTTATAATTTATTCAAATACCCTTCTTCTGTTCAACTAAAAGCTGAACTGATGCCCATATACAATGTTCATCACGTTAATATAAGGCACAATTATTTATTGACTATGCCTCAACACTCAATGGCTATTTTTCAAAGGAGCTTCTCCTATAATGCAGTGAAAGTTTATAACACACTGAATATTAACATGGATAGCATTAGTTTTATTAGTTACATGTACAAACTTAAATCATTACTCTCTAATAATCGAACTACGACTCAGCTGGATTGACTTCTTGTTTTTATAATTTATTTAATTAATTAATCGGAATTACTCTTTTTTTCTTCTCTTTTCTTCTATTCTAACTTGAGAGGGGTTAAGTGTCAGAATAGCAATTATGCTAAACTTCGCCACTTTCACGTTCGGATTATTGTTTACATTATATTGATTTTTTTTATAAGTATGTTTCACTGTATAATACATTTATTGTAATCACTTACTCATTTTCAATAAAGACGATTATTATTATTATTATTATTATTATTATTTGGCTCATTCGTCATGAAACATGTTGCGTATGTATATACTCACACGTACAGAATGTTTAATTTTCGGAACACAATTTTTACTGAGACACGAAATTGTATCATTGTAATTCTACACTCGAGTACAGCAGATTCATTCATTAAATATTCACAGAACATCAAACAATTTTCTTTGGAAATTTGAATATGGTAGGATCTTTCGTTTTTGAGTTATCGTGTTAACAAACATTTCGTGACCGTCATCCAGACAGACAGTCAGACGAATTATTTAAAAGTTGCTTAAAATTCGATGAAATATAATATGGTTCAAGACTTTTCTAACTATTTTAGAGATAGCTTGAGTGAATGCAATGTACTCTTTATAGAATATAATAATTGGTGTTTTAGAACGAGTCTTGATTGAGTTAGAAAGCTTGAGGAAAACGCCCAGGTTGAATTATTGGAATTAGCTATATAAAATATTCAAACTTAAGTAAAATATACAGGTTTTGAGCTGAACAGGGATGAGGCACCTTCAAGTTAAGAATATCCTCAAATATAAATTGTCTCTGTGTTTATTCATCATTGTAAACGCTGTCGCGTTGAGGCAGATCGTTCTCACAGTTTTAACACTAGAATCTAGACAGAAATTACCGACAGTACATACCAGTGGCGGCTCCTCGAAGGAGGCTAAGGAGGCTCATCCTCCTCACCAATTTATCTTAATGATCATTCTCCATTTTATTTCCTGTTTCTCTGATAATTCTTTAAATTTTACAATTAATTCCCCGTTCTCAGTAGTTATTTTTAATCTGGCAACAGTGGCCAGAGGCTAGATTCTCTATATATCTCAAACGCTAAATACGTGTGGTTAACACAGTTGCCGTTTCCCAAGCAGTTCAATTGCTAGATAGGGTAAAAGAGCGAATATGGCAACATCCTATGGAAGCTAGCTTCTCGTATGGAATCGTCGGTCGAATGAAA
Organism: Endomychus coccineus; assembly: GCA_958510875.1. NCBI lineage: Eukaryota > Metazoa > Arthropoda > Insecta > Coleoptera > Endomychidae > Endomychus > Endomychus coccineus. Next base: position 84,523,201 of record OY294068.1, on the reverse strand, counting down.
TACGATTACTTGCTACCGCCCTTCCGCTAGAAGAATGCCACACGTGTCGTGTTCCGTTAGTTCTTGGTTTTGTAATTTGTACCGCGAGGCGAAGTAAGGTTAAGTAGTTAAGTTATAATTTATCTAATCGGTGAACGTTAAAATGATGAGTGACTTAGTTGTTGGGTTGTTAGAAAATCCATTTAGTGGATTAACATAAATATGATAGAAAAGTGTTTTGTTAAAAATAAACGGCCTTTACCGGATTTGAAAGGATTAGTGGTGACGATGACGGGTATGTTTCAAAATCGAAATACACAATAAATTATATTGCTTGCTATTTACATCTGATACAACTTCATGTTGGGGACACTCGGGTTATGATGATTTGAAAAATTTAGCTCGTGGTATAGATAGACATGAAAAATCGCAGGAACATATTACATCGAGTATTAAGTTTAAATTAACCGGTAAACATAATATTGTTAAAGGAGGAAAACATATAATTTGGTAGACAAGAAACTACATTATAAACAACTTTTTTTATGAAATTTTAAATACTATTAAAGGTCAAATTGAGATTCGATTTTCCGATTTACATGAATTGAAATTTTTCGACTTGACGAATAGAAGATTTTTCGAATCTTTTTCAAAAGAGTTTCCCAATACACTTTTAGATAACTTAGTTCTAAAATATAAATTTTTTGATAAAATAGCACTGCACAATGAATTATGGGTTATATACCTACTCGGATAAAGATATTTTAGGCCAGTACGACATTCACGCCGATATGATAAAATATATGATAGACAATGATTTGCAACATGTTTTACCTCAATTTTATAAACTACTTTGTTTGAAAGTCACCATTCCTGTCACGTCGGCATCGGTGGAGAGATCATTTTCTACTCTCAAAGGAATTAAAACTTACATGCGAAATACAATGAGTCAAAATCGTTTATACAGTGTTAGTTTGATATCTATTGAAAAAGATTCAGTAAAACACTTAAAACAAAATGATACATTTTATGATAATATTATTGATCATTTTTCGCAAACTAAAGACCGTAGAATTCCGTTAATATATAAAAAAAGTTAATAATTAAAAAAAACAAAATATGAAAAATTTCAAAAAAAAAAATAAAAAATATCAAAAATTCAAAGAAAAAAAAACGAACAAAAAAATTTTTTGCCAAGAGAAACTACACCTCCACGTTGGTTCTTGCTTGGCAACAATTAATTTTGGCACTGAAGTAGCTGGTACGGTCGCTGTGCAAAGGTTAAATTTATTGGATGAATAGAGTATATTTTTACAAGAACGTTTTATGTCCAGCCTCCTCTCTTAAAAAGTTCACGAGCCGCCACTGGTACATACCATCTTTGAAGATTCAGGTTCCATCTACATAAACAAATAGACGTACCGATACATTCATTTTTTAGTTAAATATACTGATCTGAAAAAAAATGAACACGTTTCGCAGTTTACACAATACGCGACGTAAACGTACGTATAAAATTACAGTCCTGGAAAGAATTGTTCCTGTACTTTTGAAACTTAATTCAATTTTAATTTAGATTCCCTACAAACCATGAACTGTCAACCTGCTATCAAGTCAATTTGAATCGAACTCCGTCATGACTAATGAGTTGCTAAATGTTAAACTTATTACACCTGGTTTGAAGAAGATAGACGGCAGTGACTTAAAAAAAATTGATGTTAAATGGTTGTAAAAGTAACCAACTATGCCATTCATTATTTCTTAATGTGAATAGCGAATACGTGTTACTCTACTCATGACAATTTATTATTTTTGGTAGTATGAGGTGCCGAACAGTTTCCCGTTTATGTTTTAAATGAAAATATTAGTTCAAAGCGTTTTCATATTCTCAGAGATTTCGCCATTGGGTCCGTGTTTGAATTTATTTTATCTCATAACTGAATCAAATCAAAGATATCAAGCAATTCCGAAGCATATTCAGATTTATCGAGGTCTGTTTGTTTGTGTTGCTAGAGATGCATAGAGTAAGTTTAGTAGAAAAACGTCCGTTCGTTTGTGTCGATCAATTGATCTAATTGTGTTCATTTGTGTTGAGCAAATTGCTCTAGATTGAAAAGATCAGACTAAATCTACTCGACGAAAAACCTCGGAGCAAGAAGAGCAGATCATTTTATAAGTGGTTTACATAACCTGAAACCAAAGTTCTTTCTAGTTCCAACTTTTCGAGTACCTAGATAAAATTAAAGTTAAGGAATTCAAAAATGTCAACAGCTTCACAACATCCTGTCGTTTTACGGTCTCCAACCTCTCTATATGGGGTTTGATGACCCGCAAACCATAGGAACACCAGAATCGACTTCTTATTGTCAATATTTAATCTTATGTTAGCTAACAAACAAATAATTTACCACAAGGATGAATTAATTATGATATTCAACTCATTTCAAAAAGTAGACTTACAATTCTTCTGAAGATTCTGGTATATATTAGAGACTAGAAATTCGGTTGAAAGAGTTTGAAATTTATCACGACTAAGTCTGAAATGCATTTTGAATTATTGTTCGTTATACATGGATATGACCTAAAATATGGATATAGAGACAGTTCAAAGAAACATTTGTTATTGTTTCATGCACTACTCTTACTTCAAAATAATTTTCAATACAATTTCTATTAGTTAAAATGGCTTCTTAGATCTTCAAATCGTCTATTTCTTCATCTTCAGATGAACTAGAAGAGAATGTATCATTTGTTGCAAGGCAAAAAATAGCATTTTTGATATTTTTATTTGTGTACATTTTTGAAAATTTTCTAGGCTATTTTGTCTGTGTCGAAAAGTGTTTGTTTGCAGTCATTCTTCTTTGCTAATCTAAGCTACTACTATCTGCTTTGTGATGATATTAACTGATTTGATCAGCTTGCTCTATGTATTAGCAAGGACACAAATGAACAGACCTTATATGCTAGGCCAAAATTATATCTCATTGCTGTGAATAAAAAACCTTGTGACCCAATTCTCTATCATATTGAGAATATAACAATATAACTCTTGAATACTACATGATTTGTTGGGAACATGAAAAGGAAAGTAATTCCAGATATTTTTATTTAAGTTGATAAAATCTAATTTTATGTAATCTTCGTTTCATTTGAGGTTGGATCGTTATGCATGGAAGCACTTATGGAAATTATAATAATCTTCGCAAGTTCCAGTTGGATGCGCTATTTTGCATTTATCAACTTCAGATCTAACTCCTGCTCTGAGACGTGGTTCATGCTGGTTCACAAGTTCTTCATATAGAATTTTTCCATTTTCTATAATCCCATACTTCTTTGCGGTACATGTCAGGTAACATTTAAATTTTGAATCGGTCGGTAGATCTTTGCTTCCTCCATGATAGTTTTTCGCCAGTGCTTCATCTACACCTGTTTCTTTTATACAAGCAATATCATCAAGCGAGTCCTGTTCTAGTGAGGCATCACTAGCCTATAATGAAAAAAATATTCGTGTCTATACTGCAGATAACAAATAACCATTTAGGCCGGAAATGGCAACATAATTTCAACTGTTTGTGTTTTGTGTTACTCATCAAAATCTACATTGATCTTTCTATTGAATGATCAAAGATCATCTACATAGAGGACTGAAAAAAAATATGATTGTACAACTATCATGAAAATTTCTTCCTTCATAAATGAGGTAATGAACGTTCGATAAGTACTGTTTTCGCCAAAATATGCAAGACATTACTTTTATAGCTATTTATAAAGAATGAAAGGATATTGGAAGATATGCTGCGCAAGTGCAGTAGTGATTTTCATTGCTTTGATAACTACTGCGCGTGCCTGCTGGTTACCAATTGGTTCTGAACTGACTGAATAGCTATTATGGAGAGAAGAGATGATACATAATGCAATCCTGGAGCTTCTGCTTTCACTACGTTGAATTGAATATCAATATGTGCATAAAACTAAAATGTAGAATTATCTCATCACACAGGCGCATCCTGAGGATCAATAACTTATTCACATTTAATAAATATTCAACCTAAAGTTTTAGACATGATTAAGTCAAGTATACAAGAAACTGACAATTTTGTGAAGGATACATTGTCGCTAGACATGCGTCACCTCATGTTTGTGTACCTCTAGTATCAGTATATCAACCTACTTAAATTCCAATTCGAAAATATTCCGTATTACTGAGTAATTTTTGAAATCCCTTAGTATGTTAGAGGAGAGGCCAGGCTATTTTGTATCTCAGTTTATAAATTCTGGCAGAACGAAAGGTAGCAATTACAACGATTATATCGAAAAGGATATGGCACGTAGAGACAATATATACCGTAGTTCGATTTAAGACTGTCCGACGCCAAGTATTTCGCCGCGAAGTAAAATAAAATCTGTTTATGGTTCACATTGCCGTCGTTGATTTTTTGTTTACATATTCATGATTAAGAAAGAGCATAGACGCTCATTCGCTTCCGCAGGTAACGTGTTTTAAAACTTCATCCCGAGATAGATTATGATGTCCTCAAAATTGTTTGAAATAGTTATTGACTGAAAATGGTTTGACAAAAACAGATGCTTCGATCATTTTATTGATCGGATTTGGAACACGCATTCGAGAATCATATACTTATATAAGTATGTCGTCACCTTCAGTCTTCATTCCGGTGGGAAATCGTCGCAAAATTCAATTCCGCTATATGATATCGACGGTGAAGGAGATGTTTTGCAGTTTATCTTGATTGATTATAACACTGAAACACGAACAAAATCTGGCCAATTAATCAACCCTTAATATTGAGAAAGATAATCTATCACCCACTCAACGCCGAATAAAATATAAACGAGTGAATGTGATCAACACATGACATGATATTGGAAGAGTGTGTATTTTGAATCAACAATAATCACACTTTTATAAATACAAATACAATTAATATTGTGAAATAGAACACTGTTATGTCATGGTGATTTCACTCTAACTTTTCACTTCCGTTACTCGAGCTCGGACATTTTACGTTCAGTTGGTGATAATGGAAGTTACAAATACAAGTGATATTAACATAGTGCTGTTCAGTTTCACAATGTAGAATACAATTTTATATCACGTAGTAAAGGATCAAATTATGGAATTTCATGAAGATCCTATGCTCATTAGATGCTTAATTGCAATTTCAGAATTCAACAGTTCATTTTCGGCAACCCACAATATAAGTGTTATTGATAAACCATAGATTTTCCCTAATTAACTACTACGAGTAAATTCGTAGGAAACGAATTTTGAAATATGATTAAAATACAAATTTACGTTTTCATAACAATATTCATAGTAACAATAGTTATTTTTATGTTAAGTGTGTTAAATAAGTATTTCATTGATGACGTATGAGAGTGTTAGTTAACTTGAATGTGTGGTCAGAACGCGAATGTCACATACGAAATACAAACATTTTTTGAATAACTGCAACTCTGAATTGATAGGCTAAAATTCTATGGTTTAAATACTACTCCCTATACAATTTCAAAGCATTAAGTTGATTATCTCAGTCGTTACTATAGAAACGGTTTGTTACAGTGAAAAATACTTTTTCATGGTGAAAAACAGAAGAATTTCGCGTATAAATAGCGATATTTTTTCCGACAAATGTACAAAAAAGATTTTACCTGGTGTAGAGATGATATCACCAAAAGCGAGAGAATTACTTGCGATATCATGACTGGCAGGATTGGGAATGAGAATTGAACAAGTATTATTCATATGTGACCTCACAAGCAATAGGTTATAACAGTTATCTAAATTAATTATGTTTGTATAGAGTATCCAGTATAAAATTCAGACATATATATTTTTATCGATGAATATTAACATCAAACTATAGAGTAGCTAGTTTCATCTGGAATTCGTAATCAGTAGTTAATTGGTTGACATTGGTTGAGATGGTAGCGGGCTTCATATAAAGTTCAGTGCACTTAGCCAGAGACCCTTGTACATTAATTCCTGTTACGACAGAATCCTGAGATCTGTTTTACGCTTAGATCCTTCATGTCATCGGCGGTGATGATCCCCGGGCCTAGCCGGGTAAACCTGACTCGGATGAGCGCAGAACATTCAAAAATAAAATGGGTTGATGAATCCACTTTGTTTCCCCCGCATCTCATACAGAAGGGAGGAGTGTTGCTTCTCCCCACTGTATGTTTTAATTTCATCAGATTTCCGTGAACTGTAAAGACCTCGGAGATTATCCTGATGCTTTGTCTACTGAGCGAGGGAATCTCGCTTGCCCTCAGACCAACCTCATTTCCAAGTAGCGCTTTGGCAGTTCGGCACCCGTCAATGCTTCTCCATGCTGAAATATGTTGATCGCTCAGATGGTTCCGCAAAATCTATATAGCCCCATTGTAGGGAATACCAGCAAGGCAGTCTTGAGGTCCATCCAAACTGGCCCCCGCCTTGGCCAGTTTGTCCGCTCTGTCGATCCCTCTCCAACCTGAGTGACCCGAAATTCAAGACAGGTTGAGTCCGTTTTCACCAGCTAGCCTGTGAAGGATCTTTTCGGTATCTCTGAGAAGCCTCGAGGACAAAGTCGGGTTTTCAGTGCGTTGAGTGCCGCTTGACCATCCAAACAGATCCAGATGGTCCCATTTATCTTACCATAGCCGAGTAGCTTTTCCGCACATCTGTAGATGGCAAGCATCTCGACTTGGATGACTGTGTTGAGATCCTTCTTCCGAATTGAATACTCGTCAATATATCTAGGACCGCAAAAGCCTGCTCCGACTTCTGTGTTTGTCCTAGACCCATCCGTATACAAAATTGTGCCATGCCTTGGCATGCCGCCATCTTCCCATTCTTTCCTTGACAAGATGAATACCCTGAAATGCTGCTCCGCGAACTACAGGGTTTTTATTCTGTCCTGCGATTCTAGTCACAGCTTTTCAGGCTGCTCCGTAAATAGACAAACTTGGCCTGCACTGCATATTTGTAGAGAGCTATTGCGGCTAAGCCTGTAGACCGCCATCATTGCGGATCCCTCATCGTCATTGATAGGGGTGGCACGCCCAGCATGCAAGATCCTCAATGCTGCAGTCGTTTACTTTCTCGTGGATGAAATGCCTCTGACGAAGAGTTCTTGTATTCTGTACAGAAGTTTCTCGGCTGTAACTAGTTCCGTTCTCTTCCAACATACGAGGACAGCATAACCGATTCTTGGGATAATAATAGCTGAGTAGATCCAAATCAGCTGCTTAGGCCCCAAACTCTCACTCCATGACAATTGCTCTCTTACACTATCAAAAGATAAGCATATCATTTTAGCACCCAATCTCTAGCTGCTTCTGCCAGAGTATAAAAGGAGGCAGAATTCCCCTCCCAATGGATACCCTCCTGATACAGACCCTTTCAGAGTATAACCTTTTCGCGTCAAGAAAGTCAAGGGTGTTCATGATGCACCCTATTAGCTCTCGCGGGATATCATGTCTCTCTGCCGCTTATTTAATAGAGCTTCTAGAGGTCTTGTTAAGGGCCCCCTCTATGTCCAAGAAGGCATGAATGCAAACTCCCTTCTATTTCAGCCATTGCCCTATGAATCCAACAGCCGAGTTGAGAGCCGTTTCGACAGATCGGCTCATCTGATAAACATACTGTTCCTGCCTTAAGATACCAGTCTACAAGATTCTCAAACGTCTTCAACAAGAACCATTTAAGGTTTATAGTCCGGTAATCCTTGACGTTCACGTAGCTATTCTCACCCGCTTTAGGAAGGGAGATCACATGAGTTTTCTTCCACTCATTGGGCGTGTATCCTACCGCAATATAATCCCTCAGCACCCTGGTCAGCAGAACCAAGATTGAGTCTAGACCCTTCTGCAGAAGTACTGGAAACAATTCATCAGGGCCCGGTGACCTGAACGCTTCAAAGAACTTGATAGCACTGCTTACTTACTCAGCGTTTACCACTTTTGTTGCCAGAGGCCAGTTTTCCTCTCCTGACTTCTCGGTGGAGTGGATGTCGCTCTCACTTTTCCAAATGATTATATCAGGAAAACTGTCCCTCACAAACATCTTAAGTATCTCTTCTGGGAATTTAGTGTTACCCACATCTCCTTCCTCCGCAGACTACCTCCCCGGCTGTCAGCCAGTATCTTGGCTAGTTTTACCACGTCTGTAATGATTTCAGTTGCAGAGCAGAGATTCCCTCAAGAAGTTCTTAGTGACTTTCTCGATAGGTCTTTGTATTGCCTCTGACCTATTCTGTCCCGATCCCAGGCCTCCATGGTCCCGACTTCTCTAGCTGTATTGAAGAGCCGTCAGTTTTCAAGGTCCATACTCCACTTAGACCCTTTCACTCTTGTGGTGACCCGTTCAAGGGAACAATTTTCCACATCGGCGGTGACTATGCCCTTCCTAATGGTGCTCTCAGAAACCTCCAGGTCATCAGTCATGCCATGATTGCCGTTGAACTCCTCAAGCTCGGATTCTTAGGGTTCCTTTTCCATTGGCCTGTCACTCTAACGTCTGCTAACATCGGTCTGATGAGTCTAGGATCCGAAAGCTAGGGCTCTCCAGAAACTTCTCACACCTGCAGCTTAGCTCTTGTGTTGAGGTTACAGAGAGTAAGATCTAAAACCTCTTCCCTGATGACAGTGACGTAGGTCAGTTCAGAATAGTCATTCAGAAATTATAGGTTCTATTCTACTAGAAATTCGAGAAGTTCCAGGCCCCTTTCATTGTCATCTTTGCTACCCCAGGCGACACAGTGTGCATTTGGGTCGCAGCCGATGACAGTCCAGGTTCGCTTCTCTACAGTATCTCACTAGTTCTCTCACCTGCGTTGGAGGCAACTCCCTGTCCCTTTCCGTCCTCATACTCAACTCTGACTTTTACCAGGTTTCTGGTAGAGAATTCTTGAAGTGAGGTCACGTCTAGCACTCTTCTGACAATACAAGCTCGTAACTGTGCATGCAAACTACTAGCATGGAGCCTTCCAAACAGGCACAATCCACAGATCTGGCTGCGGATGCACTAGGATTCTTGCGTTAGAGCCATTACTGGCAATATTCTCTCTTGACTATGCCGGCGACGAGCCGATGAGAGCAAGGCTGTGATTGGAGGAGGTGACGTCACCTAGCGCGAGAAACGATGGTGTGGAGGCTCCAACAGACCTTTATACTTTGACTATGAGCCAGGGTACGTATATTGAAATTATTCACGTAATGTGAGGCAGTCGAGTAAAATAAACAGGAGCAAATGGGCAATCTTGCCCATACAACAAACTACGTGGCGGATGGTGAACCAGACTAGAAAAGTGGTCCAGGTTTATTTGCCGATAACAGGGCTGACGATAGAAATTATGAACTAAAAAATTATGATTTCGATTCTTCAGATAATGTAATATTGTAGTAACATAGCTTTCCTCCAGACTATCGTATTATATATGTTTCTAATAGTTACAAAAAATTTGTGGGTCAGGCAATATTGTCATATTTTTAAGCTATTGCATAGCTTTTATCGCGGGCTTTGAGCGCGGTGACCGAATCAAGAAATTCCGTAACGGAAATAACCTAACACCCCCCACTCCGCCTACCATGTAGCTCAGCCGAGCGTTCGCTTAACGTGTATTTATATGGTACGACTGTACGAAGCTCGCACGGATCGAGACGAGCTGCTCCGAAATCGAACGAATACGTAAGCAGCTGTTTGTGAGAAAGTGTATAGGTGTATAGGTATCTATCATATCTTTATAATGCCACACTCACCGCATGTGCCCCGTAAGTATACATGTAGGTATATAACAGTATATATACCTACATGCATACTGTTCCAAAAGGTGGGGTAGCTATTTACCAAGATAATAATAATGTTACTAATATTATGGCTCCGAATATTGAAATAAATATTGCACACGTTAGCGATGTTAATGTTAGGCGCTCATTTGTTGGAGATATTTGTGCGTGCCTATGCAAACTTAGAAATGGCCTACACATAGTCATGGTAGCAATTTACATTTATCCGAATCCAAAATTGGACGAGGTAGAGCATTTTATTCATCGCACTTTACTGGAGTACCTATACTGGAGAAGTGTCGAAAATACTTGGTACAAATGGTGATGAATTTCCACTTATCTTGGCTGGCGATTTCAACATCAACTTCGCTGATAAAAAATCAGAGCTGTTGACAATTTTTCTTTCGGAAAAATTGAATTTGAAAATGAATAATGATCCACAAGAATCCACAACAAAATATGGGACCACCATTGACGCGGTATTTTCCAGATATTTAGAGGATATCAAGTCTCAAACTTATGTTTCTTATTTCAGTTACCATAAACCTATAGTTTCAATGATAACAATTCCTGAATAACCTACATGTATTGTAAGATAATAAACATATTTTGAGCGATATTAACTTCTCATTTATTCAATAAAAGAAAAAAATGTTTGTTCTTATCGGTCACCACGCTCAAAAAGTGTAACTTGAATTAATATCAAAGAAGAAAAAATACAGCATAAATAAAAAATAAATAAATAATTATAATTGCATAAGTTGATAAAAAATGCTATGCAATAGCTTTACCGCGGCCGTCCAAGAGTACCACACGTTTTTTTTTTCTATAGAAATAATAAGAGACCCTGAGGGTTGGCCGGATTTTATAGTGAATGATTCCGTTACTTTCTATAAAAATTTGCGAGCATAGAGCAGGTCATAGTCATGTATGTAGGTATGTCCAAAGCTGAAATAAAAGAATGATATGAAAGCTTTATGAATCGATATTCAAACAAGATCTGATTCATGTCAGCAGGGTATGGGTTAGGCAAGTTTACTTAAAATTATCCAAGTCTTGAAACTATAATTCAAAATTTTTTCATACTCGGACACAGTTCCAATAGTTGTGACATGAGTTTTATCTTTATAGAAACCAGTAAAGGTCGAATATACGTTCCTGAGATATGGGAGGAACTCATATTCTCAGATGCGAAGAAAAAAAAAACAAAATTCCAAGTGTATCATATTCGCAGATGCAAAGAAGAAAAACCCAAAATCCCAAGTTCATCATATCATCATCATCATTTGAGGGGAGGTGGCTTTGCCCTCAAATGCACTTTAGGCCACTCAGTTGAGCCCATTGTGCGCCCCGTGGTCAGAAGCCTATTAGATTTTCATATTTTTGTAAATATAAACCTCTGAAAGGATAGTAGATCATTTATGACCACAATGCGATACGATGCCCTACCATAGATCAACTATTCACGCACATTCATCTGAAGTTCAGTCGTTTTTGAAGCAAGAATTGTAGGCACAAGTATTGGTATGGTTGGCAATTACTTTTCTGGGATTGTAGACTTCCACGGATAGCTAATCTTGGAAAATCTTGGCTTCCGGATGGATTCGGCGTCACAATAGCTCGACTTGACAGTACTTATTCAATGACAGCATCCCGGTTCTTATATATTTCAATAGAACTGACTGAGAAATGTTCTGGTTAAGTATGAACAAGTCCAAAATTTCTTTGCCTAATTGGCCACTATTTCGTGTAGGTAACTTAAGAGATATAGAATTAAATTTTCTGAATTATGAAGATAACTTAGATAATTTAACATAGGATTATAAAGATGGATAAATGTAAAAGATTGAACCATAGGCGGGATTCGAACCCACATTACTGAGTTTCTAGTCCAGGGTGATTACCAATATATATGTACATATATATATATATATATATATATATATATATATATATATATATATATATATGTACATATATATTGGTAATCACCCTGTATATGTTTCTTCTTAGGTTCTCGCGGACGTAATGTGTAGAACTGGATTCTCGGGTATTGATCCGCGTTGTCTGGAAAGTCTAGGCGAACAGTTCGCCTAGATTTTCCAGACTCTACGGTCGAATCAGCTGAAGATGGCAAATGCGACTCTGCCGAAACGTCGTGAAATTGGTCCTTTTGAAGACCGAAACCACACAACGCGGATCAATACCCGAGAATCCAGTTCTATACATATATATATATATATATATATATATATATATATATATATATATATATATACTTCTCTAGGGAGAAGTACCTCCATCAATCTCTCAATGTGGTTCAGGAATATACACGAGCCGTAGGCATGGAGTTGGGATTGGACAAATGCGCAGTGTTTCATTTGAGGAGAGGACGATCTCCGGCAGTGTACGAGAATATGCAGCTTGCCGACGGAAGCATCTTTAAACACCTCGATGCTGGAGAGACCTATCGATACCTGGGAATTGAACAGCGTCCTAATTATGACGCTTCCCAGGTAAAGGTGGCTCTCCGCGGCAAATACAGAAACCTTGTTCGAAAGATTTGGTCTTCCGAACTTTCGAGTGGGAACCATGTGTCTGCAACAAATATGCTTGCCGTTCCAGTCCTGCTCCACTCTTTTGGAGTGGTGAAATGGACGGTCGATGAGCTGCATAGACTCGATAAAGACACCCGGAAAATGATGCATATCCATCACAGTTTGCATCCTAGATCGTCCGTTTCCCGCATTTATCTCCCACGTCATCGGGGAGGTAGGGGACTCCTCAGTCTGGAGGGTCTGCATCGAAGTGTGGTTCTGAGTATAGCTTGTAAAGTTCTTAGGAGCTCGGACCCCCTCCTGTGCCTCGTTAAAAGTCACGAATTGGCCGGAGTGGGGGCATTTATCGTTAAGGCAGCACAAAAAGATGCGGAAGAACTTGGTCTCGAATTTCAGTACAGTCGAGAAGGCCGACTAGAGGGCAACCTCGAGCTCCTACCTTCTCGCCTGAAAGCCCAGATAAATGCCGGGGAGCAAGATCTTACGCTCAGGCGGCATGTTGACAAGCCGATACACGGTGTTTTCTATCGAAACGTCGAAACGCTCGGCTTGTCAACTAGGCTGACCTTCGGCTACCTGAGGTCAGCCGGGCTTACATCCGAGACTGAGGGATTTACCGCAGCTTGCCAAGATGGCGTAATTAACACCTTGGTCTATCGCCGCAATGTGATGGGTGTGCAGGTCCCTGATGTCAGCTGCAGGGCCTGTCGAAAGGCGCCTGAGACGTTTTTCCACCTTCTGTCGGCATGTCCGGCAAAAGCGGCCTCGGCGTACACCCATCGCCATAATGCGGCCCTACGGGTGCTGTATTACCATCTAAGGCACTCGTACGGAATAGACCAAGAGCCGGTGCTGCGTTACATGCCAGGAGATATTGAGTCCGTTGTCGGAAACGAAAAATGCCAGATCTTCTGGAATTATCCGTTTCCGACCGTCAGGTCCATACAAGCAACTAGGCCTGACGTTGTCCTCCTCGATAAACTAATCAAGACTATGTATGTCATCGAATTCTCCGCTCCGGCAGAGAAGAACATAGTCTTGAAAGAGGAGGAAAAATGGACAAAATATCAAGATCTCCTGTTCGAGCTCCGCACGCTATACCCAGGCCACAAGGTCGTATTAGTGGTTCTGATCATCGGTGTTTTGGGCGGAATTCGGTCTTCGCTGCGTTCAAACTTGAAGATCATTCCGGCCTGTAGGAACTCGGCGCAGATCTTGATAGACCGGATGCAAAAGGCAGTCATTCTGGGTTCAATTAAAATACTTAGGGCACACGATTTAGGAACCTGAAGCTACTTACCGACCGGTGGGGAGGAGTAGCTTCGGTTAACCGCCTTTTAGGTTTTTTCTGGCGCGACTGCTGCGATGTCGTCGGACCTCGCAGCAGCCCCGACCAGGTTTGAATGTAAAAAAAAAAAAAAAAAGTATATATATATATATATATATATGTATAAATATATATATATATATATATATATATATATATATATATATATATATATATATATATATATATATATATATATATATATATATGTTTCTTCTTAGGTTCTCGCGGACGTAATGTGTAGAACTGGATTCTCGGGTATTGATCCGCGTTGTGTCGTTTCGGTCCTCAAAAGGACCAATTTCACGACGTTTCGGCAAAGTCGCATTTGCCATCTTCAGGTGATTCGACCGTAGAGTCTGTTCGCCTAGATTTTCCAGACTCTACGGTCGAATCACCTGAAGATGGCAAATGCGACTTTGCCGAAACGTCGTGAAATTGGTCCTTTTGAGGACCGAAACCATACAACGCGGATCAATACCCGAGAATCCAGTTCTACATATATATATATATATATATATATATATATATATATATATATATATATATATATATATATATATATATATATATATATATATATATATATATATATGTATATATATATATACTTGCCCTACGGATTCTACGAAGCCCTCTATGCAAGGTGAAGCGAAGCCCGGGTTTAGGTGTACGAGGGACTAAGATCTGTATATGTTCCTGTATATGTATCACCGCAAGTAGGAAGACCTGCTATATACAAAATACACGGGCTTCTGATTTCACGAAGCCCAGCGGTGTTGTATTAAATTGAAATATTGCATTCTCAATTCCGTGTCCTCCAGATTTATTAAATTTTAACGCAGCCCAGACAGACAAAAAGAGACCGCGCCATTTCAGTTACTTGATACAATTAGTGCATCTTTATAATGAAGCGAACTGAGTTTTTAGTAAGATTGGCGATTGAGAATAAATTGGCAGTAGTATCTGATGATAATAATGTATCTGTAGTATTTCGGGGCGATAGTTCTGAGATAGTTACCCCTAGGGAGAGCACATCACCTAATTCAGGTCATGATATTTCAAATGAGGTACGTATATTCACATACATTATTTTTATATCACTTTTTTTATGAACATGAATATAATTTTTTTGTAAATTAAAAGCTGATTTATCATAATTTTTCTATATATTTTCCGAAACTTATGCATCGGAAAAAAGCATTTGCACTGTAGATTTACTACGATAACGAATGAGCTTTGTGATGGTAAAAATTCCGACCACTTGATTTTTGACCCAAGTTCAATGTTATATTAGGTAGAGTCCAACAATGAGGAACAAACAGTCTGTCTTTTTGAAATGACGGAAAACCTTTACTATAGCCAAAATCATTGTGTTTATTATCATTTCCATATGATTCGGACCCAAGGATAAGCATTAAACAAGCACTAAAATTTTGACAGCTGCCATTATGACATATTCCCGGTGTCCCAGTATACCTGTTTCAATGTATTATCTCAGCCATTTCGGAAGAGAAAAATTTGAAAATTTCATGATCTCCAATTCGTTCAAGGAACTTCCAATTGAGAGAAACAAAAATTGTAAGTCACTTCCGGTCAAACCGGTTTGACCGGAAGTGACTCCGACTTTTTTATTTCGAATAGCACCCTGTATATTTTTTGCAATTTTTGATTTCTACTCAAAATTATTTTTCCAACGATGTATTACACTGTATTTAACATTTAATTTGATGGAGAAAACGTCAATTGAAATTTCAAATTGATAGAATTGCAGTAGGCTACGATATTTTGTGTAATTTTGATTTTGACTTAAATAATAATTGATAATCCATGAACAATTTTGCATTCGAGATAATGGAGAGAACGTCAAATTTCAAATTATTAGAATTGTAGTAGAACTCGAAGAATTAATAATTTTTAAATGAAAACCTTAGTGTGCCATGGAAACATTTGAATACATTCCTTTGTAACTTTGATAGTGATACATCGTTGGAAAGATAATTTCGAGTAGAAATCAAAAATTGCAAAAAACATACAGGGTGCTATTTGGAAATTGGAAATTCAGAGTCACTTCTGGTCAAACCGGGAGTGACTTTCAATTTTTGTTTTCCTCAGTTGAAGGTTCCTTGAACGACTTGGAGATCATAAAATTTAATTCATTGGAACATGTATACTGGGACACCCGGTATATCATTCATAGCAAAATATGTTTTTATTGCAAGACTCATTGAGTTTGATATTATTCTCGTATAAATCGAGTTCGAGGTGTTTATTTTTCTTCTGACGTATGAGAGAAAGCAATGTATTATACGAGTGTAAATGGATGACTGCGAGAAAATTCAGGGGGTGATTCCTTGTTGAAAAATTAGGTGTGTCTTTCATATAAAATTTTTCTCTAAATCACTTCGTTTCCGAGATACAGGGTGTTGAAATTGAAAAAAAATTTAGTTTTTTGCGAATATCTCTGGAACCGTTTGTCGTACTGAGAACAGCTTTTGTGAGCAATCTCTACTCATAGTTAGCTATGTTTTGTGCGATAAAATTATTTTTTTATCTATAATTGGTGAAGATTTTGAAGGGGTAGTGGTTGTTTTTCTCTCTAACTTCTACGCCACTGGAGAAAGTACGGTTTTGAGATGCCCATTTGAACTGCCAATGTTTTCTACACAAAAAAGGCACAATTGGTTATAAGCTCTAAAGTTAACCATTTTCGAGAAAAATCTACTTTTATGTTGAAAAACATTGTCAATTCTTTGAAATAAAATAAATTTTTTACCAATTAAACGGAATTTCCTTACACAAGTAACAAAACCAAAAATTGACCATGTTTTCAACATAAAAGTTGATTTTTCTCGAAAACGGTTAACTTTAGAGCTTATAACCAGGAGTACTTTTTTTGTGTAGAAAATATAGGCGGTTCAAACAGGCATCTCAAAACCGTACTTTTTCTAGTGGTGTAGAAGTTGGGGAGAAACACAAACACTACCCCTTCAAAATCTTTTTGCACGAAACATAGCTTACTATGAGTAGAGATTGCTCACAAAAGCTGTTTTCTGTACGATTAACGGTTCCGGAGATATTCGCAAAAAATAATTTTTTTTTTCAATTTCAACACCCCCTGTATCTCGAAAACGAAGTGATTAAGAGAAAAATTTTATATGAAAGACCCACCTTATTTTTCAACAAGGATTTATTTTGTTATCTATTCACACCCTGTATATGTACTTGGCAGAATATTTTCAATGAGTACAGAATGTTGATGGGAATCATCGGTTATTTTCAGGAACTATGCACTGTAAATAAATCAAAATCACCCTCAGAAGGGAAGGATAGCAATGTTGTGGAATCCGAAGTAACATCTCCCATAGTACAAGTTCCTAATTCAATAGTATATGGAAGGACCTGTACGGAGGCATCTTCCGAGTCCTCCTCAATCATAACAGATAGTGAAACAAACAGCAATTGTGATTTTTCATGGGATATCACAGAAAAGTCTGATGCGAAACCAAAAGAAAAAAATGACTTCACTGTCAGTGACTCATCACAGGACGAAATTGAAATTGAAGTTGAATCAGAAAACAGATATTTCGAGAAGATACTTGATATAAATACGTTAGAATTTTCCACAAATTCAACTGACCTTGAAATGTCAACTGCCAGTAAGGAATCAAATTACATTTTGAACCCGGAAGATAAACAATTGAAATCCTCTTCAATAAGGTCCAGGAAGCAAGATATAATCCAGATTAACGTTAGACATCGATCACCTTCATGTGAAGTGAGTTTCGAAATAAGAATATTTTTTCCTCAGTTTATAATATAAGTCCAGTCAATGAAGCCGAGAAAATGTTCTGGATCACCAATCGTCGCGATCGATTTGGATTTTGACGGGTTTGAGGTTAGAAAACCGTAAGAACTTATCGAGATAAAAAAATCATGTCAAAAAAGAAAAATGGTCAATTTTGGGAAAAATTGCATTGTAATTATATTCAATGAAAAATATACACTTAGGTCTTATCTATAGACTTCAATTTTTTGGATCGTTTAAAATACATATTTTCTACCTCTTCCCTTTCATGTAAATGTGGACTATCTCTGGTTTTTCTTAACAAACTTGATTAAAAAAAACTTCTGAAGATAAAAATGTTCATTTTAACATGACCAACAATTTCAATGTTTAAAATTTAATTCTTTTCCAAAATTGACCATTTTTGACATATTCTTACGGTTTCCCAACCTCAAATGGATTTTGGCCAATAACTCAACCTCAAACAAAGAGAGCGAGTTCGTATTTCTCACATATCATTCTGGACACCATATGAACCTACTCGCCAAATTTCATCAAATTCCGAATCCATCGCGACGATTGGTGGGAAAAATGCTTCATTAAGGACTATTGACATCTAAATAATCACATTGTGTCGTTTGGAAGGTCTGTATAGACAATTTATCTTCGGGCAATTTTTTCTCCATATTTCGACTTCTCAAATACAAACGGAAAAGCTTGATGAAGTGTTCTACAATAAATTATTTTGTAAATTATTATACAAACGATTCAATATAGAAAGAAGCCTTTCATTTTGTATTTGAGAAGGATTTACACCTGTCGTTTGAAAATTCTTTTTCATCTGTTTTTTTTTAAATTACTAAATTTACATGATTGATCCTATGTAAGGGTGATTTATATATTTTAGGGGTCCAGTCAGCAGCGGTACATCAAAAAACCTTCCGCCAGAGAACGACCAACAATTTGTCCGCTATGTTATGAAGATGTAATAACGCACTTTCCAAGACATTTATTTAGACACCATAAGGATGATGAACAAGTGAAACAAATTAAAAAATTCAAACCAGGAAGTAAAGACCGTTTAGCTATGTTGGCCGCTTTACGGAAACGAGGCTATTTTCACCTGAAGGTTGAAAAGAATGTATTAAATCCAACAAGAACTTCCAAAAATCCCAAAACTGATTATTTTGTGTGTTCTTATTGCTTGGGGCACTACACTAAGCAACTTTTATACAAACATGTGAAACGATGCAAACATAAGCCGGAAAATATTGCTGACTCCGGGAGAAATTGTTTGAGCGACTCTCAGACTTTTCTGGCGTTAGAGACATCAAAAAATCAGACATTTCTAAATTCAGCTCGAATTAAAATCGAAGTATTCGGAATTATGCGTGCTGATGATATAAGTATGATAGCAAAAACTGATCCACTGATATGTTTATATGGAGAATACCTTTTAGTAAAGCATAAAAGGCAACAGATGGCCGTTGTAATATCTAATAAGATAAGAGAAATGGCTAGAATGCTCAAAGAAATACGAAAAACTGATACAGACATCCGAGGATTTTTCGATCTGCTCAAACCAGAAATGTTCGGGCAATTAATTTATGCAGCTAAGGTTATAAGTGGGTATGACGTAAATGAAAAGAGCTTTAAAGCACCTTCTTTGGCACTGCATATGGGAACAAATCTCAAGCAAATTTGTAATGTTGCGTTCAAATTGGTCTTGGAAAACAGGAATATCCCAAATATACGTTGGGGTGACAGAAAACAAAAAAAATCGGAAATAGAAGATTTGAAAAAATTAATCGAAGGGCATTGGTGCAATGAACTATCAAGTTTGGCGTTGAAAACTCTTCAAGAAAAACAATGGAAAAAACCAACCCAATTACCAATAGCAGAAGACATTCTTGTTCTTCAAACGTATTTGAATGAGCTTGCTGAAAAAGCATATTACAAATTAACTGAGAAAATTGATATAAGCAAAAATTATAAAGTATTGGCAGAATGCGTTTTATCACTAACAGTAATGTTCAACAGAAAAAGGGTTGGAGAGGTTCAGTATTTGACAATTGAAACTTATAGCAACGATGGTTCTAATGTCGAGCATGAAGCATTCAGTGAATCGTTGACAACCGTCGAAAAAATATTGAACAAGCAATTTAAAAGAATTGTAACTGGGGGAAAGGGTTCTAAACCTGTACCAATTTTATTTTCGAAACGAATTCAGAAATATATTGCATGTTTAATGAAGATCAGGAACACAAGTGATCTAGTTCCAAACACAAATCCGTATTTATTTGCAAATCCTGGATCTAGAAATAAATGGATGGCAGGAGCAAACATTATAAGACGACTAGCAAAAAACTCAGGAGCTCAAAAACCTGCTCTATTAACATCAACACGGTTTCGAAAACATATTGCGACGACCTTACAATTAATGGCAATGCAAGCTGACGAAATTGAACAAATTGCAACATTTATAGGCCATACACAAAAAACACATGCTGAATTTTATAGGCAAGTATTCTAGATTAAATTATCTTCGGAAGTTGAAGAATAAATAAAACTCAAATTTTACACAAAACTTTTAACATTTAATTTTAAAATGCTGACAACTTGTTTCACCACACTGTGGCATTTTCAAAACAAGGAGTTACAACTAGAGCTAAATCTAAAAGTATGTCCTTAAATATCAGGGATCAGAATATGGTACAAATTGAGGGATGGGGGTGGATAATGGTGGGAGTGTGTTCACAAAATTGTTAACAAGTGGTGAATTATATATATCAATAATTTGATCATTTAAAATTACATAACTATTGTTTTTTGAGTGTTTCAATATTTCTATGGATTCTAATACATTAAGTTTATGTCCTTTTTCCTGAATATGTAGAATATCGGGATTAAGGGTGAAATTGTGGTTATGTTCTAACAGGTGATTCGCGTAATTAGAGTCCTCTTTTTTGAGCCTGTAACTTCTCAAATGTTCGTTGAACCTTACGCTGAAACTGCGTCCAGTTTGTCCTATGTACAAAGCACTACAGTCATCACATCTCAGTGTGTAAACTCCAGATTTCTTCAATTTATCTTTTTTAGATTTCGAGTTATTGATATACGAGCATAGGTTTTTGTTGTTTTAAAGGCGACGTTTTTATCCTGTTTTTTAAAGAATTGAGATATTTTTAGTGAATGTTTACCTAAATATGTTAGACATGTGAAATTTGATTTTGTATTATTATTAACTTGCGGATAAATTATGTTTAAGGCTTTTTTATTGAGTTTATTTTGGAGTATTTTATTAATTATCTTGACATTATAACCGTTGTTTTTGGCAATATCTATGATTCTGTTTAATTCTAAATGGAAATTACAGCAACAGAATCATAGATATTGCCAAAAATAACGGTTATAATGTCAAGATAATTAATAAAATACTCCAAAATAAATTCAATGAAAAAGCCTTAAACATAATTTATCCGCAAATTAATAATAATACAAAATCAAATTTCACATGTCTAACATAATTAGGTAAACATTCACTAAAACTATCTCAATTCCTTAAAAAACAGGATAAAAACGTCGCCTTTAAAACAACAAATGACCTAAGCTCCTATATTAATAACTCGAAATCTAAAAAAGTTAAATTAAAGAAATCTGGAGTTTACAGACTGAGATGTGATGACTGAAGTGCTTTGTACATAGGACAAACTGGACGCAGTTTCAGCGTAAGGTTCAACGAACATTTGAGAAGTTACAGGGTCAAAAAAGAGGACTCTAATTACGCAAATCACCTGTTAGAACATAACCACAATTTCACCCTTAATCCCGATATTCTACATATTCAGGGAAAAGGACATAAGCTTAATGTATTAGAATCCATAGAAATATTGAAACACTCAAAAAACAATAATAATGTAATTTTAAATGATCGAATTGATACATATAATTCATCGCTTGTTAACAATTTTGTGAATACACTCCCACCATTATCCATCCCCATCCCTCAATTTGTACCACATTCTGATCCCTGATATTTAAGGACATACTTTTAGATTCAGCTTTAGTTGATAACTCCTTGCTTTGGAAATGCCACAGTGTGGTGAAACAATTTGTCAGCATTTTTAAATTAAATGTTAAAAGTTTTGTGTAAAATTTGAGTTTTATTCTCCAACTTCCGAAGTAATATGAATTTACACTACGTAAACGCCGAAACCATAGATACCCGTTACTTGCATCTCTGAAAGAACTCATTCGTCAGGTATTTAAAACCCCGATAATTGCTTAAATTCTGGTAATTGTTCACAGGATAATTTTATACCGATATGGAAGTATTAGTCCAGGCAAATTTCCTTTTTGACTAAATGTTCGAGGTAGAGCAAAATAAACAATTGGATTAGAATTTGTACTCCGGTGCTCAAAAGTTAGCTGGTTGAGTTATTAACAAAAATTTCTAAAATAGTGTAAAATGAACTGATTATTCCTTCAAAACTTGAGTTAGATTTCAGAAACTAGTAGTTTAACGTGAAAATGTGACCGAACAAAATTTGTTCCTCATAAAATTTACTGTAAAGTATCTTTTAAGCGATATGAAAAATTGCGAAATTATTCTTGCAAATGGAGGAAGTGTAAAAAAATTCATCAAAAAAACGCCTATTAAAGAAAAATCAATTGCCAAAACCAATCAATCTTCATTGTATTTTAAGAAAGACTAACTTCAACTTATTATTGACGGTACGGTTAACCCGATTTCTGTACGTCCAATAGTTTTTGTTTAATTGAAAAGTTGACTGAAAGCACGTTCCAAGTTCAAGTAATGACACAGAAAAATACGGCAAAGCTACAAGAATATGCCGCATTGAGTTTTTGTAAATTTTTATTTATAAGCCCATGGAAATATTTCAATAATAGAGCAAACCGGAGCCAGCCATTAAATTTCTTCCGTTCCGGCATACTAAATTCAAGAAAAAATCATCTTCCTCAGTAGTATAGAAGCCGATATTTCGAATTTTTCTAACGCTTTTCGATTAAGAAGTCGCTGCGATCATCACCTCCCACCACCGCGCCCGGTAAGCGCTTTTTTTTTCCGCCATGTCACGCTATGTACTTTTATCGAGTACTTCTTCTCTGTGCTTTGAAAATTTCGACTAGTTTATTTTCCGCTTCCTGGAATGTTATTAACAAAGAAAAAAATCCCTTCGTTAAGACATTCCCGGTCTTATAAATTGAAACTTATGAAAAATCGATGTGGGATATTGTCATTGAGGCTTCTTGGAATATTTTAAAAAATCCTGGACGAATTTGCATCTCTGCGTTTTTCTCCGTCACTGCTTAAACTTGAAACGTGCTTTTAATTAACTCTCAAGTTAAGCAAAACTATTGGTGTTGAAGTTACTTTTTCACAAAATACGATGAAGATTGATGGGATTTAACGATGGACAAAAATTGGGTAAGCAAAGGCTGATTTTTCAATTTGGCATATCGCATCACATGCACCATATAAGAAATTTTACGGGGAACAAATTTTGTTCAGTCGCATTTTTACGTGAGAGTACCATATTCCCGACCTAGTCAAATCTTTTTTACTCCACCGGGAACATTCACTTTGGAGTCCATTATTGAATAATTCGTTTGAACTATATCAGAAGATAACAAGATCAATTCTTCTCATTGATTTATATCAGCATCTATTATTCCTTATTGCTTGTATCCGCAAATTGATGATAAATGTATAGACCTTTATTAATATTTGTTACCACGAAAATATTTTGAAGATAAATCATTATGCTTTCCAGGCTCCCTCAGGATATATATCAAACGGCCAAAGTTGCAAAAGTACTACTTCTACTCGAAAAAGGAAAAAGAAAGGAATTTAAGGGCAAAAGTTTGGACGATATTCAACTAGAAAACGATGTTTTCAACGATTCCGATTCAGAAATAGATGAATATGATGAGAACAGTCAATATCAAGGCGTTATTACGTCTGCATCTGCTGAAGAAATAGTTGAGTGTGGATCTGATATCAATAAGACAAATATAGATTTTGAGATAGAGAACGATAATCCAGAAAATATTGGGAACAAATATGTAGATACTAGGAAGATGGAAGACGGAAAAAAACGGACAATGAAAGAATATAACAAAAAAAAGCATAGTGCAAATTCGGATAAATTTAGAAAGAAACAATGTAATGTTGAAAACATGTATAGTGCAGACAAAACTTCATCAAACAATATGAGTAATGAAAAAAAATCTGGCAGAATTCGGTGGTCGGATGAAGAAAAAAAAATTGTATTAGAGTACTTCAAAGAACATGTATGTAAAAGAAAAACCCCTAAAAAATACGAGTGTAATGAATTTCTCAAAATAAACGGAAATAAAATGACCAATAAAGACTGGGTGAGGATTAAAACTTTTGTTTATAACGTTTTCAAGCAGAAGTAAATATTTTGTAACATATTGAACTTGGCCCTCCCAATTTCCAATGAACAATTGTTTACTTTCCATAACTAATTATAGTTGCAAATACTAGAAGCTAGAGATCTTGAAAACAGCTTTGTTTATTAGCCAAAGTACGGCACTTTGATTTGAAACCGTTTTCAAATAAATTTTTAGTTTTGTTATTTTATGTTTTATTGTTGAACGGTATATGACTTTGAATATTTCAAAATATTCACAGGATTTATTTTATTCAACTCACAGAAATGTTACTAAATAATATTAAGTAAATTTTTTCAATAAATTATACTGTGCTTTTTCTTATAATAAAACCATTTTCCACGAGATAAATAGTTTAATATCTAAGGTTATCAAGAAGGGAGATTAAAATACTGTAATTTTCTTCTCACTGTAACACATGTTCAAAACAGACACATTTAAACTTGATAGACTTGATGCAATAGAATGCAATGTTGCCAAATCGCAGGGCTTCGTATAATGCTAATTGTAGGACAACTACATAATATATACACAAGCCCTCTACAGCTGGTCTGCAGGAACTAACAGGTGTATATGTGCATACGTAAAGCAACCTAAGGAAGCCCACAACAATTTTAGATAAATGATATTTGCACGACATCTTTGGCATATAATTGAAACCTTCCGCAAGATTTCGGAAGATTAGCAGGTAAAGCAACCATGTTTATTTTCACATCGCCATCAGGTGACGCCTTCAACCGAAATTTCACTATATACACACAAATTATTAGGAAGCCCGTTTCGGGTTTCGCAAAATTGAAGCGGGCTTCTTATAATCTGAGGCATATGTAACTTCGGGCTTCCTAATGGATGTTTACGTATATATATATATATATATATATATATATATATATATATATATATATATATATATATATATATATATATATATATATATATATATGTTCTGCTCCAGGTTTCCGCGGGCGTTATATGCTGTGTTGGGTTGCCGGGATATACTCCGCGTTGTCGTAGACTACGATAGTTTCAAGTTAACTCGAATCAGAGCAGCAGTCCTGAAGAGAAGACCTGAAGATGGCACATGAGATTGTGCTGAAACGTCGTCATATCAACGGTTTCTATCGAAACCAGTCTATGACAACGCGGATTATATCCCGGCAACCCAACACAGCATATATATATATATATATATATATATATATATATATATATATATATATATATATATATATATATATATATATATATATATATATATGGACCTGTTGATACCTCAGCATATGATGTCTCTGTATGAAGAAAAAGTATGGGCATAAAGATGTTCAACAAACTTCCGCAGTCGCTGAAAGAAAATGTTAACTTAAAACAGTTTAAGAAGGGAGTCCATAAACTTTTGCAAGATCATGTATTTTACAGTGTTTGCTTTTTTCATTTAGTTTCAATCCTTATTTAATATTGATAAATAAGTATATTAGATACTGGGCTATAATCATAATTATTATTCGTTACTTTTCGAACAGTTACTTAATGCTTTTCAAAGGAAGTAGCATCTTTGTATTCCTTTAGATCCTTTTTTCTTTTTTGTTTTCCTTTTCTGTCTTATTCATTTTATCAAAATACGTGTATTCATCTATTTAATTATTTGTTTACTTACATACCTGTATGTTCTTGAGTTGTCTAATACCATGTTGTATCATTGGTCTTATGGAGAATAAAAATTATTATTATTATTATTATTATTATTATTATAGACACATCACTTTCCCCAACAGTTAGAATTTTGATGTCCCAAAACTAGACCAATAACGAAAGAATTGAAAGAAGATTTGTTATCTTCAATAAAATACGTTCCATCTATTCATCACAATTTTTATACAAGTATTACACATTTCATCACAATTCTTATACAAGTTTCACAAAAGAAGCTGAAAATTAGGAAAATCAAGAACCCGAACGGACAAAAATCATGGAAGTGAATGGGATTAGGTTTAATTGTACATTTTTACTTTTATTTAATAAATCTTTCTCTATAATATTTAAATTATCCTGCTTATATGCTTTATTACTTGGATATTCCTCGCGAAAAAACATCGATACAACTAAACTTGTGTGATCTCTACCTATACCACTTTTAATTTTACCTGAAATCTAAGGTTGGTTACGGCCAAACATGCCTACAATCATTTTCTTTCAAAACTCAGTTCTCTTTAAAAACTATTTTTTCATTGTTATCAACTCAGGAAGTCATTACCCCTCATATTATGTGTAAACGGAATTACCATTTGCAATTTTTAAGTTCTACTCGGCCTTTGGAATTGATCAACTCATTTTAAATAAATTGTCGCATATACAACTCTAGCATAGAACCACTCCTATAATCATTGAACTGTTTTTGAGATTGTTCAGAATGGAATCACTACATTTCATGTTTTATTTGATTTGTTCCAGGACGGTGATAATCTAAGGATAATTTTTATTAAGAAAACAATTAAAAATTCATTGAATTTTAAGTATCTAAAGTCGTATTGGGAGGCGAAACCTTTTTGAGTTGCCAGATTATTGAGAGAGAATTGAGTTGTTGAATAGATGGAAAATTCAAATTACCCTACCTGATTTCATTATATGTAGTGATTCAATATATCCCATGTCTTCTTTTTATACCTTCAAATATTAAATGTTTATTCATTTTCAACGTAACAAGTACTTCTGTTCTTATCGTTTTGTTTCAACTTTATTCACATTTCTCGTTCTTGTGAATCGTATTTAATTGAATTTGATCATACCGTATTCAATTGTATTCAGGTTGAATAAAGTTCAATAATTATATTATAAAATCCAACTTAACCAACATCAACGAGTGAGGGGAGTCACGTGATCAATTGATCACAGGATCTATCCTGGTCTGCATACTTTGGTTGCATATTAGAGCTGTATAGCATAAACAAAAAGGTGATATACGTTCCTATTCCACTACAAGCTTCATTAAATGTAACTGAACCCGTTTGCGATCAGCTATAGAAGTCAGGGCCACACACCACTTTAATTTCAGTCAAAAGGTTCGGATTTTTATCAGTGTGTGATCCAACAAGCTTAGAATAATTCTAAATATTCATATATGCTGTTGCGTAGGCTGAAATGTTGTTTCTATTACTTTACTGTATGTTTTCAAATTCAAATCCACGATACGGGTATACGTGGATGTAGGACGAATCCGTTTACTTGTATCCCCATAATGTTAACGTTTGAATGTATCTCTCACACAGCACATGCACTGTGAACTATGAATGATATAGTTCTACGTTTTGCGGACGATATTCGATTATCAATATTTGCCAAACCGCAGGTATTCCACATAGCCGGTTTCAGAATAACAATTATTAAATTCCATTTGGAATAACCATAGACGCCTGTACTACAAAGTGATTACATCAAATATAAATCGGAGATCATTGCAATATTAGGTATATTCTTCCTGATTTCATTGAGTTATGATAAAATCTTCTGAAAACTTGAGGTTTTGAAAATACCTTTTTAAAACGTGAGGTTTTGTCCAGGTAAATATGAATCTGTCTAGCATAGACATGAGTTGGGTAATTGGTCTCGTTTACTTGATGTGAAACCATGACCAGAAGATGTTAATATTCTACTGACATATGGGAGAGTGGAGATCCGAAATCAGCCAGTCAAACTGCTACTAAATTGAAGAAAAATGATTCCTTAGAAAAATATCTCCGAAAAGATGTATCCAGAAAGACCTTTACATTTGAAACGAACCACGTATTACGTATTGACTCATTGGATACTACTCACAATAAATGTCACTAGAAAATAAACTTTTCATATTCAACAGAGATCAACAGGATACCTGCTTGCCTACGTAATACATATATGACAGGCATCCATTGCAAAATTTGATGAATCTATAGCTGTGAAATTGAATATCTCTAAGGCATTGATCTAGTCTAGCCAATATCCTCATCAATACAAGGCCTACCGGCTCGATCGTAACGGTACAATGCTACTAGTTTTTGGGACATATATGAGGACTTCCTGTTTATAAAGGGTTGCCAGACCTGAAATTCTTTTTTTGCACTCCATTTGCTTTTTTAAATGGAAAAAACTTCAAAACAAAATTCATGTACATATTGTAACAAGGGTTTAGTACAGGTTATTTCCAATATTTAAAAAAACAAAGGCATTCTTAGTAAATTAAAATTTCATGTAAAATTAAAATATCTAACAGTAAAGAACATCCAGGGGTTCCCAGATGTTTTCAATATTGAATGTAGCTCGAGGAAGTTAGGGAATTTCTAAAATAAATATAAGACAATTCACACTCGTTTCAACGAGGGTGGTATGACCATAGCTGGAAGGTCAAGAAGGTTGCAAAAGTCCACACAAAGCGTTGGTAATAAAGGATATAATAAACCTGTCGAACCAATACCCGATATACGACGAGAAACTAATGGTTTGCTACAAGATAGATATTGATGTTTTCCATCTGGAGATGTTTTATGTACATTCAAATCAGTTAGGGATATTTAGTAAAGGACAGATAGATTTAGAAATCCCCACATTCTGTACCAAAGACCTCAAGAGAGAAATCTTATTGCTTATTGGTTAAACAATTCAGGGATCCGTTTCCGAATTGTAGATTGGTTCTTGAGGAAAAGGACGCATTATAAATACTAGGGATAATGCCTAAAACCTTCAGTTATATTTTCTAGCTTGAATTAGTCTCTTGAGAAATCACGTGACACTTAATTTCAATTAATTTAACTTGTTAGTTTCTCCAGAGTGTTTTTGGTAAGAAGGGTGGATTTCGCTTAATCAGAATTGTTTTAGATTTTCGATCAAAGTTGTTGTTCTCAGTATTTATTCAAGTTAAATTCAAGAATACTTTCAAATCATTCCATTCATTTTCGATCCCCTAGGTTCATCCTGGTTGGATATCAATTTATTAATCTTAGTTTAATTTCTCTTTTAGTTGATTTAGATTATCTAGGTATTTTATTTGAGTATAGATTTTGATCTTAGTTTTTTATTCTTATTAGTAATAAAGTTAATCATAATATTCATTTCTATTATCTTTAATTTTCATACATTCTCTTATTATTATCATTATCATTTAATTGTTATTTTTCTATTATTAAATGTTATTGTTGTTGTTGAGTATGAGTTTATCTGATTGATATTAGCGTTTATCCTTCCTCTTACCTTCCAGTGTGTTAAAATCTTAAGTGTCTTGTGAAAGAAAAGGGTAAGTGTCAATGATATTTTTCACGTTTGTTCTGGCTAATCAATGATTGGAATCAAACTCCAACGTGTCATGGTTCTCTTAATTTAATGGCCACACTGTTAATAAATAAATAGATTGAGGAATAAGGAATAATATGAATTCCTTAAGTAAAGTTTTATAGAGTTTTTATTGATAGAGTACCATGTTACAATTGGCAGCAGTCGGTAGGCGAATTTATACATATTATGCAACAATTGGCAGCAGTTGGTAGGCGAACTTAATGAATATAATTCTATGTTACAATTAGATGCAATCGGTAGGCGAATTTATATATAATTCTGTTAGAATTATTTATACACTAGATAGGCGATCTTAATACATAATGTGTTTCCATATTAAATATTTTCGTAGTTAATTATGTTTACAATTAGCACCAGTCGATAGTCGAATTAAATGCATTATCATGTTTACAATTAACAGCAGTCAGAAGTCGAACTTATTTCATGCGATACATGCTAATAATTGGCAGCAGTATATAGTAGAACTTAATTCATATGACTCAAGTAGAATTTACAGCAATCAATAGTGGTACTTAATCCTTATTTTTCAATGCTTACAATTAGTAGCAGTAGATAAAGGAACCTAATTAATATTATACATTTTACAATTAACTTCAAAATGTAATCGAATTTAGAATTTTATTCAAAATTAATATTCATGTTATAGATGGCGCAGTCACTTTAGAATCCATAATTAATATCCATATCACAATTAGCTTCAGTTGATAATTCCAATCTTCCTTGTGTGATTTAATGATAATTATCACAATCGATATTTCAGTTTACAATGAAATAAAGTTATAAATATTAAAAGTTTTCGAGTTTTGTGTATATTAAAAAAGATGTTTATTTTATAATTGTTGCAACTAGATTTCTATATCTGTTTATTTTTCTTTTTTCTTAATATTATTATGATGAAAATATTATAAAGGACAAGATTATAATAAAGATTCTTGACCCACGTATGAATTAATACACAATTCTCGGGAAATAGGTCACATTAACACATATATTTTTATTTTTACCCTCGTCTTTACGTACGTTTCGGTCTCACGACCATCATCAGAAGACTTATTAATACAAAAACCTGATTACTTAGAAATACTGTAATAACACAAAGCGTCCTTATCGCACAAATTTCGTTTAAATGCCAACGTCGCGAAACGAACGGAGACATGAAATCGGAACTATAACACAGCAATGTTGCAGCGTAAAAATTAAAAATCCACTATTAAGTAGAATCATCAATAAATACGAACACATTTCATAAATGTCTGCGAGAGACTAACATACAAAGAGTTCTATCCTCTTTGCTAACAGACGAGACCATCTCAAGTGTTCATTTAAGCGCCAGATGTCATAATTTATTAGGTGATAAAAGAAGGTCTCTGGCCTGTGAGAAATACTTTAGACAATTCTACCTAAAGTAAACTTTTACATTATAAGGACGTAAGTAGGAATTTGCAAGAATATTAATTAATTAAATTAGTATAAATATGACTTAGTGTTTGAACGTCACTCCTATGATTAACAGACTTGGAGTCACGTTTTATATGAATCATCTCCAGAATAGATCTTTTATAATAATTGGTTTCCTTAGTTAAAATATTAACATTCTTGTAATCAAATTGATGGTTATAATCAAAGCAATGTTTAGCAAGCGCGGTGGAATTTTCTAAGTTTTTGTTTCTTGTGCTATACTTATGGCCATACATTCTTTTTTGTAAATATTGTTTAGAGATACCAGTATAGGTCCCATCACAATCTAAACAATTTAATTTGTATACTGTGTGGGTTTGTTTATCTTTAGGAATTACAGGTTTTAGATTTGAGAAATATTTCCCAACACAGTTAGTAGGTTTATGCGCTACGTTTATATCATACTTTTTCAAACATTTCTTAATTTTCTCTGAGATATAAACGTAGCGCATAAACCTACTAACTGTGTTGGGAAATATTTCTCAAATCTAAAACCTGTAATTCCTAAAGATAAACAAACCCACACAGTATACAAATTAAATTGTTTAGATTGTGATGGGACCTATACTGGTATCTCTAAACAATATTTACAAAAAAGAATGTATGGCCATAAGTATAGCACAAGAAACAAAAACTTAGAAAATTCCACCGCGCTTGCTAAACATTGCTTTGATTATAACCATCAATTTGATTACAAGAATGTTAATATTTTAACTAAGGAAACCAATTATTATAAAAGATCTATTCTGGAGATGATTCATATAAAACGTGACTCCAAGTCTGTTAATCATAGGAGTGACGTTCAAACACTAAGTCATATTTATACTAATTTAATTAATTAATATTCTTGCAAATTCCTACTTACGTCCTTATAATGTAAAAGTTTACTTTAGGTAGAATTGTCTAAAGTATTTCTCACAGGCCAGAGACCTTCTTTTATCACCTAATAAATTATGACATCTGGCGCTTAAATGAACACTTGAGATGGTCTCGTCTGTTAGCAAAGAGGATAGAACTCTTTGTATGTTAGTCTCTCGCAGACATTTATGAAATGTGTTCGTATTTATTGATGATTCTACTTAATAGTGGATTTTTAATTTTTACGCTGCAACATTGCTGTGTTATAGTTCCGATTTCATGTCTCCGTTCGTTTCGCGACGTTGGCATTTAAACGAAATTTGTGCGATAAGGACGCTTTGTGTTATTACAGTATTTCTAAGTAATCAGGTTTTTGTATTAATAAGTCTTCTGATGATGGTCGTGAGACCGAAACGTACGTAAAGACGAGGGTAAAAATAAAAATATATGTGTTAATGTGACCTATTTCCCGAGAATTGTGTATTAATTCATACGTGGGTCAAGAATCTTTATTATAATTTTGGCTGGGATATAAGCCTTAATATGGAAGGGACAACCACCTATCCTGGAGATTTGAAGGAATACGGAAAATTAATGAAGATATTAGCAAAAGAGAAGAATCGCAGAATATTTCTGGTAAGATGTAGGAGTTTGCAAGTTTTCCCAAATTTTATTATATCTAAATCAAAGGAGAATATGTTTAGCAGGTTGCAAAATAAGAAGGCTTACACAAAATTGTTAAATTCGCTTCATAAAAGCTGTTTAAATTTATGCATTAAAGAAGCATGCGCGAATGTAACAGAGGTTGAAAACAAAATTAAACGCATTAAACAATCCTGTTATTTAAACTTTGATAGCAACTTTATCTCGCAATTTTTTCAAAATCAACAAAATAATTTCGAAAAAAATTTCAACAAAATAAAAGCCATACAATCTAAAAAGATAAATAATCTAATGAAAGGCGTAGCTTATGAAAAACAAAATATCAATGAACAATGGTTGAAAAATCTAACCGAAACAAAAATTCCGGATGAGGTGCAGCATACGTTAAGCTTAGGTCCGAAATTTGCATTGCCTGATAACAAAAAACTGCCTATCGACAATATAATTGCAAATTTAGAATGTGGAATCAGGAATAAAAATTTAGAAGAAAAGAATGAAATTAGAAACAAAATTTGTAACATCTTGACAAACAAGAAGAACAAACAGAAAGCAGAAGTAGGTACTGCAAAGAATCGTCTTAACTATCATACAAAAATAACAAAAGAGTTCTTAAATGCTAACCCTGAAATTTTAGTTTTGAACGCGGATAAATGTAATAAAACCGTCATAATGCATAGAAATGACTATGAAAAGAAAATAGAAAACCTTTTAAATGATGAAACAACTTATAAAAAATTAAAATCTGATCCTACTTTATCAATACAAAATAACATGAATAAATTGATAAATAATTGGCACAAAAATAAGATAATCCCTATTGAATTGAAAAATAAATTAATTTGCCATAATGGGCTAGCACCTTATATCTATGGGCTTCCAAAACTACATAAAATTGATATACCTCTAAGACCCATTATTAGTAATATAGGAGCGCCTACTTACAATTTATCAAAATTTTTATCAAAATCGATCAATAATATAATAGGAAATAATGAATTTTATGTGAAAGACTCATGGCATTTTAATGAATTTATAAAAAATCAATCCGTACCCGTAAACCATCAACTAATTTCCTTAGACGTTGTTTCTTTATTTACAAATATACCAGTCGATTTGGCATTGAATAGCATCAAAAAACGTTGGGCAGAGATTAAAAACCACACACCTCTAGATCAATCGGAATTTATAAATGCTGTGAAGTTTTGTTTAGAATGCACTTATTTTCAGTACGGTGAACAATATTTTGGACAAATATTCGGCACAGCAATGGGATCTCCTATTTCTGCTACCATTGCTAACCTCGTTATGGAATGCCTGGAGGAATCTGTTATAAGTTCATTAGATTTTCGGCCCGTATTTTTTAAACGGTATGTAGATGATTGCCTTATGTGTCTTCCCAATGACAAAATTCAGTACGTGATTAATAAATTTAACAATTTCCACTGTAAACTTCAATTTACCTGTGAAATAGAAGTTAACAAAAACATAAATTTCTTAGATATGAATATTAGGCATGATGCAGATGGAGAAATAAAAACTTCGTGGTTTACTAAAGAAGTTTGGTCTCAACGCTATCTTCACTTCAATTCCGTTGCACCAACTTGTTATAAAAAAAGCGTCATAAACAGTCTTACAGACCGCGCGGTTAAATTGTCCCACCCAGAGGACCGTCCCAAAAATCTAAAAATTGTTCGTAATACACTGGAATTGAATGGCTACCCAAAAACTTTTTTCAATCCTATTATTAAAGAGAGAATAAACAAAATTTATAATGGAGCGTCATATAAAAATAACGTAAAAGGTAATTCAGACAATTATATAACTTTACCATACATTCCGGAGACCTCAGAGAAAATTAAGAAATGTTTGAAAAAGTATGATATAAACGTAGCGCATAAACCTACTAACTGTGTTGGGAAATATTTCTCAAATCTAAAACCTGTAATTCCTAAAGATAAACAAACCCACACAGTATACAAATTAAATTGTTTAGATTGTGATGGGACCTATACTGGTATCTCTAAACAATATTTACAAAAAAGAATGTATGGCCATAAGTATAGCACAAGAAACAAAAACTTAGAAAATTCCACCGCGCTTGCTAAACATTGCTTTGATTATAACCATCAATTTGATTACAAGAATGTTAATATTTTAACTAAGGAAACCAATTATTATAAAAGATCTATTCTGGAGATGATTCATATAAAACGTGACTCCAAGTCTGTTAATCATAGGAGTGACGTTCAAACACTAAGTCATATTTATACTAATTTAATTAATTAATATTCTTGCAAATTCCTACTTACGTCCTTATAATGTAAAAGTTTACTTTAGGTAGAATTGTCTAAAGTATTTCTCACAGGCCAGAGACCTTCTTTTATCACCTAATAAATTATGACATCTGGCGCTTAAATGAACACTTGAGATGGTCTCGTCTGTTAGCAAAGAGGATAGAACTCTTTGTATGTTAGTCTCTCGCAGACATTTATGAAATGTGTTCGTATTTATTGATGATTCTACTTAATAGTGGATTTTTAATTTTTACGCTGCAACATTGCTGTGTTATAGTTCCGATTTCATGTCTCCGTTCGTTTCGCGACGTTGGCATTTAAACGAAATTTGTGCGATAAGGACGCTTTGTGTTATTACAGTATTTCTAAGTAATCAGGTTTTTGTATTAATAAGTCTTCTGATGATGGTCGTGAGACCGAAACGTACGTAAAGACGAGGGTAAAAATAAAAATATATGTGTTAATGTGACCTATTTCCCGAGAATTGTGTATTAATAAAGGACAAGTATATTTTGAAATAATTGAAATCAATATTAAGTATTACAAGAGTCCAGAGGTATTACCTGTAAACAATGATTTGGACAATTTTACAGGGCATTTTATGAAGTATCGTAGTAAAGCGAAGTTGAACGTAAATGATATTATTATTCAATAATAACTGTTGATTTAGATTCTTTGAGAAAGATCAGTAATAATCGTTATGTAAAAAGAAAATTTACCAATTTAAGTAGAACATAATTAATTAATTAGGAATCTGAATGCAATAATTTAGTTACCATCTTACAGAAAAAGGTTATGTTTGATAAGATTGGAGTATCAAATGAGGATTTACATTTTTATTATAAACAATCGAAATTACTTTGCGTAATTTTTATTTTTCCAATTATTTCAATTATGCCAAACATTTAAACCGAAAGATAGAATTGATACGATATCAAGTCTGAAAGTATAGCTCCGGTTCTTTAAAAAGAATCGTGAATTAAGAATACCTTTGATTTAAGTATCAAAGGGTATCATTTCGTTACTGAGTATTAATAGTAAGAAACTATAATAACGCATCTTATTTTCAGGGAATATATAAGTGGAGAAGTAATTTAATACTTTTTATTTGGTGATTGTAAAATATAGTAAATAAACCCCTGTGGTGCGTATCCCTTACTTCGAACTATCCGAAAAGGAAAGAATTTTAGAACCTGTCATAAATCTTCTGTTGTGTATAGAATAGGAATATAGGGCAATGATCCGTAATTGAAAAGGGCGTTTGTCAATGTTGAACGACAAATTTAAAAAAAAAGCACAATTTGTAGTATTGGAAGTTAGATAAAGAGTTTAGTAACTGCAGATATATAGTCGATTAGAATATCGAAAGAGATTATTTACCAGATAAGGGATTGTCTTACAACAATTTCTTATTTCTGTTGAGTTGGATAAAAGATCTAAGGAACGTTTGTTAAGATAGATCAAGTGGTCAGTTGAGTAGTTGAGTTATCAATTATTTAACACTATTTTGAAGTCTACGCCTCAGATGTTTAAGAGCATGTGGTGAAATGTGTATTTGGTTTGAATGAATAATAGTAAATCTTTTAGGTATACATTATAAGAGAGTTATTATTATTCTTGGTTATTAATAGAAGTAGTTGATTGTTATATGTATATACAGATATATACTTAAAGTTTGAGTAAACTCATTTTGAATTAAAATGGCAACTGGCATAACACCTTTGTCATTGGCTCATCCTCAGGAAGAGAGACATAAAGTTAACAAATGGGATCAATTATATGATATTATTAAGATGAATTCAATAAAGAATGAATTTGCTGCTCTCGATAAAGTAGAAACTTTCAGTGAAGGTAGCGATTATGAAGACTTATTAGAATCTGTCTGTCTTATAGGTGGAAGATATAAATGGGAAGAAGGAGAAATACTGAAAGGTATTATCTCAAAATTCAGGGGCATAGCTAAGCAATTCTATAAAACATTAGAAGAGAAAACAAAAACAATTAATGAATTGTCACAGTGGTTGCGAATCTGTTTCGGAAATGTAGGTTCCGGTAAACAGGGTATGGCAGAACTTCAAGGTTGTTTCAGGAAACCAAACGAAACACTCGGAGCTTATGCATACAGATTAAAAGTAATCGCAGAAAAAATGTATCCGCAAGATCAATTGACAGAAAAATATAGATGGGAGAAGAAACGGATTGTTTTGGAACAATTTCTCAATGGAATTGATAAAAAACTTTCTAGAAAACTTAAGAAATTAGAAGCAAAATAGAGTAGATTTTGGAAGTTTCAGATCCAATAGAGAGAACACTCTCTAGAATGGCAGAATCGGAAGATGAAGACGATTTGATAGCCTCTATTCGGAAGTTAGTATTACAAAATAAATCTAACACGAATGCCCAGTAATGTCTGAATTTGAACAGGATGACGTTCACTTCAAACCATCTAATTATTATATTTATAATTATAAGCTGTTAGGAAATCTCGGAATATTCACAAAGAATATCTACAGAATAATTTGAAACCTCAAAACAGGAATCAACATTCACGAAAGAACAAAAGAGATAAGCAACAGATTGGATATCAATTTTTCCCTTTTGTTTACATGTCAGACAAATGTTTAAATTGCGGTGATGCAGGTCATTTTAAAAAAGGTTATCTTAAGCAACGAAAAAAGTTTTGTTTTAATTGTGGAGATAAAAATCATGTATCTAGAGAATGCCAACTACAGAAAAACTAAGTCAGAGCCTACAGAATAAGATATTGATAACGAAAACAATTGTTTGTAAAATTAACTAGAAACATTGAAAAGGTAAATTTTTGTTTTCTGTTTGTTTCCTATTATTTTTGCTTTACAAACATTTAGTTTCATAGGCTCAGCATTGGCAGTTAAATTTCAAAGTCTTAAGAGATTAAATATCTCAATTTAAAAAGATTTAAAATACAATATTAATGTATCTCATTGAATAAATTATTCAACTAAGGAAGTGGAAATCACGTTTGTATATGAGAAAAGAGTAAAGATACAGTAAGTAACTTGCGAGTTTATGATTGAGTACAAAGATTCAGTATAAGCAAGTTTGAACCAATGAAAAAGTTTGAATTAAATACACTCGAACTGAAAAGCACTTCTTTTTGTTGAGTCCCATGTATGCGAGCGGCCTTTGGAGGTAACACAGAGACAAATAACAGTTTCTGCCCGGAAAAGTCTGGAGTTGAACGGACGCTTGTGAAGCTATCGGTCTATGTATACGGATGTGGGGTGGAAAGCTAATCCTAGGGAAAGTAACTTGCAACTACCTACCTTTATAGACTCCAGTAACGATTCTGACGTGTTAAACAATAGAAAGAATTTTGATAAATGTCGAAATTCAACTAGCAAAACAATAGACCAGATAATTAATATGTTTTACGATCAAGATTCTAATAAAACTTTTCCTGAATTTATTTAATGTCAGTTAGGGGCATCTCGCTGGTTCGAATAACTCTGGTAGACATTAAGTAAATAACCTTAGGTACCAGGTTATTGGGAACGAAGTTGGAAATAACACCTTTCTAAAGGTTGCGGTTATAGTATACTAATCCTGCACCTTTTTAATGAATCACATTCTGATCTAATTATTATAAAATCAGTAATAACTATTTCAGAAGAAGAAAAAGATCATCATGTAATCATAAGAATTTGAATATAAAATACAATACCTCAGACCATTTCTTTAAACATAATACAATTTTTAATTTAACACGTGTTGCTAAAAAAAGGATGTCGTCCGTCTACTTCCCTGAGAAAGTATGAGTATGGGGAAGGAGGCAAGAGATGAGGCATGCATCTAAGGTTCGGTGCATGTAAAACGTTATGGGAACATTTATTATGATTATGAATTTGAGTATATTATTATTTGGACAGTGTTAAACAAGGTCAGAGTTCACTTAGAGCAACACAACAATGGTAAATGAATAAGATAGAAAAAAAGATAGTAGCCAGGAATATGAGTAAGGTACTATAATATAGAAACCGTTTTCCCAGCGGTAAGTTGAGATAGATAGTGGGCAAGGAATATTTAGTGAAGCCACTATGTAGAATACCGTTTTTCGTAACGGAAAGCCATATGAGATAGTAGTGCGAAATATGTAGTAAAGGCACCATATGAGGTAGTAGTGCGGAATATTTAGTAAAGGCACAATATGAGATAGTAGT
Source organism: Endomychus coccineus (assembly GCA_958510875.1). Lineage (NCBI taxonomy): Eukaryota > Metazoa > Arthropoda > Insecta > Coleoptera > Endomychidae > Endomychus > Endomychus coccineus. The sequence goes on along the minus strand of OY294068.1, from coordinate 84,484,529 downwards.
GTGGAATATTTAGTGAAGGCACAATATGAGATAGTAGTGCGGAACATTTAGTAAAGGCACAATATGAGGTAGTAGTGCGGAATATTTAGTAAAGGCACAATATGAAATAGTAGTGCGGAATATTTAGTGAAGGCACCATATGAGAAAGTAAGACAGTACGTAGTAGAAAACCTTGAATAGAAATAATGAATATAAGTTTGTATAGATTGAAAACAGAAAATGTAAGAAATTATTTAAATAGTTCAGGAATAATCTTCACACTTTTCCAAGATTAGAGTATTCTAAATTTCAAGAACAGGTTAGATAGACAAATAATTCATTCAAATTAAGAAGAATAGATTTAGTCAAGAGTAAAAGAATCAATTACACTCGATAGCCTATGTAATCATTAAAGTAGAACAAAATTCTACAACGTCAAAAGTCAGTATTTGTTGGTAGTGATGAGTTGAAATCAAATTAATACAAATAAGAGTAGAAAATTCAGAATGTAAATGCTTTATTTTATTTTAAATCGTATTATAGGAAGTAACATTAATCCAAATTTAGAACCGATATAGTCAAGATTTGGAATTAAAAGTCCCAATTGTAAAAATAAGTATATCAAATCAAGTATTTTAGAAACAACAACCTAATAAAGGAAGAGTAATTTTTTTTCAACATAGTAAATGATACAAAAGGTAACTATAGCATTAGAAAAACCATTTCAAATCATGTAGAATTAAAAATATATCAAATATTCATTACAATATAAATTGATTCATCGGAAGTAACGACATATATTTCCTTAATTCATTCACAAAGATAAACACAATATTTTTTTTTTAGTTGATAGAAATGTAGAATATTCATACTATGACTTATATATGTCTTTTAAATTGGTCGCAGAAGAATCAATTATCAGAATTCATCAAGTGCATTGAAATAGTTCACAGGAATACTATCAATACGTTAAAATGAATATAGAAAGAATACATAATTAATTCATAAATGCAAATTCAATCGAATTGAGATCAAGAGATAAAGTGGTTTATTAGATCAGTATAAATAAAGGTTAGCTTACAAAGAGAAAGGTCTTTAGAAAGTATCGAAGTGCAAAATGCAGCCCTAATAAAAGAATAGAAGAATTTGATAAACTAAAGGTCAGAGTTCATTTGAGTAGGTTGAAAGTGCGGTTAGAAAAATTTGAATAATACACAGAAGTAAACAGGAAAGAAAGAATAAATCAATAGAGTTGAGTTGAGAATTGTAGTAAATTCAGGGATTGCACCATCGCACCACAGCACCTAAACTTCAGGTAGAGATAGAGAATTATGAAGAGTTAACCAGATGTAGGTGATACAATACACAATATACAGTTTGCGAGACAAGAATGGAACAAACCAGAGGACAAGGAGGATATGTTCATTATAATCATGAAGAGGATCGACGATTGTTTAAAACTTATTTCAAATTTTGCTTAATTTTTAGATTTTAATTAATCTTCTGTATATTAGCTACAGCTAATAAGAATAGGAGATAGTTTGTTTTAGTGTCGAGTTAACAAGTGACATGAGAAGCTGAAATAGTACGCGATTTAAGAAGAAGTTTCAATAGAGTCGAAGGAGTCAGAGGATCTCATATGCGAAGTGTAGACAGTACCGGATTCAGGTCAAATTGAAACAGGAAACCTAACAATTATTCGGTTTAATTTTATTTTAATACACATGATGTTTTCTTTAGGTTCTAGTAATTCCAATATGGCGGAACACCTGGCCGAATAGAACCTTGGTTGGATCCCAGGACTTATCCAGAGACTAGCTCCAGGACCATCCAGGTACTTCAGAATAGATCCACGTCGGAAGCAACGATTTACCTGCCAAGTCATCGTCGAGTCAACCCACTTTATCAGCAAAGAATGGATCAAAGAAGCCGGGAATCAAGCAATCGGAAAACGCGAGTCTATTGGACGCAAATATCAAGGACAGAAACATCAGTTTTACGAAAGAGGACATGGAATCATTCAAACGCGCGTTTCCTGGATGGAAAAGGAAAGGAGTATCGGAAAATTCAGTTAATATCAATTCAAAACGTATCGAATCAGTCACAGAAGAAGTTTGGAGTTTCCTTAGCAGAAGGGGGAACAATTTTGCCTATTCATGAATGCAATTATACAGTATGGTGCACCAGAAGCTATATATCTGGGGCAGCCACGAACTTTTTTTTTTTCATAATGAGGAAGAGGCTCAGGACCTTCCAAAACGAACAAATATTTGAGGAACAATCAATGCCAAGCAGTAGCATATACTTACACTATCTTCATTAAAACTCCAATTGAAATATCAGAAGAGAACAAAATGGAAGAAGAAGAAGAAGAGGACAAGGTACCACAGCTTCATCTACAAGCAATATATGAACAGATCCACATTCCAGGGAGAAGATGATGAAGAAAACGAAATTTGTAATTTGTGTTTTGTTATTGTTGTTGTTTATTTGTTTTTTTTTATTCAGGTATATGTGTTTTTTGTATAGGTATATGTGTATGTTTTTTTTTCTTTTTGCGAATCATTTGTTTCCGTCCTGATCCATATGATTCTTTTTAACAAGGGGGTAATGTAACAAGGGTTTAGTACAGGTTATTTCCAATATTTAAAAAAACAAAGGCATTCTTAGTAAATTAAAATTTCATGTAAAATTAAAATATCTAACAGTAAAGAACATCCAGGGGTTCCCAGATGTTTTCAATATTGAATGTAGCTCGAGGAAGTTAGGGAATTTCTAAAATAAATATAAGACAATTCACACTCGTTTCAACGAGGGTGGTATGACCATAGCTGGAAGGTCAAGAAGGTTGCAAAAGTCCACACAAAGCGTTGGTAATAAAGGATATAATAAACCTGTCGAACCAATACCCGATATACGACGAGAAACTAATGGTTTGCTACAAGATAGATATTGATGTTTTCCATCTGGAGATGTTTTATGTACATTCAAATCAGTTAGGGATATTTAGTAAAGGACAGATAGATTTAGAAATCCCCACATTCTGTACCAAAGACCTCAAGAGAGAAATCTTATTGCTTATTGGTTAAACAATTCAGGGATCCGTTTCCGAATTGTAGATTGGTTCTTGAGGAAAAGGACGCATTATAAATACTAGGGTTAATGCCTAAAACCTTCAGTTATATTTTCTAGCTTGAATTAGTCTCTTGAGAAATCACGTGACACTTAATTTCAATTAATTTAACTTGTTAGTTTCTCCAGAGTGTTTTTGGTAAGAAGGGTGGATTTCGCTTAATCAGAATTGTTTTAGATTTTCGATCAAAGTTGTTGTTCTCAGTATTTATTCAAGTTAAATTCAAGAATACTTTCAAATCATTCCATTCATTTTCGATCCCCTAGGTTCATCCTGGTTGGATATCAATTTATTAATCTTAGTTTAATTTCTCTTTTAGTTGATTTAGATTATCTAGGTATTTTATTTGAGTATAGATTTTGATCATAGTTTTTTATTCTTATTAGTAATAAAGTTAATCATAATATTCATTTCTATTATCTTTAATTTTCATACATTCTCTTATTATTATCATTATCATTTAATTGTTATTTTTCTATTATTAAATGTTATTGTTGTTGTTGAGTATGAGTTTATCTGATTGATATTAGCGTTTATCCTTCCTCTTACCTTCCAGTGTGTTAAAATCTTAAGTGTCTTGTGAAAGAAAAGGGTAAGTGTCAATGATATTTTTCACGTTTGTTCTGGCTAATCAATGATTGGAATCAAACTCCAACGTGTCATGGTTCTCTTAATTTAATGGCCACACTGTTAATAAATAAATAGATTGAGGAATAAGGAATAATATGAATTCCTTAAGTAAAGTTTTATAGAGTTTTTATTGATAGAGTACCATGTTACAATATTATACAAGTTATTATTGTAAAAATTAACACTCTATGTGTTATGATGATTACCAAATCCGGTATATGCACTTAATTTTCTACTTTTACTTCTTGAGCAATAATTATTTAACAAGGTGTTACTTGTGGAATTAATAATGAGGTAATATACTTCTCTGACTATCCCAACCAAAAAAATTTCGATAGTCCTCTCCTGTTATATGTTTTAAAACTTAATCGCAAAGAAATTTAATTAGTGATACAATCTATATTTTCCACTCAGTTAATACAATATTTAGAAACAGAGCTGTGGATTCGTAATGCTCTATATTTGAACCAAATTGAATTAGAGCGTGTATAACATATTTATTAAATACAGTTTCCGAAAAAAGTTCTCAGGCTGATTGTGATTCATATCGACCTATTTCGATTATACCAGTTGTGGCAAAAATTTTTGAAACTGCTTTAAAAAATAGACTAATAAATTACTTAGAAGCTTTTAATTATCTCAGATGAATCACAAAATGGCTATAGAATAGGAAAATGTACGACAACTTCTATTTATGTACTCAGAAGATTGGAGTGTTCTGTTTCACTTGAATCCAGAAAAATGACCTACTTTGCGATCTTTCACAATGTAGTGACATACCCTATTTTATTATGGGGAGGTTCTTGTCACGCTGAACAATTATTTTTGTTACAAGTTGGACAAAGGGAGCACTGTAGACCATTGTTTGCAAATGGCATAATGACATTGCCATGCTGTTTTATATTTCAGTGTTTATTGTATGTGAGACGGCGTGGCAATGTTGAGAAAAGGAAAGATGTCCATTCCTATGATACAAGGTGTGGTAGTCAGCTGACATTACCCAGATACAGATTGTCCAAAACATTAAATTCACATGTCTATTTGTCTCTGAAATTTTTCAATAAACTGCCAGATTACATAAAAGATGAAAAAACAACTTTCGGCATTTTAAAAATAAAAATAAAAAGATTTCTTTTGAATAAATGTTTTTATTCTTACCTTGAATTTTTGCATTATGATTTTAAACATTTCTAGTGATTTACAACATAACATGCTATATTTTATTGAAAATCACATTACGGAATTAATGACTGAATTGACAATTTTAATTCGATGTGTTTTAATTTGTAATTTATGTATTAGTGTGAATATATGTAAATGTAAATATTTTAATTTTAATTTTTAATGTATACTGTCATGTTTTAGTGAAGTGTTTCTCTTACATAGACAAAGTGGCTTCCTACATGTTAGACATGAATTATTTTATTCAACAGTATTTTTTTAATTTAACATTTAATTAAATGTCTTGTATTGACTTGTCCTATCTATTCTCTGTAAATAGCAAATGGATCAATAAATTATTCTATTCTGCATTAAGGGCAATGTTTCGTCTCCCCAGTCAAAATTGGCATACTGCATAATTTGATTGGATTTTGAATTGAGCCAATTATTCCCTGTACATTAGAGAATGTTAACGGAATCGAATAGATAAAATAATGGTCTTGAATTATGAACCTGATACTTAACTTGTTACGTTTAAAAAAAATTTCATAACTTTACTGTTCAGTGCAACATTGTCACTCATGATGCAGAACATTTCGTATCTAATTTCTTCTAATTTCATAACAACTTACTGCATAATTGCATTGAAATGCTTCACTAAATCTCTTAAAATAATATTTACCTACATCCTGTATGTAAGACTTTTTCAATAACTTCTGAATTGTTTATAATACCCTTAATGATGAGAATATTAAATAAATCGATGGTAGAAGCCGCTACTTTATGGTAATTTATTTACACGACAGCGCACAGGGTAAGCTAGAGGCTGAATGAACCTGGTGGCCATCCTGTAGCTCCATACGCCATCGTCTAGTTTCTAAATAAGCTTATTCCAGCATTCTTTTTCAACCTAACCTAACCTAATCTAACGTTTTGTTAATTGAACCTACGCTAATCAGGTGATTTAGGCCGTGGCGATGAAAGTTTTGTCAATGAAATCTAACCTAACCTAACCTAACCTGGCCGCTGGCATTTCGTGCAACTGATCTATTGTATACTAGACACAAAATCTCTTTAATGTTAAGTACATAAGTATACAAACCTTACCAGTGTAATAGTTATGTAGTTCCTCATGAAAAAATGTTCCATTAACAAAATTTTTATCGCCTTCGTACATCGTCTAAGTCACCTGATTATCTCTACATTTCCTTCTATTTCACTACAAACTACTTCCAAACATCACTGCTCACTGATATAACAACGGATTTGCGGGATAGAATATAATGCCTAACTCTTACGCAGGCACAAAATTACTGAACATTATGCAGGCATATTTTAAAATAGACGTTATTATTCAATCTGACTTAAAAATATTTTACGTTTTATAAACGGCCTAAAAATGTCAGTCAGATTGTGAATAATTGAAATATATTCGATCAGCCTAGTCATTTACATAAACGACACCTTTATGAATCACTATTGATTCTAATGTATCTAACTTGAAACCCTAAGCTTGATTATGTGAAATGCTTAGGCAATTAAATTAGGAAAAGTATGACCTGTTTGTATAAATACGTTATGATGGGTTTAGTTTGTTTTGTAAAGTCTAAAAGAACAAAAATATTCTTGGTATCCAAGTTTGAAGTTAAGATAAGTTCTACCTAGATAATGGTTACCATTATCACAGTCTGGGCTAATTAGCTTATAAACTAAAGGTTTACTGTATTTATTGGTTTTGTCTTTAGTATTATATAAAATGGCACAGTTTATTTTGTGGGTTAAAACTGATTTCAAAATAATGAAATGTCAGCAATATTTTATCTTACTAAACCAAAATGCGTTAGAGAAATGAATTTTGTTCATACATTCAGATGTTGTTGTATATAAGGGTGAATATTGTAATGAGTTAATTGTTGTAATTTGTGGTTAATTAATCTTGTTATTTGATCTACTGAAAAACCACTATCGCTGTTCATTCTAGTATGTCCTATTCAATAGTGAGGTATTCTTTTGAAAATGATACTGAAAATGCTCAAGAATCGATATTCTGCTAATTTATGGCTACGGGAACTAACGAAGAATTAGGAATATTGGTGAGTATGAGTTTTCTGTAGATGTTCAAGTTTATTCTATAGTTAGAATGAAATAAAACACTCTTACTTTGTTTTTTATCACATATATTATAGAAACAAATCGTGACTATAGTATCAACACTAGCGTGCTATCTTCAACCGATACTAATCTATGAAAATTTTAATGCGAAGGTACACTAGAAAGGAACAAGAGGATTATCGAAAATTTTATGTTATCAAGACAACAAACAGAATGCTGTAGTATACATCTATTTGATTGTTCAAGTTTTATTCTCATTATCCAAATTGAATTATACTATTCTAACATTCAATTGTGGAAGCTGTTACTTTGTGATAGTTTATCGTTTTACCGAAATAATAAATAAAACTACTTTGTTATACATATATATCAGTGATAGTATAACAAAGTAGTTTTATTTATTATTTCGTTACTATTCTAACTATGTTTTTTTATAACCAGTACCGCACTTGTTACCTGTATCTTCTATTGTACCATAAATAGCCAAGATAATTCACATTTTTATACATTAGTATCATTTGAAGATGGCACGCTAGTGTCGAAACTATAGTCACGATTTGTTTCTATAATATATAATAAATTATCACAAAGTAATGGCTTCCACCATTGAATTCTATTTTATAGTAGTCACATATTAGTGTTAAGTCTAAAAAGTTGATTCACCCAACTTTTTCCATTTCCAACGCAAATTTAAATTTTAGATGAAGCTGGTTAAAGAATAAGAGAAAGGAATTTGATTGTCTGGATATGCTTTTGAAGACGTCAAGTACATCATCTACATATCTATACCAAAATTTAACGTGCTTTTTGTCTGAATCAGCGTAATAACGGCGACGAATAATCTGTTCCACGTTTTTCACCTTTTCTGCGCTTGTTTCCTCATCTTGCAAGGGTCTTGTGTCAACGTTTTTGACCTTTTGACAGGTACATGGCCCATCTCTTAATCGTCGTCTTTATAATCCTATGATATATTTACTATCATTATGTTTGGTTGTCTTTGGATGAATTCGATTTAGTAAGTCCTCCAATTCTGTATGGTATATCAAGAAATGTTTTCAAGGAATAAGATATTCATATTCGAAGCAACGAAATGACAACAATAAACATAGGTATGTTTAGTATATATGTCCAGCATGTATTGTATATATCTTGAACAAGGATGTTAAGAGTGTACGTATTAAAAATGGTTCAGAATAAAATTATAAATTAAATCAATGAGATTCTCATAATGCATCGACTGCGTTACGAGAATAAGATACAATGGAGATCGTTTGATAATTTGACATTGCATTCATGGATAGAAACGTACAAAATACTCAAAAATCTCAGAATGAAACAGAATATACCTTCCTGTCTAAAAATCTGCCAGTACATTCAGGTATCCAGACATATGTTGGTTCGTCGTTCCATCCGTCTATCATTGCATCTCCCCATAGGTCCGTTCATTTGTAGTGTTCGTAAATCAGCTACAGATACAGATCTATGTTGCTACAGGTCGCATCCATGGATATTGATCTCGGAAACAAAGAGGAGATAACACTGAAGTTATGATATCCCAAAGAGATTCATCCTAAATTAGATAACTCACAATATTCTATTTTTTTTTTGTTTATTGAATATAAACATACATGACATGAGTGTCAATGCCGGCACGTAGGTCAACCTTCGCTGAACTTGAGCATGTGTTATTATAAGAGAAGCAAGGGCCTTGAGAATATATTTTTGGGTATATTATATGATAGTAAGAAGTAAGTTCAGTAAGTTCAATAGATAGTCCAGTCGTCCTGCAATTTGGATTGGAAATTTTTCCACATCTCCATTTTATGATTGATATTTATGTTTTTTGGGTCGCTGATCATGAATATGAGTGTTAAAAAATCGTAGATCTATGGCGTTCCGAGATATTGGCCATTTATGACTCAAAGAAGGCCGTTTTTTCGAGATTTCGTCGTTTTTGGCGATTTAAAGGAAAACAACACATTTCATCGACTGAACAAGCAAAGTTGTAGAGAAATGGAAAACGCGCCGAATGGAGATAAGTACAAGTCTCTAAGTTATTCGGGGCCTGATATGAGGCCCATTTCGTGTTTTTTTTTTGGTAACATAAAAATTGAATTTCGCAATACAAATTCCCCACTAAGAACTTCATTTTCTGCTCAATGATAGTATTTTATGTGTACTTTCGAACCAATTTTGGTTATTTGTCTATCTTTTTTGGGCGCCAAAATTTGCCATCTTAGAAAAAATGTTTTTTCCATTATAACTCCGTCAAAAATGAGTCTTTCGACCCAAACCAAAATGCGAATTGAAGAATTTGATGTCCTCTATAACATGTCTGAAACCCAAGCACTTTGAATGAAGAGTGAAGAAATGGGATCGTTTTGAAAAATAAAGGTCTCTGAAAAAATGGATAATTTTCAGGTTAGAATACTCGTATGAAATTATAATTTCACATGCAAATAGAAGACCATTCTACAAGTATTTCAAGCCTATGTAGGTATTTTTTGGAGGAGTAGAACTTGAGATATCATGTGATGTAGGTTTGGGTTCACAGTGAGCCCAATTTTAACCCTAATCAGAAAAATCGAAGAAATTCTTACACAAGAGCCTTCTGGCTATCTAACCCCAAATCGTCGACCTCCCACATATCTCCAAAGAAATTATAGCGCGAGTTAAAAAAAACCGGAGCGAAAAAAAGTACAAACGCATGAGGTGGATTTCAAAACAAAATTCAAATTTTTGAATTTTAGGATACATTTTAATCAAATGTAAATAATAAAAACGATTCATAGATTAACTGGTAACTTATATCACAGAAAATGGTAATCAGATTTTTAGAGCCTTGTGTGATGCAGATGCATTAATTGCAAACACGGCTATAGATTTGAGTGAAAAAAATCCAAACAAAAATATTCTTATAGAGACCGAGGATACTGATGTTCTAGTTCTATTAACTCAATTAACAGATTTAAAAATATAACAAAACCCATTTATTTTCAAAAACCAGAGAAAACCGTTAAATGTGAAACAAAACCAGCGGAATATTATCATCAAAATTCGTTCATTTTTAGTCATATCAAACATTTCATTCGTTTTTTATATGCTTTTAGTGGATGCGACACAACATCCGTTTGTCAATTTTTCACCAAACGATTTAAATCAATTTTATAAAACTGAGCCAGATGTTGAGAAATTATTGAGAACTGGTAGAAATATTTTATATCAAATATATGCTCCCAAATGACAAAAAAAACTATTGAAACCCTCGGCCACTCACGCTTTATTTCTCATACCAATAGATTTCAAAAGTCGGCATGTGAATGCTTGCCACCAACTGATGATGAACCAAATTACACAGTTTACGTGTTTATCAACAGGTGCAGCTTTGGATAGGCAATAATACCATTGACCCAACCAAATGGGGTTGGAAAAATACAGAAAATGGTCTTGAGCCTATTCAAACATATAAAGAAGCTGCACCTAAAAATTCTCTAAATATAATTTCATGTGGTTGCAAAGTCAGTTGCAGTGGCAAATGTTCTTGTGAGACAGTAGGTATACCATGCATAATTCTATGTAAACACTGCGAGGGTCAAGACTGGGCAAATAACGCTGAACCGGAAGTTACATTATTAGATGATAATGAATGACGATGTCGATGTCGATGATGATGATAATGATGATGATCGTAATGATAATGATTACAGTAACGTAATTCCTTCATCAGAAGGACATGATGATCAAGAACCTGAAAGTGATTTTGAAAATGATAACGTTAATATCAATAATGATTTTGATTATTATGAAAATTATTAATAATAAATCTCAAACTCATTATTACATTGATAGTATTTCATTGTTCTATCTAAAAAGTACATTCAAAAATTCAAATTTTCTTTTGAAAACTACCTTACGGACGCTTGGATTTCGAGCGCGTTTGTATTTTGTTTGCTCCGGTATTTTTTAACCTGCGCTATAATTTTTTTAAAGATATGTGGGAGGTCGACGATTTGGGGATAGATAGCCAGAAGTCTCTTCTGTGAGAATTTTTTTGATTTTTTGATAAGGGTAGGTTTGTGAACCCAAACCTACATCAAAAGATATCTCAAGTTTTACTCATCAAAAAAGACCTACGGTAGCTTGAAATACTTGTAGAATGACCTTCTATTCGCATGTGAAATTGTACATTCATACGAGTATTCTAACCTAAAAATGATTAGTTTTTTCTGGGACCTTGATTTTTTAAAACAGTTCCATCTCTCCATTTTTCATTCGAAATGCTTGGATTTTGAATATGTTATAGAGGACATCAAGTTCTTCAAGTTGCTCTTGATTTAAGTCAAAACACCAATTTTTAACGGAGTTCCAATGAAACAACAGTGTTTTCTAAGATGGCGGATTTTGGCGCCAAAAAAAAAGATAGGACAAAAAAACAAAACTGCTCCGAAAGTACACATGAAATACTACCATTGGACGTAAAATAAAGTTCTTAGAAGAAAATTTGTAATACGAAATTCAATTTTAATGTTACCGCAGAAAAACAGAAAATGGGCCTTATATCAGGCTCCGGATAACTTAGGAACTTCTACTTGTTGCCATTCGACGCATTTTTTATTTTTCTACAACTGTGCCCATCACTGTATAGTCGATAAAATGTGTTGTTTTCCTTTAAATCGCCAAAAACGACGAAAACTCGAAAAAACGGCCATTTTTGTGTCAATAATGGCCAATATCTCGGAACACCATGGGTCTACGACCTTTTAACCCCCATTTTCGTGATCAGCGATTCAAAAAACATGAATATCAATCATAAAATAGAGATGTGAAAAAAATGTTATTTTAAGTGTAGCTCAATTGCAGGACGACGGGACTAAGAGGAAAGTTGTTATTAGTCAGTCTAAGTTAATATAAGAAAATACCATGTAATGAACATTCAAACCATACATCACATTTCGTACCCAGTGGTGTGATTCCAACCATCTGCCCCTACGACTAAGCTCCATACGAAACTTCTACCATAGCCCAGCTATCCTGTTCACTGATAAGACATGACATTCCTTGCAAGCCAAAGAAGTATTCCTCGTTCAGAAAGTATAGGGCGACACCATCAGCCCTTCCATCGGTTCTTATTAGATACTAATGAATCTCTGATCATCCATATATTTGAAATTCCAAAACATTAATATAACTGCAAATGCTTTTTGTATATAAAATTCCATGTTATAATGTTTCGAAACATCTGTTTGTCGACCAGTCAAATCTAAATTGAATATATCACATGATATTCATTTGAAGAATTTGATTTAAGGTAATATGTTTGCCACCGGTCATGCAAATCATCCATTGAAAAATACATATTTTTCTTTTCTATACATTCCAACAAATTGCAATTGCAGATTGCATTGCTAGCTTCATTAAGGCTGAATGATGAAAATATTTGCGTTACATCCAAATTTATCCGGTGACGTCATAGAAAAGACACCCCTTAAATAAGGTTTGGCTTAAATAAGGCCAGCCGATGTACTAATCTTTGATGAATTCAAATTTTTTTAATTCCTTTCAAAGAAAACGATATGATCACTAGCCTCTTACTAGAGTATGGCTCAATCAGTGAAGGACAGAAACCTACTAGCTACTGCAAAACAACTTGTACACTTATTGATAATATATTCATAGATAATGCTAATAACGGAATCATATTGGAAACAAAAGAACTACATATGTCAGACCACCAAGCCCAACTTCTAAAAATCCCAACTACTTCAACTGAAACTGTAATTGAACAAAAGACTATAAGATATGTAAGTATAATCAAGCAGCCATCGACCACATTAAGGAAGAATTAAGTCAAATTAATTGGGAATATCTAATTTCAAAAAAGGCAGATGAAGCATTCACCACTTTGCATATCCTAATAACTGAACTTCTTGAAGAACACTTACCAGTAAGAGAAAAGAAAGTAATATTGAATAGTAAAATCTTTAAAAAACCGTACTGGATGACAAAGGAGTTAAGAGATATGAAAAATAAGCTTGATGCCCTGCATACCATTCACAGGACACAAAGAAATAACATTACAGCAAATGCATATGAACTGTATAAGTCAATGTATATACAAGAAATTGAAGAAACAAGAAAACGTAAAAATGCAGAAATAATCAACAAAGCTGATAACAAACAGAAAGCCATATGGAAGGTGATAGAAGGTGTACAGAAAACTAGAGTAAATAATGTCAATACAAAACTTACAGTTGAAGATCTTAATGCATACTTTTCAAATGTTGGGAAAAACATAAACCAAGAAATGAATAATAGCACTGAATTGGCAAATGACTTATTATACTTCCAGGACTTACGACACATCCTCAAGTTTCTTTCTATTTGACTGTACAGCACTGGAAATTAAAAAAAATTATTTGTTCACTGAAATCAACAAATACGATGGACTTATTTTATATATCCACAAAAATATTGAAAATTGTAGCGAAATCACTCAGCATCATTATCAACAAATGCTTTGAAGAAGGACTTTTTCCCGATATATTATAGTGTGCAAAAAATACTGCCCATATACAAAGGGAAAGGGGATAAAGTTGACGTAGGCCAGTACAGGCCCATATCAATTCTACCCATATTATCTAAGGTTGTTGAAATGGCTATAGAAAATCGCATGGTGAGCTTCTTGGAGAATTAAAAGCTATTCAGCAATGCTCAACATGGATATCGTAAGGGAAGAAGTACAACAACTGCACTTCTAACAACCATCGACTCGATTATACAAACATTAGACAGAAACGAAGATCTCAATATGATAAACCTAGATCTCAGTAAAGCTTTTGATTCGGTACCACATAATATACTGCTTGATAAGCTATATTACTACGGCTTTAGAGGTCAAAGTTATCAGCTGTTAAAATCCTACCTTGAAAATAGAACGCAAGTCGTATATTGGAAAGGAAAATTATCCACTAGGTTGGAAGTACAATATGGTGTTCCACAAGGGTCCATAATTGGACCTATACTCTTCATCATTTTCATCAATGATCTAAATATAAAAAAATCTCTACTGCAAAGTAATTATTGTCACCACTCATCATATCTAATAAATGGGAGTACAAAGCAAGAAGTGGATGATAAAACGGAAGGAGTGATAGTGGAGGCAGAGGATTGGTTTGCAACAAACAAGTTAAAATGCAACAAAAATAAAACAACAAAACTTAATTTCGCTAACGCTGAAAGGTGCACTGCAAATTTCTTAGGGATACACATCGATAATCGTTTAACATGGTCCAAGCGTATTGAAGCAACATGTAAGATATTGTCAAGAGCACTTCACAGTATCAGAAGACTTAAAAAATCTGCACTAAACCTGTAATCAAAACAGTATATTATGCAAACGTAAACAGCTTATTGGCCTATGGCATTCTAATATGGGGAGGATCCTGTGAACTGAATGAATTATCCATTCTACAAAAGAAAGCCATCAGAATAATATGTAGCCTTGAAAATAGAACATCCTGCAGATCTTCCTACATAAAAGAGAAGATACTTACACTACCTTGTCTCTATGTTCTGGAATGTCTCAAGTATGTGTACGACAATCAAGATAAATATATAAAAAAATGGAAACTTCCATCAGTTCAACACCCGCAACAAAGATACCTTCACATAAAAGAAAATCCACACAACAATTTGCAGATTATTGGGGGGTAAAACTTCACAACAAAATTCCACAAAACGTTGAAAACAAAAACAGAAAGCAATTTACTTTGTGGTGTGAAAATGTGTTCATCAGTGGTGGGTACTAAAGCATAGACGAGTTTCTCTTAAGCAGCAAACTTTTATTGTGTTAATGCTATATCAGTTTTTCGTTTCTAATTTCAACTTTTTCAACTTTTGTATACTATATTTATTTATAATCCTATAGATTTACAATTGACATGTCATGTACTCTCTCTCTCTCACGCTCTCTCTCTCTCTCTCTCTCTCTCTCTCTCTCTCTCTCTCTCTCTCTCTCTCTCTCTCTCTCTCTCTCTCTCTCTCTCTCTCTCTCTCTCTCTCTCTCTCTCTATTCTCGCTAGACTTAACTGTACACCCTATTCCTTTCTGAGATGTACCTTCTCTCGTTTTGAAGTTCTTTTTACCTAACTGCAGCTCAGTATTGGTCTCTCGAACAGTTGAGTTAACTCATACATCGATTTTTCTGTCATAATGAATATTTGGTGTTAATTTTACTATAAGTACTTCCAAACAAATAGCTATTTAAGTCCATTGCATGATTATGTGCACTTACATTCCTCGATTTTGTCGATAACATGACGACTACATTGTCGTTATCAGCATCCCAAGTGTGAATCAGTGGTTCAAAGCAATAATGGATCAGCCCATCATCGTCACCTCATGTGATGGCAATATTTACCATATTTCAGGTGAGAACATACATTTCTGTAGGATGATGTCACGATATCCGAAGTTATATTTCGAGGTATTACAACATAATTTCAATTGGGTTGATGATATACAGATAAAGATAATTAGCATGAGTATGATTCGATCACGAAATGTAACGTTCATGTGTTATGTTCCCAATAACGTGTAAGAATAACCTACATCTTAACATGGAACTCAAAATATTCAAATACGTATCCAGGAAGAATTGAAAACGTTATTCCTACTGTTAAGAATTTGTCTGTTAAAAGGAAGTAACTTTTACCCATATACTGTGCAAAATAGTAACATCGTTCATCATCGGGTAAAGAAAATGTAAATCAAGCAAATTCCAAGTTATGAAAAGAATATTTTTCCTTGGAACCTTGGAAACAGGAAACTTAATCCTAACTCTAACTATTATATTTCTGAAAATATGACGAACGTGAAGTGCTAATTCAAATGATGGAAATTACGAAAACATTACCAAAGAAAAAAAAAATCAATATGAATACTTGCTACTTCTCTGTTCCAACAACGTGATATCTCTTCTTCAGTGAATAGATTTTTTCCCATTTCTCTGGTGTATATTTTCCTACAGCCTCTTTCCACATACATAGATAGATAGATAGTTGGCTTTATACGAAAGAGAAATCCTCTATTTTTTTTAACTTTGACTACACGAGAGGGAAACTTATAATGTTCGAAGAACATCATGTGTGTCAGCGGTGGAATGTAGGGAGATGATATGGGCATTCGAATTTTTCTTGAGGTTTGGAGGTGATAGGCATAAGAGAAAACCTCACTAGTTGAAGAGCAACTTCCCTGTTCGATAAAAAAATTGAGGCTGGTAAGAAGAAGTTCAGCATGCCTCGAGTTTGTAAGGTTCTATTAAGATCTTCGAGGATCTACAGTGTTTAATGGCGGCCCCAACTAGCTCACCAGGTTCATTTACTTTCAGAGCTTGTAGTGAAACGTGTCCTCAGATTCGTAATTGAATTAATTACCCTGAGCGCCAACTGCTTTAGCACAAAAAAATGTGATAGAATCCACAATCAAGAATTTCAGGCACTAAGGTCGATAAATGTTGATGGATATTTCGAAGAAATAAAGACAAGTTTGAACTTAACAAATTGATTTTATTCCTTGTAAGGAATGTGAATTCCACAAATTTATGAAAAAAACAAATACAATTATTGTCAAAACAACTGAATCTAATATTTGGAAATATTGAAAATAAATCAATGATAATTCTTGATGAATTAAATACAAATTAATTTATATGATTAATAAAAAAAGAATATAAGTTATGAACTTACAGGTGTTCGAACTCAGAAATTAAGTGAAGATAACGATTAATAAACAATTCTGGTCAGATAACATGAATCAGCAGAATGGTAATTTGGTTATTCCAGCCAAAATAATGTTAACGTCCTTTGAACTTGGATGAGCTGGATGTAGGGCTCTGCCAGGAAATTCCCTCTACACACGTCCCGGGAAAAGGGGATAGAGACGTCTCGATCATTCAAATCCTGTAATACACAAGTTCGAGGGACAAATAACAAAATCAGCAGGAACAACCGAAATTATTCCCCGACTAATTATGCCATCTTCCCAAATTGTATAGACAAAATGTAATGAAATATTTGAAATCTTGAAGACAACAGTTATTACAATAATTAAATCTGAAAGAATATTTGGAATTTAAATTACTTATTGTAGTTACAACAATTTATAATATCAGGTGTAACAATCCGACGGATTATTACTTTTTTTGGGGCCTTTGAATAATATTGATTTAATTCAAATTGAAAGTTTTATAAATTATTATATCTTGAACACAATATACCAGACAGACCTAGCGACGGTAATCTGAACACTCTTTCCTGTATCATTGACCAGCCTGCCATGAACCAGACTTTACAAACGTAAGCACGGCACGAGGTCAATGGTACTTTTGTCCCTGAGTCAGGAAAAGTCCACGTGGAGCGGAGCAGAGCGATTCTTCCGCCTAGTTAGATTCCTATTGGCTGTTGTTATAACTCATGGGCGTGCTTTGCTCCCGGTATTCTAAATTGGCCTCCGCTTCGAATAATTTCATAAAAACTTATTACTTTGAGAAAAAAGAGGAGTTCTTCACCATCTACTCGAGAGTTCTTCACCACATACTTGTTCGGTAAGTCCAGCTTGCTTTATGTTCACAGGTATGCTCCATTGTTGCATTAAGTCAAGTCATGTATCAATCAAATCAATTGATATCATGTTGTCAAGATTTAAACAAACTAAATTTCAGAAATTTATAGAGATTAAATTAATTTATCAATTTGTGTTCATTGCAATAAGGGTTATGCATTCCTAGGGCTGAAGCAGCGCTGGACTCGTTCGCGTCTTCCGCGAGTGTTTGTTCCCTTATTTAAAATCATTTTGTGACAATTTCCTATCATACCAAATTTAATCCGATGTAGAAATCGAGTGTTTAAATCCTTTCTGCGTTATTCCTACAAGGGGTTCGAGAAGAAATTGAGTTATTAGACCAACAGGGCATTTTGATTGCCAAAGAACAACTGTTATATTGACTTCAACCTCTGAATCGACGATATAACATAATATAATGTAGTTATTTAACCTTCAGACCATGCTCCGCCTGCCAATGTTTACTTTGTTAATATATGTTTTTTTCAGCCATTCAGGCTAGTTTGAGTGTTAATCGTAATTCCGCTTATCGGAGATTACTTAGGGGACATGATGAGTATCAGGTCGTTGGTCTTACCCCAGGTTACCAGAAAGAGAGGAAACCTTCTTAAATTCTGAGTATTATCTATCAATCATCGGCGCAATCGAGCGCGAAATAGATCATTGTTCCGTTGGTAATTAGCTTTCCCTGATTCCAACTCTCTTAAGAGAACCGGAGCAGGAACTCGCTCGCTGGCGAAAGGGGTAGAACTAGCGACATTGATAACAGTTTCCCAGGTTCCCACTCAGGATAAACCTAAATTAGACGTTTTCAAATCTATGCTATCATTCCCATAACCAAATTTTTGATTAATTTTATAATCGTTTGTCGTTTGTTGTAATGTATCAAATTTTGTTTACTTTTATTCAATATATGTATTTATTATTTAATTTGTTTAACGAGTTTAACTGTTAATTCCTAATCACCTCTCGGCGAATACGACTTTCAGAATTTACGCTTGGAAAAATATAAAGATATAAGTATAAGTAATTGTACGAGGCGGTCCCTTGAAAGAGATCAGGGCATCGTGGTCAAAAACAGCTTCTAGGTGAGCTGAAATATACACCTAGTGGTGGCACCTTCAAAGAACCTCAAGAGTACACGGATCGACTAAGATCTCTGAAACCCGAACAGGTTCCAACAAACAATTCTCACATAACACGTCGATGAGGTAATAACGCTACCTGAAATAATACCCAGCCGACTGTTCAAGTACAAGTATCACTAGCAGTGAGATAGGCCTTCAAACCTATTCACTCATCTGGAAATATAAAATCTGGAGTAATTTCAGTTCAGATTTATTATAAAAATATAACGCACGGCTCACCGTTACACAGGTGTAAAGATGAGGGTGGTCTTGAAAAATTATGAATGAACTGGCTTGGAAATTGGCAACGAAGTTTGAACTTACATGAATTGTACACTGAAATGGAAATCGCAGAATTTAAATCAATAATTTGATCAAGAGGAACATACGTTTTACTAGTAGTCCTCCTAAAGCAGTAAATGTTATGCTTATGCTCTATTTTCGTTCACCAAGATCAAAAATTAATCCACTAAATCACCCACCAGTCTACAACGGCATAACCAATACAACTTTATATAACCAAGGTAAAGAAAGGGGATACGAAATACTATGAATTACGTAGGCACGTGTATTATAGGTTAAACAAACTATAAAAATCTACAATAACCTATCTGTGTACAAACTTGAAAAATTTATTCCGAAGAAAGATAAGAGAAAAAATACAACGACGCAAATGATTATCTAAGATACATGCATCAAGCAAATTTATACCGATTGGACGCCTGAGCAAGTTGGGTATAATTTCCATTGAAAAATACCGTCATTCAGGGAATCGACATATCTTTCATTAGTTTTTAAGCAAACAGACAACAAATTAAATGATCCCTGTAGACAATAAATTTTCAATGAAACAAATTAATTTGACACAAAGAGAAAGAAATATATCAATTTCCAACTTACTCAGTTCAATTTCCCAATCACGAATGTCCGACCTTTCGTTTCCGTTTTCGCATCAACCCCTTCTCGCGATTCTTGCCACATGTAACGCGCAGGATTGATTATTGATCGACTATTGAAAGATAGATGCCACTCAGTCAATACAAGTTCAAATCTAATATTCCGAGCAGAAATCGTTATTCAAATCATTGAAGCGATCTTAACACAAGTAACGTGGAAAGCGTTACAAGTTTGACAGTGGAGTGGTGACTAGTTTCAGCCCGTCTAGTCCGCCTATCTGGAATCTGTCATGGGGAAACAACACCCGAGATTTCTAATGAACACCGACCTTGGGAATATCTGTAGAAGAGGGGGAGATTTCAAACCTTTCTACGATGTCAAGCGAACAGTTCTCTTCTGGATGGAATACAAGAGCTTCAGCAAATAATTGGGAGGCGAACTCCAAACATGTGAACAGTACTCCAGGACAAGTCGAATCTGTGCTTCGTAGATTATGAGCTGCTGGGATGTGAAGTAGCTCTTGGCACGGAATAGAAAACCAAGTTTTCGAGAAGCGGCTTCCGCATTGGACTTCACATGATCGTACCATGAGAGGGTGCTGTTGGTGGTGAGTCCGAACATTTATATGGAAGACTTCATGAGAATAGTTGTACCTGACTTCATCATATTAGGGATTGTGAGATCCGCCTTACTGGAGAAGACGAAAGCTTGAGTTTCGGTTGCATTAGACTCTACTAGATTATTAGACTCCCATTTGAAAATATTTGCCAGATCTACATTAATTGCGTTCACCTGTCCCTGTCTCGCTCCTCTGGCTTCAATGGACGGTATAGGGGCTCTAAATGAGGTAGCGGTATGAAGTGGACCATCATTTGCAAAGCTGTGGATGGGACAGGTGGTCACTTCCAGCAGATCGTTTATATGTAGCAGAAGAAGCAAAATTTGTGCCAAGACAGATCAGCTTTGGGTTGAGGCGGCAAATCATACGACGGAAGTTTCCCAAGAAGACTCCGGTGCCAGACTCGGTCAAATGCTTTGGAGATATCCAATGATACAGCCAGAGATCCCCCTTGTTTTCAAATAGAGTGTTGCCATACATTTTTTGCGTAGGCAAGCAGGTCGGTTGCACTCTAGCTTTCTTCCAGCTGAAAGGAGACACACCAAGTTTGTATGGAAGGGTAACCAACCTGCAGAAAACTGCTGTTAATTCAGGTGCACATTCCTTGAGAACGATAGGTGGAATACCGTCTTACGCCCCCAGAGACTGTTTGATATTGAGATCAAGCAGAATGTGCCCAATTAAGCCCTAAGGACAGACAATTTCGGGCATATGGATATCGATGGCAGCAATATTAGAAGGGTCCTTCCCTTGTGGATCCAAAGTTGAATTTGCTGCAAACGTTCCAGCAAAAAGTTTCTCTTTTCCTTATGGTATAGTAGTCAGTGTGCCATCGTCTTTGGTCATTCGGACATTCGATGAGCTTTTATCTAATTTTGGCATTATATGCCTCTTTCGAAACGTTTATTGTTTCATATCACATATTTCTGGATTAAACATGTTTTGTTCTGGGCAACGAACATATACTATATAAAATGATGATAAATACTCAATAAATGCTACACATGAACATGAAAACTATATTTTACATATTAATAACACTTATGAAACTTGTTTAAAATTTATAAAGGTAAAAAATATCAACATTTTGTGTAGCAGATGTGTTCAATTAGGTTGAAAATGCAAATGTAAGGAAGCAGTCGGAGCACTTGATGCCCATATCATTCAGCTAACGTATCAGGTGAGTATACCGTTCCTGACTTATTCATATGAACCAAGCTCAAAAAATGTGAATTCAAGATGGTGTTATCATAATGTATTATTAAGAAAACTCTTACTTAGTTTTTATTTATTTAATAATTATAATTTATTCTTCCGGCTAGCTTTTTTATTTAGTTTATTTTGAATAATAATGATCCTTTTCTTTTTATATATTTTTATTTTATGGAATTAAACACAATATTCTTTGAATGTTAAAAAATTTCTATATTTAAATCTCTATGACTCTAATTATCTCAGGGTTTCAAATTTACAATTTAGTTTTATGTTCTAAGCATAGAACTAGCTTTAACCTCAAAACTATTCAATATTAATAGTTGTTTACAAAATTACAAACGACAATCTTTCTTTCAGATTTACAAATAACACTACAATGGAGATATAATAATAAACTTACTTTTAGTTTATATCCAAAAGTGTGTTTAACTATGTTGGCAATTTTCAATTTAATTCTTTTATAATTTTGTTGATGATTCACTTTTACACAATACTATGCTTTTTCACAATAATCACAGGTAACTAATTTGGATTACTTCTTCTTGAGAATCAGGAACTGTTGATAATACTTTGTTTTATCCTTTTAGATAAAACATGAAACTTTTCGATGCTTTATTGAAATTATTGATGAATGGTAATCGTTGGAAATTTCTTCTTAATTGGAGGTTATTACAGCCTTTTAACTGGATTCAGATACTTGGAATAATCGTTGACTTTTAATAAAACTTATTAACTTTGGTTTCTTTGAACCTATCGAAGTTTGGAACACTTTCGTTCAATTGGAGGTTATTATAGGTTATAAAATTTTGGTGAGTTGCAGTAGTACTTTCAGTCTACAGATGTAATGGCAAACTAAACTTATTTACTTCCAGATTCGTTTTTATAGGCCTCCAAAACCGACGCTACTTTATGTCATAATCAACCTATGAGATGATTGCTTTTCAAATCAAGGATGCCAAGTTAATTGTTGTAAAACTGACACAAGTCTTCATTGTTACCAGATTGACATTGGAAATTCCTATTGACCAATCAGAATTTAGTATTCTTTACTTTTTGAATTATTTGAGATTTTCAACTTATTTTAATTGTTAGTGATTCCTTCTTTTTAAATTAATATTGCCCACATTTTTCCCCACACTTTGGTATAATATAACCTATGATTGGGTTATTATTAATATGATTATTCCCATATTTATGGTTTTCTTGACAGTTACTTATTCTTAAATCTAATACATACCATATTATATCAATAACATTCTTTTAACATTACATAACTCAAATTTACTAATCCTAACTTACATCTATAACATTATTCAATGTTTTGTACTATCTCATGATAGTTTTGTAATCATTTTACTTATGATTTATGATTTCGTTACACTGAACGTTTCTTCACTTTCACTGAAGTTCTTGTTTATCACATCTTATACTATTACATCGTTGTTTATTATGTTTTACATTGTTAATATTAATATCCTAACTATTATTTAGCTTTTATTATTGTTTTTAATTCCATAAAATATTTTTTATTTGATCTTTTCTTATTTTCATAGTTCGGTAAGTTATTATTTTTAAATTTTTTATTGTCTATGAAATGAAATCATAACAAATTCCCCTAAATCAATTTTAACATTTTAATCACATTAATATTTAAAATTTATTTATCTTTTGATTTTATTTTCATGAACTAAATTTATTAATAATTATACTTGTATATTTGATCAATATTAAATATTCCCCTTATCTTTCCGTTTTCAGGATTCATTAATTCATAACTATTTTCAGCATTTTCATTCATGACTACATACGGACCTTCAAAAGCAAAACATAATTTTCCACATATATTCTTTTTATTATTAGTTACTCTCATTGCTCTTACTATTACTAATTCACCTATTTCAAATTTAATTAACCTTCCTCTTTTTCTCATTTCCCTATTCATATATTTTCTTGCATTTCTTTCTAATCTATTACTGATATCTTTCAAAATTTCATTTCGCTCTACTGAATTTTCATCTAACCATTTTCTATCTGGTTCTTCGCCTTTCATTATTAATACAGGTGTTTTCTCTGTTGTAGTATTTGGACAATGATTTAAACATTTTTCTACTCTGGATATTGATTCATCCCATTGATGATGTTTACCCTCACAAGATATTCTCAGATATTTTATTACTTCCTGTATATAACGTTCTGATGGATTGGATTGAGGATGTCTGATGCTTGTTAATTGATGAAAAATTAAATTCCTTTTGCAAAAATACTTGAAACGTATGTTTTTGAAATATGTTGCGTTATCTGTAATTAACTTTCTTGGCCTACCAATTTCTTCAAAATAGTTTTCTAACTTATGCATTACTTCTCTACTTTTTGTCGTTTTGCAAGCATATAATTTTATATATTTAGAAAATAAATCTACTACAACCAAAATATGTCTATTTCCTTTTTCTGTTACTATTAACTCACTTAAAAAATCTATTGCTACTATTTCTAAACATTCCTTTACTATAATACTCTTTGCTAAATTGTGGTTAATTATATTTTTAGGCTTTGCTCTTTGACATATGTCACATTTCTTTGTGATTTCTTTTGCAATTTGGTAATCTCCTTTACCTATATAATTTTCTCTGAATATGAGCCACATTTTCCTTGCTCCTATGTGATTGAATTCACTATGTAAATGATTTAAAATTTTTAAAGTTAGGTCTTGATTTATTCTGTATAATTCTTTCCTACCTATATCTTGTAAATAAACTCCCTCTTTGATTTTACATTTCTTTTTATCCTTCTCTGATAAAGTACTTTGATTGTTTTTAATGCTCTCTAATGAAAATAAACCCCTTACTTCTAATAAAATATTTGCTCCTACTTTATATTTCCTTTTATCAATTTTTAAATTCCCCTCTTCTCTTGTTAAAGTATCAGCTATTATATTTAATTTTCCTGGAATATGTTTTATTTCAAAATCATATTCCTGCAATAACAAAATCCATCTTTGAATCCTACTGTTTACAAACTTGTTTTTAAATATACTTGTTAATGCACTATGATCAGTTTCTACCCTTACTTTATTCCCTAACAAATAAAATCTTAATTTCTTTACACAAAAAACTATACTTGCTAATTCTAATTCAGTAACGCTGTAATTTTTTTCATGAACTTTTGTCATTCTTGACACAAAACTTATAGGCACTTCTTCATTATTTTGTTTTTGTAATAAAACACCACTGAATCTTTGTTTAGAAGCATCTGTTCTTAATATGAAAGGTTTGTCATATTGTGCATGATAGACTTTTAATTTTTTAATGAAAATATCTTTTAAATTTTGGAAAGCTTCGTGTCTTTCATTATCCCATTTCCATTTTACCCCTTTTTTAAGTAATTCTACTAATGGAATCTCCTTCTGACTTAAATCAGGAATGAGCCTTTTGAAATAATTTATTATACCTAAGAATCCCCTCAAAGTTTTAAGATTAGTGGGTCTTTTGAAATTTTTAATTACATCTAATCTATCTTCATCCATTTCTAAACCTTCTCTCGTTAATTTATAACCCAAAAATTTAATTTCTGTTTTATAGAATTCACATTTCTCAATATTTATTTTTAAACCTGCTATATCTAATTCGTTCAAAACTTATTTTATGTGATCTTTATGTTCTTCTACTGTTCTAGAAAATATTAATATGTCATCGATATAATGAACTACAAAAATTTCAAATTTATTTAATATTTGATTCATACTTCTAACTAACGCACTGCATGCACTTTGAATACCAAAAGGCGTAACTTTAAAACGATACACTTCTCCATCTATCATAAAACCAGTGTAATCTCTACAACTTTCATGTAAAGGAATCAACCAGAAACTATGTCTTAAATCAACTTTACTAAAAATTTGTGCCTTTATTATTCTACCAAAAATTGACTCTATATTTTTAGGAGCTTCATATTGTGGTACTGACAATCTATTCAATGTTCGAGCATCTAAACATAACCTAATATCACCATTTGACTTTTTTGCTATTACAATAGGGTTTATATATTTTGTTTTACTTCTTTCTATTATGTCTTGTTCTAGCATTTCACCGATTTTTTTCCTAACATCTTCTATGTACTTGTATGGGATTGGATAGTTCTTGGATTTATAATTTTCAATTTCTTTGACTTGGAATTTATGAATATAATTACTAGCTATACGAGTTTCATCAATTATTAAACCTTTATGTTGTGAAATTATTTCTGATATTATTCCCCTATATTTCTCGGATATTTTCATCTGCGAGATTATTTCATCTAAATTTCTGCTTGAGTCTTTTCTTTCGACCGCATTTATTATATTGCAACCTTCATTTGGTCTGTCAATATTTTCATTTTCCCCTTTCCCTATCTTTATAATTTCATCTAACAACTTTATTTCCTTTTCCTCGTAATCTATAATAATTCCATGCTTTTCTAATTCATCAGTTCCCATAACAATATCCAATTTCATATTCGGCACTACAAATAATTGCATCTCTAGACTTGACTTCCCTATTATAATATGCTCAGTAATCATTTTTGATACTTCAGTAATTTTCTTTCCACTAATATTTACTAATTCTACTTTTGGTATTTTCAATTGATTTGTTAATTTTATTTCAGACAATAGTTCTTCCCTTATTAAAGATAGTTCTGATCCTGTATCACACATAATTTCTACTTCTTTCCCTTTTAAAAAACCTTTTAATTTAATTAAACCTATACTTTCATTTTCTTCCCTTTGCTGTTCGTAGTCAATGTATTCCCTCTGATGTTCATATAATACATTAACGTGGTATTCGTGCTTTCTTAAAAATCCTGATTTTGTTGATTATTTTGACTTGAAGAGTCTTCCCTTTCCATATTACTTTCTATCCTACTACAGTTTACTTCCCTTTGATTGTTTTCATTTCTACTATTATTTCTATTATTATTATTATTTTGACTTCTATAATCCCTATATCTATTTCTATTTTGATTAGTATTATTTCCATTATATCTATTTTCCCTATTATAATAATTTTGGTTTCTATTATCTCTATTTCTAAAATTGTTTTGATAATTATTATTTTGGAATCTATTATTATAATTTTGATTTCCCCTGTAATTGTTCCTGTTATCATTATATCCATTTTGTTGCCTAGTTCCAATGTTATTCTTATTATCAATTCTATTTAAGTATGATAGTAGTTGATTCATGTTTTTAATATTTGCAATGGCTATTGCCTCAGATATTTGACTTTGATACTGTCTTGAAATGTATAAAACTATCTCTTCCTCTCTCATTTTAGGTTCTAAATATTGCGCTTCATTATATAGGCTAAGTGCATAAGCATTCATGCTTTTTCTAGTCCCTTCTATATACTTCCTAAAATATAACCTTTCTCGACATTTCGATTGTTCATTTTCACCCCAAAAATTATTTAAAAACTCATCTATAAACTCATCTAAACTATTTAATTCCCTTTCTTTGCAATTGAACCACAACAAAGGTTCATCAACCAATCGTTCTCTTATTAATTTTTTCATTCTCTCTATATTCCTTTCATACTGTATTTCATTTTTCAAATCTTTAACAAAAATGCATGGATGTAATAATTTTATGTTTCCATTAAATTTTATTGTATTCTCATGACCTACATTTCTGTATTCTATATTCATTCTCTCTTCGGATCTATTCTCAATTCTTTTTATTCTTTCATCTTGTTCATTTATCATTTTTTTCTGATTTTCTTTCATACTTTGTACATTCACGTTCACATTCTCTTCAATATTCTTCCCCATATCATTCATTCTATTTTCCATAATATCTATTTCTTTCTCTACATTATTAAACTTTCTATTTACAAAGCTATTATATTCTTCTAATTTATTATCTATACTTTCTTCAACATGTTGTCTTATTTCTTTTTTTTCAGTTTCAACTATTCTCATAATTTCCTCAGTTCTTTTATCAAATTTATCATTCACTCTCTTAAGTTCATCTCTTATTTCACTCATACCTTGTTCAATTTTAGCATTAGTTTCATTCTTACATTGTTCAATTTTTTTATTTGTTTCATTAGCTTTTAAATTTAAACTTTCAAGCAATATCATTATTTGTGATTGACTATCTATTATTGGTGGTCTTTCTGCACTAATCATTTCACCCTCTTGATCAAATCCTATCAATTCTGGAGTCCTTTGTCTATCTCCTTCCATTTTTACTTTCTTATTTATTAATCTAGTTCTTTAAATTATTTTGATACGCGGTTCTATTCCTTTTTTTCAAATGGCCCCACGTTTGAGCGACAATTATTAACTAAACTATTATGAGTTTATTTTGCCCCACGTTGTGGTGACAATTATTACTAAAAAACTTCTTTTTTAGTTTTTATTTATTTAATAATTATAATTTATTCTTCCGGCTAGCTTTTTTATTTAGTTTATTTTGAATAATAATGATCCTTTTCTTTTTATATATTTTTATTTTATGGAATTAAACACAATATTCTTTGAATGTTAAAAAATTTCTATATTTAAATCTCTATGACTCTAATTATCTCAGGGTTTCAAATTTACAATTTAGTTTTATGTTCTAAGCATAGAACTAGCTTTAACCTCAAAACTATTCAATATTAATAGTTGTTTACAAAATTACAAACGACAATCTTTCTTTCAGATTTACAAATAACACTACAATGGAGATATAATAATAAACTTACTTTTAGTTTATATCCAAAAGTGTGTTTAACTATGTTGGCAATTTTCAATTTAATTCTTTTATAATTTCGTTGATGATTCACTTTTACACAATACTATGCTTTTTCACAATAATCACAGGTAACTAATTTGGATTACTTCTTCTTGAGAATCAGGAACTGTTGATAATACTTTGTTTTATCCTTTTAGATAAAACATGAAACTTTTCGATGCTTTATTGAAATTATTGATGAATGGTAATCGTTGGAAATTTCTTCTTAATTGGAGGTTATTACAGCCTTTTAACTGGATTCAGATACTTGGAATAATCGTTGACTTTTAATAAAACTTATTAACTTTGGTTTCTTTGAACCTATCGAAGTTTGGAACACTTTCGTTCAATTGGAGGTTATTATAGGTTATAAAATTTTGGTGAGTTGCAGTAGTACTTTCAGTCTACAGATGTAATGGCAAACTAAACTTATTTACTTCCAGATTCGTTTTTATAGGCCTCCAAAACCGACGCTACTTTATGTCATAATCAACCTATGAGATGATTGCTTTTCAAATCAAGGATGCCAAGTTAATTGTTGTAAAACTGACACAAGTCTTCATTGTTACCAGATTGACATTGGAAATTCCTATTGACCAATCAGAATTTAGTATTCTTTACTTTTTGAATTATTTGAGATTTTCAACTTATTTTAATTGTTAGTGATTCCTTCTTTTTAAATTAATATTGCCCACATTTTTCCCCACACTTTGGTATAATATAACCTATGATTGGGTTATTATTAATATGATTATTCCCATATTTATGGTTTTCTTGACAGTTACTTATTCTTAAATCTAATACATACCATATTATATCAATAACATTCTTTTAACATTACATAACTCAAATTTACTAATCCTAACTTACATCTATAACATTATTCAATGTTTTGTACTATCTCATGATAGTTTTGTAATCATTTTACTTATGATTTATGATTTCGTTACACTGAACGTTTCTTCACTTTCACTGAAGTTCTTGTTTATCACATCTTATACTATTACATCGTTGTTTATTATGTTTTACATTGTTAATATTAATATCCTAACTATTATTTAGCTTTTATTATTGTTTTTAATTCCATAAAATATTTTTTATTTGATCTTTTCTTATTTTCATAGTTCGGTAAGTTATTATTTTTAAATTTTTTATTGTCTATGAAATGAAATCATAACAGTATATAATTGGTAGTTAACTACTCTTGTATATTATGTATATCACATTTCTTGAAAGCAGTAAATGACACTTAATTCATTACATTACTGTGATAACTACCATCATCTATAACAATGCTGGAGGGTCCCTCTAAATTCACTAAAAGTTCAAATTCAAATCAACGCAGGTAGTTGTTATGATCCATTTCACCATCATAATCGACATTCTTTACTTTGGTATAAAACTGCCGTACAACCAGCATGCAGTACAATATACCTTGCACCACTAACTTCCATAATTTTTTCAAACTCTTAGTGTCTGTATTATGCTAGGAATGACCTTCAGTACCATCTTTGAAGGTCAATGTCTTGTCGAGATAAAGAAATTGATGAACATCTTCATTTTTAGTTGGATATACTAATGTACAACGTGTACACGTTTTATTACGATGTCATGTGACTCCATTAACCCACGTCGTGGATCATTCTTACTGTATTTGAAAGCCATGTTTGTCAAAACTTTTGAAAGCGATGTTGTACAACCTGTTAATATTTCACGTTCCAGGAGTTTTTCTTTCAGTTTTTGAAGTTATGTTCCTTATTTCTGTACATATCATGAACAACATTTTGATTGCACTCTGGTTGAAATCATCTATATTCACAAGCACTCTAGCATGTAACCAAGAAGAGAGCTTCAAATTTTGCCTCGTTTACCTGCGATTTTAATGACTGTTGAGATACTCAATTGTAATACTCAAGCAACTCTGTCTCTGACGGCAGTGATAGGAACATATGATCACACATTTTCACGTTCTTCTTAAATGTAATTTATTGTTGAATAAACCATTTGTTAATCACTAGATGACAGTGACTTCGGTGGTCTTGAGAAAAACTGTTACTGTACTTTTGGAGTTTAATTCCATGAAGATTCAGATTCGTAACAAATATATGAACTGTCAAGTTAAATAAGGAATTGTATAATTTATATTGTACACTTTGTAATGTGTTGCTAACTACAGAAATGAAATATACCTGCTTTGACGAAGACATCGCGGTACTTACTTGGGGAACCTGTTGAAATGAATTGGTTACAAAAGTAACCAAACATGATGTCACATCTTTCTTAACGTAAAAATATTATATCTTTTACGAAAAACTGGGATAATTACTCACTTATAACCTCAAAATCCTCACACGTAACACTTTAATGCCAGCGCTAAGAGTCAACGTTAAAACGTTTGGTAACGTGTAGAAGTAACCTACATGCTATGAAGTACAGTTGTTACAGTTGTAGGTTGGATACATAATAGGAAACTGCATCCTGACGTGATATAACGTGTAACTTTGACATAACATACACGTTATGACAATATCTCAAAACTAACCATCAGAACACATACATCTCTATCCCTCAAGAACTTTGTCGATAACCTTCGTCTTCCTTAATTCGGAAAACAACAGGAACGAACAAAGTGAAATTGTCGAATCAGTTTCTTTTACTTAGAAGTTGTGAATATTTCAGCAGGTTGCGTTTTATCCGCTTGGGATTTGCAGGTGTTCGGTCTCAGTGCGAGGATGAATTCCGATCACGTTTCTGGTGTGTTTCTCAAATTGTCGTTCTAAGTAAGGTGAGATTAAGCTCAATTGAGAGAAGGCAAAATCAACATAATTCAATGATTCATTCTACCCTGCGTTGGCGAATAATCTTTGTTAATGGAAATGAACATAGCATCAGCAATTCCAACTAAATTAGAAATAACAGAGAATATTAGCATCTACGTCTTCATCAATGTAGGATATAATGGAAGCAATATAATGAACTCTGATTCAGGGAGATAATACTGTTGTAAACCCGAGCAACTCGTAATTGATTTATGTGTGGATTCCACGTAAGGTGAATCTGGCTTGAGATTCCTCACTCAATACTCAGATTTGCCGAGGTATGAAAGGCTCTAAATCATCTAAAACAGGTTGAGGATTCTGTGGAACAGCTGACCCAACGGAATGTGCCCCAGAGATCTCAAATATTATCAGGCTCAGAATGGAAACTTGTATACCCCAATCTATTGGTCGAAGCGGATCGTAAAACTCAAATTCTCGTTGATAACATTTTCGATAGAGCTTTCCAAAGTTATATCTTTCAACAATACTTTGTGCCACATGATGCTCACTTTTCCAAGGCAATCTTGGTTTCGTCTCTCCTCGTTCTTACTTCGTCTGCTAAGTCATATGTGTATTCTTAGTGGACGAAGTAGGATCTACAGTCCTAGTACCACAGTGTCTCTGTCGTACTCTATTATACTCATAGAACAAGATTACGCTGATAGAAACAATGCGAGCAATATCTTGGCCTCAAGTTCGAGGTACAAATAACAAAATCAGCAGGAACAATCAAAATAACCACACAACTGATTATGTTATCTAATCAAAATGTATATTCAAAATAATAAAAAGGAATTGAAGTATTGAAGAGGATAATTTAATTACATGAAATTTATTAATAAGAGAAAACAATTTACTAAGTTATAATACTGGAATTGAAATCTGGAAGAGAATGATTAGATATCAATTTACAATAATTATGCTGGAATAATATAAAACACGGAATAGTGATCGCCGTTTCTAGGTGATTATAATCTGTCCAAGTAATACCAGAATGTTCACTCCCATAAAGCAGTAACTGAGAATTCGGCTATGTTCACCTAGATCAAATAATTATTCTGTTATATCACCAACACTCCAGCATTAAGTGCAGCTACTATGTCAATTCAAGGTGCTACGGAACAATATGAAACTTCGTGGTTTATTTGCTAGGTTCAACAAGCCGTAATGATACGATATGAACAACTCTGTTAATTAAATTGAACAAATGTATTACTCTAATTAGTCAGGACAGAATTATAATTTCCCACTTAATTATATGCAATTGAATAAAAAAAAATGATATTGGTGTATGGCAAGGTTAAGTTCGATAAACGAAAATTTCAAAGTTTAATTAGGGAATATCACATCGGTAATATGTAATTAGAAAACTCAAGATATGAATAATAATATCTATTCCAACTATATAAACTTTCAACTTTGAAAATTATTAGCATTTAACAAAATCAATTTTTATCGATCTTACCTTGGCCACAGTTCACACAAGATGGATACTTTTATATCCGCTTCCAACCTTTGCCCGCTGTGGCGAAATTTGTGACCTCTTTTGTCAATCTCTTGAGTTTTCCATGATTTTTGACTGAATTGACGTACTTCGCTTGTGCTATCAGATCACAGAGGTCGATGTGGTATCTTCCTGTAATTTTGAGCGGAAACTGTTTCTTCGATTATTCAATCAATTGGACTAAGTAACGTATAGGTATAACGTTACAAATTGTCCATTTCCATTTATACTACCCATATATATTGATGCCCCATAGGCTTTTTACTAGCATCTGAGAACGCATGTATTCCGATGTAAAAGTGATTGGAAACAAATACCTCCCGTTGTACTGTTGTCACCAATAGAAAGCAATTGCTCACAAATTTTCATTCGACTCG
Organism: Endomychus coccineus; assembly: GCA_958510875.1. NCBI lineage: Eukaryota > Metazoa > Arthropoda > Insecta > Coleoptera > Endomychidae > Endomychus > Endomychus coccineus. The sequence goes on along the minus strand of OY294068.1, from coordinate 84,451,585 downwards.
TGTGGAGTTTAGCTGGTATTTTGTCATTACAACCTATCTTTGCTTGAGGCAGACTTTATATTAATAATTTCGCTACCACACCAATCATACCTCAAATTTCTGACGGTTCGTAAATCTGTGCAATGGTAGAAAGTATTGTTATTTTTGTTACACTGTCGTATTTACAAAATTAAACCCGCAATATAAGATTGTATGCGCTTTCGCATTCCATAAAACGCCTAAAGCTTTACTCGGTTGATTGACATCAATTTTCAAAATTCCAACATCTAAGTTACCTTCAACCTCAAATTGATTGCAACCCGTATCATCATTAGATAAGCACTTTCGTAGTTCGAAACCTCAACTAATTAATATTCTGTTTATCTCTAATTGTAATTGTAGTAGATCACTTTTAGAACTGGATCCAGTATTCAAATCTTCAACATAGAAGTCTGTTTCAATGACATTATTTGCAATGGGAAATACTTTTTCGTTACCAATGGCTAACTGGTATAGACACCTAAGTGCGAGGAATGGCGCAAAAGCTGTTCCGTATGTTACAGTGTTTGATTTATAACATTTCAAATAATAATAATAATAAATCGACTTTATTCATAAGAAAGGGTGAATTGTCAGCAGTAGCTGTTTTTCAACTCAACCCTAAGGAGATCCTTCTAGGGATCTTTACAAATAAAGGTAAATACAAAGTATAGATGTGAATGTAAAAATAAATATAAAACTACTTATAACAAACATCGTGGAAAATAGCGGAATATAGTAGATTAATAAAAGGGTAAAATATAAAAGTATGTAGTTTACTCCTAGAAAAAGCGAAAATAAGTAAAATATGTACGAGTACCTCTCGGAGAAGAGAATTTAGCCAAAGAGAATACTCCAGGTTAGTAGCCAAACTGTCAGTCACTTTTCTAGTAAGTGGCTCTTAAGTCTCTTTTTGAAGTTGGAGATTGTATAATGTCTGTATTCACTGGGAAGATCATTATGCAATTAGGGTGCGTTGTACGAGAAACTGCGAGTGAAAATGGAGGTTGAATGTTTAGGAATCACAAGTGCATATTTATTACGGGTGTTGGTGTTATTACGTGATTGGAACGTGCAGAGTTTTGCAACTAAGTATTCCGGTTTTTTTGAAGTCAAGACCTTATGGGTGATAGTCAGCAGATGCATTTTACGTTGCTTATCCAACCTCAACCAGCCTCATTCCAGCATTTTAGATCCAATGTGATCGTATTTCCTTTTACGATAATCTTTGTAATAATGCAGGACCATATATCACAGTATGACAGCTTAGAAAAAATAAGAGACTCGCAAAGTTTGAGTTTTAGTTGAGGGGAAAGTATGTCTCTTGACATAGGTGGTTGACATGTTTGTTGAAACGTAATTCTGAATCAAAGTAAAGTCCCAGATTTTTGCTTCCCTGAACCAGTGGGAGAAACTCATCGTTCAGCTGAATATTTATGAAGGGCTTAGCGCTATCTTTCTTTTTCTTAGGGTTGAATAACATGACGAAAGATTTGGTGCTATCTAGTTGGAGGTTATGAGCCAATGAGATATTATACAAAGATTGCAGGTCGTCATTAATGTTTTGAATGGCCCTAGGTATATCCTCGAGTGGGTAAGACAGGTGGATCTGTGTATCATCGGCGTAATGATGCATGTGACAATTTTTTGTATGCTGGTAAAAGTCTGAGATATATAATGTGAAATGAAGGGATCCTAGAATGGATCCTTGCGGTACACCAAATCTCACTGGTAAAGCTTAGGATCTTTGATCTTTCAGGTGAACACTATGAGACCGACCAGATAGATAGCTTTTAATGATAGAAACAGAACTATCGCTAAAACCAAAAAAGCTCTGTTTATCACAAATTATATTATGTTCTAAGGTGTCGAAGGGCTTGCTGAAATCAAGGAGCACTAGTATAGTTAATTTATTGTCATCCACACCTTTGAAAATATCATCTGTAACTGAGAGAAGAGCTGTAGTTGTACTGTGTATGGACCGGAAACCATATTGAACTGGTGTTATAATTTGTTTTTTATACACGGAATCTGTTATTTGTTCTTTCGAGTACATCTCCAAAGCTTTCGATAAGGTTGGTAATAGACTAATTGGCCTTAAGTCCGCTAACCTCTTAGGAGCACTACATTTAGGAAGTGGGATTATTTTTGCTTCTTTCCATCCGCTCGGAAATGTGTTCGTAAGTATTGCAGTGTTGAATATGGAGATGATGTGGTTTATCAGATATCCTTCAATCAATCTTATCATCCTCAGTGAAATGTCGTCCAAACCGACAGCATGGCTGGTTAAGCGATCTAAAAAAAATTTGAACTTGTTTAGGTTGGAGGGTGGAGAAGTAAAAATTATTTTCATTCGAGTGATATTTGTACTTATCAAGCAAGTCCAGCTGGGAATTTGATTTTTCGAAAGGCAGAATAGTATTAAAATGAGCGTTTATAACATTCGCATTATGTAGATCAGCTGGAAGTTCCGGGGAACATTTTTTTCTTAGGATGTCCAAGGATCGTAGGGTATTCCAAGTCTTCTTGGAGTTTTTTTGTAACAGAATGAAGTCAAGATAGGCTTTTTTCTCTCCGCGTATAGCCCCATTGGTGTAGTTTCGCAGATCTTTATAGTAGTTCCAGTGAGCAATACATTTAGTTTTTTTATACCTTCTGAAAGCATCATCTCTGAGCGACATCATTTGCTTTATATTATATGTGAGCCACGGAGAGGGCGGCTTCGTAACTCTGACTGTACAGATAGGAGCGTGTGTCTCGAACAGTAAAAGAATTGTTTCGTTAAAAAAATTGAGCATTTCATTAACGTCTGACATGGTATAGATTGTGTCGAAATTGATTAGTGCTAAATGCTCGAGGGAATGATCTCTATTGAATTTTGAGAAATCCCGGAAAGTTATGAGCTTGGTTACCTTATTGGTTTTTCAAAGTTTGAATATCAAAGGTTAAAGCTAGATGGTCCGAGATACCTGGAATGTCTATAACTGCGACATTTGAACTAAGCTCGGGATCGAAAACTACTAAAATGTCAATAAGAGTTTGACAGGAAATAGTGATTCTAGTTGGTTCGTTTATCAGTTGGGACAGTACGAAAGAATCCAAGAAGTCCGAGAAATATTGGGTATGCCTATCAGATATCAGCAAATTTATATTCAGGTCACCCATTATAATAAGAGAATCACTGGCTGGTAAGAGGTGGGCGACAACGTCTTCTAGTTCGTTCATACATTGTGCTATGTTCCCTGAGGGGGGGCGGTAGACAACACGGAAAACGTAAGACCTACCATCCAAGTTCAATGAGATCCAAAGTTGCTCTAACAAATGTGTTATCTGAGTAAAAATTTGATTATATTTCAAGTTTTTTTTTCAAGTAGAAGGCAACGCCTCCTCCTCTACCGTCTCTGTCAGCACGTATAAAATTATGGGTTAGAAGAGAAACTGTGTCAGATTTTATATTTGGATATAGCCACGTTTCGGTGAGGCCAACTACATCCACATTATTATCTGTGATGAATTCCTTGAGGAGATTCAACCCAGTGAGTACTGACCTTACATTAAGTTATAAGATTTTCATACTTCCGATATACAAAAATAGTTAAAAGAATAAGAACAAAATATGGGAAAAAGTCTAAAAGCACATACAGAAAAAGAATTAAAAATTCACAAGATTTAAAAAGTTGAGTTTTGAGTAACCTACTTTGTAAGCTTCTGTGATGATCTCGTTTGAATTTCTTTGGCTGAATTTTTCCTATCCCTGGTTTCCGGTCTTTTTTGCGTGATACTGTTGTCGGAATGCTCACTAGCTGTGTTTAACCTTTTCGCCACCTTTGCTTCCTCTTCTGTTTTCTTAACTTCATTCAGTTGTTAGAACTCACTACTAGCTATTTTCACGGGAGGTCTTGAGGGGGTTTCTGGTGCGCTAGCGGCTTTCGGGGGATCAGGTATTTCGGTACCTTCTTCGAGCTCTAAAATTTCTTCCGCTGAGTATCCTCTGTTGCTCCTATATAGTTTATCTCCCTTTATGTAGCAGCCTCCTTCACCACTGTCACGAATTTCCTTCAGGTATTTTCTCAGTATTTTATTTGCTTCTTGTTGTTTTTAGTTAGGTCAGAAGATATAGAAATTTTCGTTCCTTTCAGTTTTTTACAGTTTCGTGAAATTTTAATTTTTGTGAAAGTAGATAGCAGTTCAATTTTTATTGGGCAGGCGTGGGATTTGCCCAGAGGCAGAACGTCGGTTATGTCCGTGTGATTTACTTCTACTCCAAGTAGGGAATTTAGTTTATAGCATATGTGTTCAACAGAGGTTTCCTCTATACTATTCACCAGACGAAACACGACTATATTTTTCTTTCTGCTGTTTCTGTCTAATAACTCGACTTGGTTTTTAGTATTGAAATTTTCTTTTTCCAGTTTCTTTATTTTATCACTAAACGACTCTATTTTCAGCAGCAATCTGACTACGCTAGCTTCTATCGCGTTTTTGACCTCTTGTTTACTGGCCAAAGTTTCCTCGTCGAGTTTTTCCATATTTTAAACGCGATCTGCCAACGTTATACGGCTTGCCTTTCGGGAGCTGGAACGCCACTGGTCTCATAAACTTTTATACTATGAGATAGTTTTTCTTTTCCAGGTGAGCTGACTTTTTATAGGGTAACTTTTTTAAGTCTGGTCATCAATTTGTCTTTTTTATTCACTACAATCTTGAGATGATGAATGATTGTAAATCTAATATTGCAGTAACTGATAGGTAATCAAATTGAATTTTTAGATCACACGAATGAGTGCAATTTCACAATTCTTTTGATATCAAATTCAAAATAAAGTCAACTGTGTTAACCACTGAAAATAGTCACTTAACTTAGCAATTTAGTCACTGTGTTTCACAAACAATACAAACTCACTAAATCGTCATGGAATTGAATCGCCGGAAGATCCTTTGAAATGATCTCTAATCTGGATCATTAAGAATTACATTTTTGAGATATTCATTAAATGGTTTCTGAATCTGCATAAAATAGAAAAAATATCGTTTTGAATCGTCGGTCCAACATATTGTATATCGTTGAGACTCAAACTGTTGTTAGTTCCCATACTTACTTCGTCCAAAACTACACGTACTTCGGTGGTTCTGCTTGATTCTCGTATGACTGGGTGATGGGGTAATAGTAAGTTGAATTGTCACTGTTAATCTTTCCCACCTCAGTCAAGTGCTTTAACCATATCCATATCCGGGCATGAATTCTCGATATTGTAAATAAAGATTCAGATTTCTTATGAGTTTTCGTTAGATTGACCTAAACTTCCATGAGAGGAAATTTCACTATAAAACGCCCGTCAGCCTTTCACCTATTGTTCTTGACAAATTGCGTTACACAAAACAGAAATATAATGATTTGAATTGTTGTTGACTTCCTAAAGTTGGCAAAATTTGAGAAATTGATTGTCTAATTTACTCTCGTTTAATTTATTGATCGCTCCACCTGAAATCCACCCTCATTCTGTTTCTTGCATTGTAGTATTGAGGATCGGCTAGTTCGATATTTCTAGGAACATGGATTGCATTTGTATTGTCAGAAATGGAAGGTGAATTGTCCGTTATTCGTGCCAAAATTAAGCACCTAATTATAGAATTGTATGAATTATTCCTAGCTGCAAATCATGAATCAACATAATTCCGGCCACGAAACAAATAGTTTTGGTTATTGTCAGATTGAGTTTTATACCCAGTGCTTCTGTCACAAAATTACTTCGATAGCAATTGTCCAATAACGCTCGACAAGGATATAACTTACCGCTCGAATCTACTACGTGAATAATGACTGTAGAAAGCAAAACTTGAGAACAAAAATGCAATTGTCTTTCGACATTGATTGTTTATTGTTATTGATCTCTTGGCAAGCCGACGTGCAAAAGGGAATTGTGACGTTTTCCAGTTGGCTCATTTACAATCTTTTACCCCATACCCCATACTTTAAAAATTGTATGGCTGTTTCACATTTGAAGTACTGTTATTACTCCAAACATTTCTCACATAGACTTGCAATTGTTTTTCATTTCTAAAGTTATTATAATTGTTAGATTTATTGCCCTTTTGATCGACATGATTTTTATCACTCACTTTGATTGTTATTGATTTTTATCAAAAATTCACATTTCTGAAAAATTGGTCCATATGGGTCATAGCTGGGAATTTAGTTCACTATCTACGAGTTTTAGTATCTGATTTAGAAGTAATCAAAAATGATAATTAATGTGTCTCAAAGTTTAATAAGCTTGCCTAATGAATCTAACGAACGCAAATCTTTTTAATGAAATTGAATAGTTTTCATGTGTGATTGTTTTGTCAATGTCGACTGTTCAAAAATGCTTCTAACGTGACAGTAGACAATCAAACCTTTTTGCTCGAAGCGATCCTGTAATAATTGACATGCGATTATATAGTTTATTTCAGTAACTTGTATAGACTCAATTATTTGCAAGGCTTCTTCATCCAACGATGATCTCAAATGATAAAATTTTTGAACATTAGACAAGGACACATTGTCATTGATTAAACCACTTAAATCCAATTTTTATATTTGCCATTGAAAGTAGGCAACTTTATCTTAGGTAATTTGATTCACTGCTGGACATAAACCATTTACTAGACATATGGCTAGGTTCATAGATTGAAGAAGCTACATGCAAAATTGAATTGACTGCACTAGCGATTTGATTGACTAATAATGGAATGTCTCTAATCAAACCATACAAATTATTCCCAAATTGTTCCCTCTCTTAAGCATTATCATTTAATTCGTCGGGCTCGTCTACTAAAGCGTCATCGATCAAATACCCCAATGGCTCTCTTTCTTTTTTGACTTTCGCTCAAGCCATTGATAGAAATTTCACTTCCAGCTCATTCCCACACCTAACTATACATGATGACACACTGGTTGCTACACCACAAGGAAAAGTCAACCTTTATGCTGGAATGCTTGCACCAAATTCCTCCTTGGATCCTCAAGGGATCCTAATATTACTGCCATCGATAGCTATATGCCTCAAATTGTCTCTTCTTTGCGCACAATTTGACGCATTTTACATGTTCTCAATGCCAAAGAGGCTTTAGTGCCAGACGGAATTTCACCTGTCGTTCTCAAGGAATGTGCCTGAGCGTTGTTTATTCTTTCATACAAACTTGGAGTGTTTCCTTCCAGATGGAAGATAGCTAGAGTTCAACCTATACCAAAAAAAGGAAGGAAGACCAATGGCACTATCATCTGTGATCATCTCGAAAGTGATGGACAAACCAATCAACATCGAGCTCATTCAATACCTAGCTCCAAAATCATGAATGAACGGAAATGTGGCTTCCGCCAGCAGAGATCAATAGCAGACCTGCTTGCCTACAACACATATACTGCAGAAATCCATTGAATATCATGGGAAATATCTAGCGATAGTATTGAATATTTCCAAAGCATTTGGCCGAGTCTGCCACCAAAGCATTCTTGGGTTGCTGCCTCATTTTTGTGGCTTATTATCGAATTTTTCCTCAATGTTGTTCCTTACATGTTGTCGTTAACGGAGAATCCTCCGATACAATGTCTATCAACGCTGATATTCTCAGGGATCTGTCTTGGTACCAGAAACTGTTTCTACTCCATATCAATAATCTGTTGGAAGTGAGAAATCACCCTCTTTTACTCAGAGCAGGTTCTGGGATTTTAGACTTTAGTCATGATTTTTTTGTCATGTTTTTTTGTCTGCAGAGAAAAATTGATTTGTGGAAAGATAATGAAAGAACGGGGTTCATTTTATATGTCAAAAAATTATTAATTTCTTCAAAAACAATAATTATGCATTTAAAAATCTCATCTACATTCGATATTGAATGTGTCTATCTGGAACCAATTCCTAGAGAGAAAGATTGTTTAATTATGTAACTAATATTTGGAGTGCTGAAAAAACTCAATTAAAAATTGAAACGTTGAAATACTTCAACTATGAAATCGAATTTTGACTTAGACTGTTTTCTGAATTCTAGTTTTTGCTTAAATAGAGGTATCTCTTCAAAATTTATCTTTTGTGATTTTACATATAATTTTGCCAAATTATATTATTATAACATCTAAGCTTCTAGTTTTTTTTTCCAAAAAACGGTTTTGGAGTGCGATATTTATCCAGACCCCATTCATTAGTCAATTATTCATAAACAACTACAAAAACGGTCAGCAATAGGTGGAATAAAATTTTACCGTTGTACAATTCCCTTCTATTTTCTCGTTCATGCAGTATTTCTTGAAGGAACCCTAAAAATCAATATTATGTTATTTTTATTATTTCTTGGTAAGTCCTGCGTTCAAATGTAAATGATTGTGGGAACAGTAAATATATTGGAAATTATTCAGAAACAGTTAGTGAAAGACGTTATATTATAGTCAATGTTACACTGAAATTTCATCCAAATGAGCTACTTAATGTATTTCACAACTCTGTTTCATAATGACTTCGCTATCAGGTTGACTTTCATAATAATTCACAATATTATATAACCTTCTTTTAAACTGACATTTGTTATCACATGAACTTCCAGAATGTACCACAGAATCAAGAAGTCTTGCACATAATAAAAATATAACTTAGATCGTGACGTCACATCGATGACGTCACTTGAATCTTAAAATGAGAATTCCGGACACTTTTGCAGGTTAACGATATACTTGCGAGATATATTTGTAGTCAGAAAAACACGATATTAATTTTTATTACCTATGTGTACAATCTTAACGAAAGCATTTATAGAAACTCCATACATCGTGGCAAGGTTCAGTTTGATTGGTTATCTTGCACTTTTCAATTACGGTTTTGATTTTTTCGCGGTGCTCTGTTCCATAATGAACCAAAATTTTCTCATAGTTCATAGATCCACTCTCAGAAGCAAACCCTAGTTTTACAGTAATACACAAGATATAACATTTAAAATTGGCAGTATCAGGATATTCTGAACCAGTTCCAAATCTTTTCAGGTCATTGGAATCTACATGTGTTTTTTCTATACATTGCTTTTCGAGACGTAGTTTCTCTTCCAGCGATCCATAGACTTCCTGGGAAAAAAGACACAGTTTATAATATCTTGATCATTTGCTCCAAGTTTCTAGTGTTCCAAAGTGCCGTACAGGCTTATTCGCCTTATGAGTGAACATTGTAAAATCAAACAGACCTTAAAACCAAAATGATATCAAATTTAGTAGTCTAAATACAAATAATCTGTCATCACCTGTATAGATCTGAAGTAAACTGCAAGGAGATAATTCGGAATAACTTTTCTCTAGATCTACTGAAGACGAAAACGTAGTTACCGTATTTGAAAAACTATACAGAATCGTGATTTAGAGCTATATTTGATCTTATATTGTTTTCAATCTATGTTTACGGGAGAAAAATAAACGACCGTCGCACTATTTTGCTAATTTACTAACTTCATCGGTATTCCATTACAACTGGTGTTTTTCGATTGAAGTTCAAAGTTCCATATAATTGAGTGTACGTACAATGCGTAATTAACGCATTAGTGTCATCCGCAAAAGAAACAATACCTACAATCTAAAACTTTAGGGAACTCATTTACATGAATCAAAAATAAAAGGGATCCTATTATGGAGCCTTCTGATACTCCTAGCTAAGTACGTTTCCAGTCAGCAATGGATTTCTTTAGCATTGCTGTATACTACAACTTTTTACATTATATTTGTCCATTCAGTGTGTCAACTATTCCACTCAATACTTGATGAATTGCATCCGTAGATTGTCCATTGATATGAGCATTTTGTTTCGAATTAAATCGAGTTAATCTGTGTTTTCATATAAAGATTGCTAGGCGTCTATGAATGATTTTTTTCTATTATTTTGGCTTTTTTGTTGATAAGACTTGTAGGTCTATATTTATTGATATTTGTGTTATAGCATTACTTTAAGTATTATAAACTATGATTTCCTCAAGACAGGAAAGATTCTATTAGAAAAGATCATTTCGATAATATGTTTGAGAGGTTTCAGCAAGAAGTTTTGGAAATTTTTGTTGAAGTTGTTGGGTCTTACATCATTTCCTACGGCATTTGAATTTTTAGTGCTGGATATTGTTTGTGAGATTTCCGAATAGATTGTTTCAAACAAATAGAATATATGGTGTGTATATACAGGTCTATCACAGCGGATCTATGAACTGTCATGATATATCTATAAACTGTCAGTTAATAAGCGAATAGGTTCAAGAATCGGGTATTCATCGGCTTAGGCGCAGCGTATCAAACTATTGGTAATTAGAACGTTTAGATACTCAGTGTTTCATCATCTGTTGAATAAACAACATGTCGGCCAAAATTAAAGACCGTGATCGATTAAAAAGGAGATTTTGATTTTAAAATGGTGACCTCATTTGAATTGTAGTTCTGGATGGAATAAAATCAACTGTACAGATAAAGGAACATACATTATCTCCAAGTGGCTACTCTAGGGTAGTTGGTTATTTGTAAGTTTATTTATGATTGTAATTAGATTAATTGAACACATAAGAGAACATTAATTAACCCGAAGCGGAAATTCTAGAAAATGTGTAAGTTTATATTTGGATGCCTTAATAATAACGTAACCCATGAGAGAAGATAAATCATCTCCAAGCGGCAATTCTAGATTGGTAGCTCATTTGGAAATTCATTTGTGGATGCAATAAGAATAACTGAACATAAAAGAGAACATATATCATCTCCAAGCGGCGATTCTAGGTTGGTAGGTTATTCGTAAGTGTATTTTTGATGCAATAACAAACTCGACACATAACAGAACAAATGTTATCTCCAAGTGGAAATTCTAGTTTAGTAGGTTATTTGATAGTGTATTTTTTAATGCAATAACATAATTCTACACATGATAGGACATAATATTATCTCCATTATCTGTAAGTTTATTTTTGGCTGAAATAACAATAATTGAACAGATGAGAGAACAAATATCACCTCCAAGCGCAACATGTAGTACCTCCAAGCCACAATTCTAGGTTAGTAGGTTCGTTGTTAGTTTATTTTTGGACCAATGACATAAACTGAACACATAAGAGAATATATACCATCTTCAAGCGACAATTGTAGAGTAGTAGGTTTTTTGGGACCTCTTCTTTGAATGCAATAACATCAACTGAACCCATAAGAGAACATATAATATCTCCAAGCAGAAGCAATACCATGAACCGAACACACCTTGTGCGTTTTGAGAGGGTATGCCTACAAAATGTTATGCAATTCTGTCATACTTTTTGGTATTATGTACAAATTGTTCTTATATTAATAGGTATGTGAGCCGCAGTTGACTGGTTAATTGCCGAAAAAACTGGGAATACGTTCATTTTGTTGCATGTTAACTGTCGCCTTTGGTTGATTTGCGATATAACCGGTTAAAACGCGTAAAAAGTGGTTCTGCCTACGGTCGTATATACAGGTCTGGAATCTCGAGGCTGTTTCCTATGTGAGAAGTGAGCGTGCTACGCATCAACTGTCGCGTAGTACCAAAAGACGTCACGGGTGGCGAGGGATGTTCTCTAGCACGTATACAACCGTGTTTGAACGATATGGCTCCTAATCCTGACATCCTGACAACATACTTCGATCCATGCGCTAGCTGGTGGCTGAGCGAGGGACTACGAGTTTGACGACATGTAAGAGACTCATGTCAAACATAGAGATTCCAGACCTGTATATATGACCGTGGTTCTGCCTCTTAACCGTAACATAGATACAATCAGTGTTTCGATATTTTAATAACCTTAAATTGCTGCGTCACTTTTGAAATTCTCTGCTTCACAAACTTCATCAGTATCTTCACAAATGACAATTTGGAGGTTGTCATCATCAAAAATGTGACTTTGTGTAATTCATCATAATTTCCCTGTTTTCTATAGATTAACCTTTTTCATCTCTTTCAAAATTTTCATAAATTCATTTTCTCAATAAAGTCATCACCTACTCATAATTATATGAAAAAATGAGCACTGTATAAAATATACATGATCTTAACAGGAGTTTGTTCATCTAAATAACAGTAATTATGAAATCTCTTTCGTAAACATGAAATCTCGGGATTACCTCTATTAGTTTTTATTTGAGAAATTGGAGAATATTCAAATTATATATCCTCCTCAATTTTTAATAATCTTGAAATTATGAAGAATTAAATAGTGAATCATGAATCCAGCTATCCTGGTTCTGAAGATGACATCTACAATGGTATCTGTAAATCACTATAATTCAAGAGACCAGCCCCCAATCTTAGTTATTTTAGAACTTCAATGGTTGTTCATTTCTGCAATTTCGAATGAAGCGAAATCAGACAAAAACTATGTTCCTGCTAGAATGAAAAGACAATTCATAAAATCATAAAAGAATATGGAAAGACATAGCTATGACATTTATTATTAGAATGTGGAAAGACATATATAGCTTTGAAGTTATTAACCAGTAATAATGGTATAATTCTGTCAGTACGATCTAGAGTGAACATCGATATTGGTAAGATATTTACAACAAATTGCAATTGGTTTGAACTGTTATTTATTTCCATCCAGTATTTTACAATTTTTCCAGTAGTAGCTTCTTATATTTTACGGCAGTTTTACAATACCTGTAACACGGAATAGCCAATGTCTGAAGAAAAATATTCTTTACTTATGAAAAATTAAAATATATAAGATCCAGATAGCTGATTATCATAAAGTAATAATATTTACATATAATGTGTTACCTTGAAAGTATATGCAATCAGCAGAAAGATAATAACTCGACGCAATGACATTTATTCACCTTTTAATTGACTGGTGAAATGCAAACTCCTCTGCAACGAATATCCTTTAATCTCTCAAAAGTGGTTTGATATCTGTTATATTTTATACTCACTTGATGACCCCTTAACTCATTATCTGAAATAACAAGTCTATATGTATTGCAACATAACAGCTAATAGGCAATATTAATATCGCTGATACAAGCTGTTCAGAATATTTGATCCTCACATCTTTATGGATGGATCAACATTATTCCACTTTCAACAAACAATTCTATAAACAAACAAGTGGATGTGCAATGTGCAATCCACTCTATCCTCCCCTGTCCAATATTTTTCTAAGCGAACTTAAAACTTCCTTAAAACTAAATTTAAATCGGCTTGATCTACATGGCTTTTGAACACGCTTGACACAATGCGATTCTTTTATATCCACTGTAGGATTAGAAAGCAATATCCAGCTCCGTGTTCTTGATATTAATATTATCAAAGATGATCACCATTTGGAATTCGACATATAGAGAAAACCTACTCAAACGGGTAGATATATTCCAGCGGATTCATGTTGACCGAATTATAAAATAGCTCCATTCAATGAATGGTCTTGTTCATAGCTTATTATACGTTATTTTGAGTCAGGAAAATTTCAACATTGAAGTGGAGAAACTTCAATAGCGGCGTGGACAATGGTTATAACAAATCTTTGATAAATAAATGAATTTCTAACCAAAAACGGGAAATTTAACGCTATCAACTAACCAAATTAGAATCATTACTTTCAAATAATTCGATGAAATTCAAAAGTTTCACTCATCCTCCTTCAGTAATCAATGAATTCAATAATTTGTTTTCTGCATTTGCAATAAAACCCGCTTATAAATCCTAACAGGATATATAAGGAATTTTCTCAATTCAGATTTATCTCCAGCTGAGGGTAACCTCTTTTTTGCATTATTAAATAGTACATCTTTTTCCTTTTTGTTCACTCTGATTATGATTAATTGGTAGCTAAAAGGTCCTTAGTACTCTGATAATTTTTAAAGTGGATAATGGTGATCATTCCGTACCTATTAGTGATCTGATAGGCTATTCGTAATATGATGTTTAAGTACAAGAGTAAATCAAATCTTCACTCATTTTAGGAAAGATCTAAATATTCATTATGTGCCGGGATGTGATAAATGTGATCAACTTGCTCGGTAGTTAACCTATGCGATATAGTACACAAATAAACAGACTATATTCAATGATAATTTTTTATAATTTATTTTCAATGTTTCCTAACATGAAGGCTAAAATTCGCCGTTTTCAAAGATTTGAAGGAAGGCTATCAAGATGTTTTGAAAGAGAATAATAGTCATTCTTACCCGTTGCATCAATGTTGAATTTCCACATATTGATTAACAAATGAAGAAAAAATCACTTCTTCATCGATATGCACAAACGTAATTAGGTTACTCTAGAATCTAGTTCAACCAGATTCCCCATCTTGAGCTCATCAGTAGAAAGAGTAAGTTACAGTGCTATCTGATCGACTCAATGTAAAACATCGACTATGTGGATAATATCTCACAAGTAATTTATTAAGTTGTTAATTTATTATTAGATTGTTTCATGTTACCATCTTCGCACTAGGCTTGTAACATTCCCCGTAACTTCAGTGAAGTAACAAATATTGAATTGATAAAGCAGTTATTTTATGGAAATACGTGTAAAATTACAAAGTAAACTGTTACGAAATTTTCACTATACCTATGGTACGAGTAAATTTAAATCGGGTAGATAGTGTTACTTAGTTCCTCTTGTCTTTCTAGCATATTTATCGATGTGGATAATATCTTGAGAGATATATCGACAGTAATACCTACTGCAACCTACTCATCCCATTGATGAACACGAGAGAGCGAAACAGCTGTCTGTAACTTTCAGGTGCGGTATTACTGATCGATCCAAAAGAACCTGGTTATTTATTTCATGTTATTTCAGGTTTATGTATGACAAGTATTTTATTTCATAATCCGCAGTGGCAAGTAATTTCAATCTCGTGGTTCTGGCTGGAAACAGTGCCTTAGGTTTGCGAGTGAGTATTTAATGAATACAGATGTGCATTAATTGAAGTTGAAAACGATTCTCCATATTAATATTCAATGATACGTGAATAAAAGTACTTCGAGATTATAACAATGTCTTAAGTTAGAGGTACAGTGCACGAGGCTTGGTTTTTGTATATTGGTGCCACCTACTTGGCTGAATTACCTTCTATCATGTAAGTACACATATGACTCAGGATATCAACTTTCCAACATTTGGAAACCCATCCTCGAAAATTGCACTTCGCTCATGATCACACAACGGCAGGGTCAGATGCCAGAACCGAGTTAACCACTGGAATGAAGGCAGTGCACTGTGTAGCTCGAAGGTTTTTTCCCTACAATAAATACCCCTACAGAAGCCAGAAGGATCAGTTTTAGTTCAAGCCGTAAGTCTGCCCTGTTGATTCCACCTGTAATGATCAAGAATTTTCAATGACCATATGTGCGTAAAATCCTTTTAACAGCCTGTTCACCATTCAAGGGCCAGAACTTTGAACAAATAGCTACCAGAACAGTTTGTCTGCCGACATGTGAATTTCTAAAATGTTCTTGCCGAACGATCAGAGTAGTCAAATTATCCTTATTATGATTATTGGATGCTTAGAATTGAACTCTAATGGGATTGGGATTTGCACCTACACGCAATATTCCGTATTTGTTCAAAAACAGTCTGAGATTATATAATTTGCTGCCCGCCCGGTAATTTAGAATCAATGGAGAGCTGCAAAAAATTCTTCAAGTGATGGTTTGTAGTGGTCGTGTTCTACTACAATAGTAATATCCTTGTGGGTTTTATTAAATTTTATTTTGGTTCTCATTGATCATAATTTATTCGTTTTTATTGGTTCTAAATGTTGCTGTTGAAATTCAATGTAAAATATAAATCACGATGAGGTGTAAATATGAATCGATTCAATGATTGTAAGAATATATAAACTAAAAATCAATGTGTTGCTTTATTTCTCAAGACAATGATGCCATAGCTCACCAAGATAATGATACAGTCGATAATCATAACAAGGTATAAAGCAATAGAAAAGATTAACTTTGTGAGTACAAATAATAATAAACAAAATTTGGGATACTAAAAACAGTCAGTAAACACCACAGATACTTCCCTTCTTGGAACATAACCATGAAAATTAGTCTCAGTATATCATCTCTTGATGCAATATTATGTCAAATGTGAATTATGACATCAAATTAATTGATATGTTGGAATCTTTACAAACTTATGAATTGGAGTGGACATCAAGTCGGGGTCACCAATTGTAGTGGTCTTATATCTATTACCACTACTAATTGAAATTCCTTGTTCTTTCAGATAAAAACGATTCTTCGTTGTTGATAATTTATTTTGTTGAATGATTCTCGCGGATTGTAATTTTATTTGGTTCTAAAAATTTTGTTGATAATGATGTTGTTTGTTAAATTGTTGATTCCGTTGTTATGTATGAATAAATAAATAGGGAACACAGAATAAAGAAGGAATGGAATTGTGGTATTTCACAAGTCTACGCCGACAAAATTAGTTCAATTGACAACAGATCCATCTGCGAGAAACTAATCGCTTCAAAGCTTCGAGAAAATAAATCACTAACAGGCTATAATTGAATTTCCTCCTATGAAAATCATATGAGTATACATATGTACGCCTTGATTATTTAGCAGTACAATATGTGTCACAAAATCTATACCGCACGAACAAAATGATCATGACGGGGTAACGCATCATGAAGGTAATTGCCCTTTACTTGCTTGAGGTGACGTGATGTTACAGGGAATTAAATAATATATCTGCCTCACACCCTTATAACGGCCTGTTTACCATTTAATATCCAAAACTTTGAACTAATGGCTGCCACCACAGTTTGACAGCTGGCATGTACATTTCTTGCATGTTTCTGCCGAACGATCATGGTAGTTGAATTATGTTTAGACGAAATGACCATTGGATGCTTAAAATTGAACTCTATGGGAATTTAGCAATATGTCCAACTACAAGCGAAATTCTGCATTCGTCCAAAAACGGACTAAGATTATATAATTTGCTGGCCTTAGATAGGTATTGTGAATTTTTTCCCTCCTTTATTTTAGATGAAAACTCAAGTTCATCAGTAAATTCACCCATCCTACGATGTATCAACGATCTAGGAAATATATTCAAAAATGAGCGAGTACGCTATTTGATTCTCTAAATTTATGTTGTTCGTTATGAATGCTTTAAAACGGCTAAAACCAAAGCAAGTAAGGCCTAAATCACGTCAATAGATTATTTCATCTATATTCAGACCTTGCATAAGTACAGGAACCGTATGCTAATTGTAGTAAAAACCAGAATAAACTTATATATCTCCAACTTCTTGAATGAGATTTGATGTTGTTTTACTATCTGAAACTCCACTAATCCAATGGATACAAGTAAAAATCGTGCTCGATTGCAAAACTAGCTTCTGGTTACGAATATTCATTTTCCAATGCAAGTTGTTCAAGATAGCGTTATGCTAGAACATATGCTGGAAATGTGATTACCTCTTGTGAAAGATCTGAGCGCCGTACTATCCGCTTGTATATCTTTCTCGTCGGTACATTTTAGCTATCTGTAGTAAATATTACATTGTGAGTTGTAAAACGCAGTAAAATAGGAAGTATGTCATATTGAATACACGGTCCTATATCTAGAACGTCATTTAAGGGGATATTTCTTTTCGACTTGAAAGAGGCATCAAATAACACCAGTAATTCAGTAGTGATCGAAGTTTCATTCCGTAGGTAATGGTGGAGTAATTAATTTATTATATCCTCAGTATCCTCTTTGTGATTAACTGGAGTTATATGATTCATATCAATATATTTCTTTGTGAATTTTCGGATATACCCTATCTTTGGAAAACTTCGTTCAAGTAAGTGAAATTTCTCAGATGTTTCGGACAAATTATCTGCTAATGAAATATGAAATGTAATTCATGACTCATCCTTATTAATACTGTCTATAAGAAGATTCTCAACTTTTAGTTCATTCTTGCTATATTTAACTCATTTTGTACCAGCTTCCTCAATAGACCAGAACTTCTAGACTTGTCCTTGTAAATCTGTCTTGGTGAAACTGCATATATTTGTTGTTGACTCATAATGAGCTAGAGGACCTGATATGATCAAACCAAACATAGAATTCTGTAAAAATGGACCCTATTTATTTGATTTTATTTGGCCATGCAATAAAGGTTCAGCCCAAGAAATATCGTTTGGTATTTTGAGTTAAGGTATCGACAAATACGCGAATAGCATTGCTGAGGTGTGAAACCCAATTTCATACAATTTGTGCGAGCCTTTCTGTTCCTAATTTCAATAATCCTTTTAGTAATTTGCAATTTAAGAAAATCTTCGCAATGAAATATATCACATTCTCCCTTACAGAATATACATTGAGGAGCTACTTCATAGTTGTAGTCAGTAGCCATCAGTATTTGTGATATAGATCCATATGTTTTTTTTGTGATTATTATTCTTATTAGTATTACATTGGGTTTGAATACCTTTACTGACATGAATATAGTAAGTGACAACGAGTTCTTAAAATTAAAATTATTTTATCTAATGTTAGAGATATTTCATTGATGGAATAAATTTCTTCAAGCTTTTGATGTCAATAAATATTCTAATGAGGTATTCCATCCATCAAAAAGCTCATTAAAATTTCTCAATGATATATATAACTCGGTTGAAAGTTGTATTAAATCTGCCTCAACTATATATGAGGATCCTTATTTAATATAGTAACTATATTCTGTCCTATAATATACTTTACAGATGCTACATTAGAAGCACTTTTATATGAACCACTCGAATTTGACTTGGTATCTGCCTCATTCTGCATAATATATTGATATGCTACATCTAAAGCAGCTTTGCAGTGGTCTTTCACCTGTATACGTTCCTCAGTCAGTTTGTCAATGTGTTTCTCAACCAATAATTCTATTTTATCCTGAACCGTTTCAAATTTTTTGAATATTTTTTTTATTTCTGCTAGCCTGAATTGAATTTCATTAACCCTACTACCCTGTTTACTTTGCAATGTACCCAAGAATTAGAAAAATCTTGTCATTCATCCCTACGTGCCTAGAGTTCTTTAAGCCTATTACGGGTCAGAACTGAATAGCTTACGAAAAATGTTAGTAATATAGGATATAGTGAATATAATATTAACTAAATTTAGATACGAACTACTTTAAGTATGTACCTCGTTATCTAACCTATACGTCTTGAATAATTTTGACAAACCCACACAGATAGAATGAATTCTTTTGATCTGAATAGTTACATAAACATTTAATATGGAGTTTCGAATGGGGAAAAATGATGGGGAAAGGACCCACGGTTTCTTCCTTCTTTGATCCGGCTCGAATTGACAGTATCTTCTTAATTTCTAAAATGTTATGAATCAAACAAGATCTCGTTCTGTTTAACTTATATTATCATTCCAAACACATAAACCATATAATATGGGAAAATTGTACAATGTTATAATTGTGGTTGTATTAATTATGAATACTATCGAAATTGACTAGCATGTCTCCACCAGAGCTGCCTTTGTTTGTTTGTGCCATCATATATCATAGAATGGATAACACCGAACAATACTCAATCAAAATCATCGGAGTCATACTAATGGTCGTATGGATTTACAATTTTGCAAATGATTCTAAATCGATGAAGGTGAGAACTGTATTTAATTTATGCGCGGTAGCCCCGTTTCAAGTGGTATTTTTGAAATCCAACTTCATATTTTGAAATGGAATTATAGTACTTTATTGATCTATAATGACAAAAGTATCTTTCTGGTCATAAATAAATATCACACCCATATATTTGATCTGCAGCAGTGTCCAAAATTACCATATTAAAATCAAAGTGTGGTCATCATTCTACTTTATGTGTGTTTACTATGTGAAAAATTTGATAGTCCATATTTCAGCCAGTGTCAGTATAAAATGAGATTATTATTATAGTGTGAATGATTTTGAAAGTCGACCTGGCAGTAGGTGTCAGTATAGTATGGAACATAGAGTTGTAAAATACATACACGTACAATTTCAATGTAACATGGAAGTAAGATTCAACGTATTTCATCTTCGATTTCTAGATTGTTTCCAACTTATTTTCTTCTCTTACAATGATAATTTATTCTTGCCGAAGTGTCCGAAAGCTATGCTGCTAACTAAATTGAGGAAAGTAAGTGATCACAGTTCATTTAACTTCACAATTGCTATGAAATCAAGTTGGTTGGAAAATATGTTTATTTCTGATCGAGATATTATAAACTTATATCGTCATAGTTACGCTATCAATAATGAGGGTCATAACTCCCTTGGGACATTATCGATTCTATAATTCCCTCTACTACTAATTATCTATGTTCCACCGGAATTAATTAGTCAGCCTTAATTACCTCAGGCAATTGCTGTCCCTCGGGCCAGGGGCCCTCGGGACGCAAACTTTGCCATCGGTAATTAAGGCCCTTATAATTCCCTTGATACATAAATAACTATTGTGTCTCAGTATTCAAAAAAAATTAGTCTTGGAATGAATAGCAAAAACCAATTCAAATGTGTTAGAGGAATCTTAAGCCACTGATGCAGAATAATCAGGCTTGTTTTAAGGAAATCGAATTTCTGCTTGGAGGTAATTCTGAAAATATTACTCCAACAAAAATTAGTTCTACGTGAACTAAGAGAGAATGAATATTTCCAGATAAAATTGTTCAGCTGAGTTCACTTTATTACATCAATATATACATCTATATATCAAATGAACATCATAGTATATACAATGAAAATATTAGAGTTGGAATAATCAGTGGTCTTTTGTACTAAATGTAGCCAATTCCCTATCTATGCACTGAGACAGATAGTATGATGCCTCACACGAATCCGATATATGATCTGCATTGCATCTATCAATTATTAAATCTCTTAGCTCGACCAAGTTTGGCTCCTCTATCGTC
The DNA here is from genome assembly GCA_958510875.1 of Endomychus coccineus. NCBI lineage: Eukaryota > Metazoa > Arthropoda > Insecta > Coleoptera > Endomychidae > Endomychus > Endomychus coccineus. The sequence goes on along the minus strand of OY294068.1, from coordinate 84,430,655 downwards.
TCTGCCAATTTATTGTAATTTATATCTCCGTTTGAATTCATCACCCCGGTTCTAACATACAAGCATTTGACAAAACATTTGAATGATTCGTTTTCCATGAATTTTGACTTTCCTTCTTCATTCATCCATGTGGTGGGTATTCCCAATTCCTCCAAACATTTTTCTTGTAATATGGATTGATCCTCCTTTTCGATCTGGCGCTGATCCTGCAAAATAAAAGCATAATCAATTATTGTTCGCACGATCATGATGAAAATATTATCATAATAATCTAAATTTTAGAAACTCATTTACTGGATGGATTTTGTCGTATATATTGATTACTACAACAAACCAGTTGGAATAGAATGTTCTGTATATTACCTCATATTTCTATACTCTGGGAATGTGCTTACATTTCATTTCAAATGCATTCCTGAATATGAATATTCAAATCAAACTTGTGTCAAACAACTTTTATAATGTTTCAAAACCGTTTCAATATTGTCAAGATCTGTTATAACTAAATTAACATAATTCTGTCTATTTATATTCCCAAGAATCGTTATGCCTGGGAAGTCAACGGGTGTATTACCAATGACAGCAGCTATGACACTCCTCTAATAACCCTACTAGTTCCAAAATTTGCCCACTCTGAATAAAGACCGAATTAAAGGGAATAATCCCTACGAAAGCATCTGAACAAATAACAACAAACTCGTTACATACCATATCAATATAGTGAAGTAAAACGTTAACCTAGAGAAATACAGCCTTAGGAAGAGTCTCCCCAAAAACAAGGAAGCTCAATTGTTTTCATTGTAGTTTTGTAAAAGTGAGAATAAATAAGTTAGAATCATCAAGTACTATTTTTCCAACCAACTACCATTATACCGAGCCATACAAGAAGTATCAATACCATCAGCATTCAGCCCAGAACTTTTAAATATGTTAAATGAAGTAACTTTTGAACATAAGAAAGCAAAAATGTGATTTTCAATACTTTATGCTATGATGTCAAGATTCAAAAATATTTCCAGTATGTCAACAACCTACGTCGGTAACGGATTTTTCACATGTTTGAAGAAGGATAATGGGAACATGATCGCTATATCAGGGAAATCATATAATTACGAACCATTTTCCAAAACTGGATTGTTGTTCCTTGTAAATAATAATAACACTTGAAGGGTAAAGTGTACCATTTGGACTGTCCAAGAGTCAATTCAATTTGGCTTAGGATACTACGATCAACACATTGATATCAATGTGATATTTATGTAAATTTGATGATATCCAAGAGTATACAACTTCCTGTTTCTACGATTTCCAATACATATAATTTCGAGTGCATGGTGTGAAAGTAGCGGTTGACATGAACTCCGGAAGGGATGTTTCCGAGAACAGAAATAGAATGGACACTTATGAAAACTCAATACGTTTCTCTGAAGCATTAGTATATTATGGGAAAAGTTTTCCAAGATGTCCTTCTTTTTGTGGCAATAACGATGACTACTGAGTGATTATTGAAATGACTGAAGTCAAATTCCGCTATAATTTACGTGAACACCTGGGAATATATTAGCGAACTGTGAGTTTGCTTCAATTGAAATTGTAAGACACTTTTCTGATCCAGCTACGAATGAAATGCCTCCTGCAGAAATTGGAAATTATTTTCCAGAAGCCACGTTGCTCATCGCTTATTTTCACAGACGAAGTCTAGAAGTTTTGCAAGATAAAGATGTCTATCGCAAACGGTAACAGATACAGTTTCAATATGTTACAATGTCGATTATTCGTGTTTCTGTTCGTTTCGACGTCATGGCCATTTTTAAACGAGATTGGTGCGATAAGTGCGCTTTGTGCTGATACAACTAGCTTTAAGAAATCCCGTTTTAGACATAATACGTCTTCTTATGATGGTCGTGAAACCGAAACGTACGTAAAGACGGAAATAATAAGCATGTGTGTTAGTGTGACCTATTTCCCGACAACTCATATATAATTCATACCTGGGTCAAGAATCATTAGTAATGATACAGTTTGGGTCAAATGGGGAAAAAGTTGCGCAACAGATAGGCCATGCATGTGGAAGTATTAATTTCTTTTGATTTCCGAGTAATTTTGGGGAAACTCCTATAAAAACCGAAATTTCAATTTGTCATTTCTTTTTTCTAGTGGTACCTTCAGAGGTGGAACAAAATGAAAACACTTTTCGAAGATACTTTTTACAAACTTTCTTGTGTGTTATTACCATCTCTAATATCCGACGTTTCATTTGCTCATCAACTTATTTTTTTTATACGGCTCTGCTCATTTAAAACAAAATTTTGAGGTATTTTCCATTCTACACTCAATGTATCAAATGTTATGGTTTGAGTACGTTTCTGATCAAGATTTTTTAGAATTTTTATTGAGTTCAAGGCTGTACTAGAGGAACAGTACAAGCCCAAAATTTCATATTTCCATGTGAAATAAGGAGTTCCGCAGGGCTTGGCGTTGAGAATTGAAAGTAATAGCAGTACAAGTCCAGACTTGTACTGTTTCTATTCCCAACCAATAATTGTTGATGTATATTATTTAGGCCGTACGACATGGTACGATTTTTAATTAGTAAACGTCTCAAGAGGAATATGAGACAATGATCGAACATTCCAGAAAGAACACGCCTTTTAAGATATACATACATTGTTTCTTACAAGATTATACTAGATTGTAAGAACTGAACGCCGTCATTTCATAAAATAACTTGCAGATATTTGGTGAATAAAATGAGGGAGAAATTCGCAATTTCTCAATGCATGCCGTTTGTGTATGATGCATCACATCCAGGTAACGTCAAATGCATGCGCTTTTTTGACGGAGGTATATCTTATTCTTTCAAGTTACTGAAACAAAATCAATGTCCGGAGACTCCTACTAATAGAGTTAAGTCTGGATCATTAGCAATCAACATCAGGAAGATGAATAATATAAAGCAGATAATGAAATACGTCGAGGGACCGCTAGGGTTCTATTACCATACTACATCGAGTTTTGTGGTATGCTGTCTTACTTTGAAATTTTGGTCAACGATTTTATCATAGCATAAATAGAGATAATAAACAGTACAAGTCCAAGTTAGTTTTAAGTGCATGTATAAAAAAAAAATTCATGAACCAATAAAAGTTTTTTTTACTTTAAAGGACCTATGTAAATACTAAACTTGTAAAAAGCGTATTAAACTCAATAAACAGTTTTTCTAGTTTTCCCAAAATTTATAAATTTGGATTTGTACTGTTCTTATTCTTATCGATCCAATTAGCTTCAATAGTAGATATCCGCAAACAGCTTATCTTGAAAATTCTTGGCTTCCCAATGGATTTCGCGTCAGAATGGCACGACTCGATGCCGACGTTTCACCAATTATATGAGGCATCTTCAGGTCAGGCTTGAGGATTAAGCTGAAACTAATAGACTCTGGTTTCTGTAGCGGTATTCATTGTGGGAAAATTTCATCCTACAAAGTTCATTGCCTTTGTTCCGGTGGTTGCATTTTGTCTGGTAGTTCACCCGGTCGTTGTGTGCGGAGTGGAATTTTGAAGAGTGGAATACCAAATTATCACTATTATTCAGGATATTACCTTCCGAATATTAGGAAACCACTCATCCTTGAAAATTTGGGAAGTGATTTGAGAGAAATCAATATGAAATTCTACTCTCTGTACTCTTTATCTAACATACAAATAAATTTTCGGGTTATTTTCTGAAAAAAGATTTCAATTGACATCATCTTAGTTCGCGTGGGGATGAAAATGAATCAGCATGCAGATTCATCAAATCTGACGATAGTAAATGATGGTTAATAATACCTATATGGCTGGACCAAGTAATACTCCATCTGCTTTAGACTTATTTCTATGTAGCTCAGATATCTACCATAAAATAAATTAGAAGACAATAAAATAATTAAACTTTGATTTTAGATTATAACGTAATATTTTTCTACTTCATAACAATCGCAACTATAATAACAACAAAGCAGATTAGGTACCATACAAACAATGCATCACTGCTTTATTTCTATGAATATAACAACCAGAAAAATCTAAGAACTACTTAAGATGAATTTATGGAGAATTGGTAAGGAGTAATCTCTATAATAGTGCTTCAAAAAGAAATCATACATTTTCACAGCTTTACTGGAATAATAGTTGTAAATCTTTCATACGTAAATGGGAATAAGCCTTTAACGATTATCCATCAATTCGCAGTTTTGAAAATTTCATCAGATATACAATAGCCGCTACTGTGGTTAATCAAACAGTCACTAAAATAACCGTGATCATAATTCTGTGAAGAAATTAATCTCAATACACCTATCAAAAATAAATGGGATACCGCCCATAAAATAAATTCAATTAATAGGAAACCCTCTACATAACTTGGTCAATGGGTAAAGCCTTATCTGAAAAAAATTAGTCCCGACTCGATAAGGGAGCAGCTTCATCCAATAAGAAACCCGAATTATTCTAATACATATTACAACAGTTAATTCTCTATTTCACAATTGGATAGGATTTGGAAACATAATGTTAACAAATCATCTGACTACGTTCACATGATCATGATTTACAAATTGAGATTAGGAAAATATGACTATCAATTTATGATCATATTTAACGGAAGGAGAGATACCAGAGATGTAATGGAATATCATATACTCCCCTGACTAAACCTCGATGGATCTAGGGTGTCTGTTTATTTTGACTGTTCCTTTCGTGTCGACTCTACTCCACGTGCAATAAACGATAACAGAAGACTACCTGTGAGATTTTGTGAAATGTTATTATCATTGATTATGTTGACCGCCAAATTGTCAAAAGTGTCAACTGTCATTATCTGACACGTTCTATTGTGCCTGGCCCCTATGTGTTGTGTTCGATCAGTGTTCAGAATCTTTATATTTGCATTAAATTTCATTTTTAAGCGTATATCTGTAAATTTAACCGAACCCTTTCGGTCCATTTCGCAGTGAGAATAACTTTCAGAGAAATCTCTGCCTCTGGGAAAGTGCAGCAAATATTGATTGGCCTGGACTGGCACCCGTGCCGTATTAATGAAATGTTGAATGTTCCGCTAATTAGCGACAAAAAAATATCAAATTAACCGCCCACTAACTAACGATTTCCAAAAGTTTGTTCACTTAACTTCACATACATTAATTTGATACCTGTCATTTTGATGATGACATATTGCGAAACTTATGAAACATGTGACCAACCTATAAGAAATCGAACGACTTGGAGTATGTCTTCATAATACGGAAGCAAGGTGAAATGTCCCTGAAAAATTAACCAAGAAATGATCCATTTGGTCAAAACAACGGTCGTATACACAGGTCCGGAAACCCTATGATTGAGTTGAGTCGCTTACGGGTCCCCACGGTCGTAGTCCTTCGCTCAGCCACCAGCTAGCGCTCAAATCGCGAGCGGGTAAAACCATAGATAACTCTACTAGGTAGTACGGTAGTAGAGTTAACTATGGGTCAAACGATTTCTTCTCGGAATCACAAGCAGTGTTACTAATGCCCATTTGCACCGTTGAAATGGAAAGTAATAAGGTAATATAATACACAATTATCGTAGTGAATTCTACTGAAAACTGTTATTTTCGTTAAGAACTATTGTAAAGAAGACCCGTATCCCTAATTTTTCTGAAACTGAGAAGCAACTGCTTTTAAGCCTTGTGCATAAATATAAGCACATTATTGAATGCAAGAAAACTGACGGTGTCAGTGTTGATGAGAAGAACAAGGCCTGGAAAGCTGTAGCTAATGAATTCAATTCTTCATGTTCAGAATCGAGATATAGAGAGGTGCATTCACTTGAAAAATTTTACAGCAACAGAAACATGGATGTGCGGAAAGTTGTAGCTCAATTCATTCTCTTCATTAAAAATCTATTATTCACAGGATTCAATCAATGTGCCAATGGAACCTGATAATTGTGACGAACCTGGTAGTTCTAACGATGAAATCAAAACTACTGATATGGTAAGGTATTTTGGAAAACATAAATATATCGTAGAAACATAATATTTTTTATGACGGAATCAACCAACATTAGGCTGGGGACTGAGCGAATTCAAGAGCAGCATGTTGAGAACTCGAAAGCCAACTATCTTGGCAAATGCAACTTCCAGTAGAAGAAGACCTTTAGTTTCTCGGGAATTGACATCCTCGACAATCGCAGGGAAATATGATTCCCTCCTGGAGAAAAGATTGGCCATTGCAGACATGGAATTAAAAAAAAGGTCAAAATGATGTGAAATGGCAGCTTGAACCTCATGAGGGAAGCCCTGCTCTTAGATTTAGAGATAAAGAAACAAACACTTGTTAATTTGAAAGCAAAACAGTAATTTCAAAATTTTTAATTAGAAGTAGTAAGAATCTATGTAATTTGTCAATGTTTTTCCTCTATTACTATATATTTTTTTTAGATTGTAAAGGATCTTACTTGTTGGAATGGAAATCCATTATGTTACAAATGAACACTACATTGTAGTGTTGATTTGTAATATATATATATATATATATATATATATATATATATATATATATATATATATATATATATAAGAAGATATAAAGTTCTTTTCAACCGTGCTGTATATAAATTATTCGATATTATTATCAGGTATGCGGTCAGAGGATGCTGAATTAATACTCAATTATTTTAAAATTCTCAATATTTCGTCATATATTCATGACTTCTTCAGGAGACACTACAATAAACATAAGAAAACAATTTAAAACTTAAGTAAGTCATTAACTAAAAACAAATTACAATTACATACTTACAAAATATTAGAGGTCCATGTGATGGTTCAACATTTATGTTGATGTTGCATTATTATAGTCGTCAAAACTGTGGAAACAATCAGTTAGGCACGAATCAGTCGATGATTCAACAGAAAATGCAGAGCAAATGAAATTAACAGTGATAACACATCTGTGTGTCGTTTGTTATGGAGTTTTTTTATTTATTCATTCACTTTTTTGTTGATATCAACATAATCGAAACAAACTAATTGCCACAGTTGGGAGAAATTTGAATTGAACTATACAGAGGTTTCAAAAACATACATTTACAAAAACATTACATTTGTTTTAAAATATTACAATAAATATCACTCAGTTTGTTGGTATCTGTCTTTTTATTTATAACGTTTGTTGTTTTGTTTATGTGACACATCTCAAGAAATAACCTATTTTTATAATTGTTAACCTTTTCTAATATTTCAACAGTAGAAAAATCAAAATTATGACCTGTATTTAAGCAATGTTCAACCACAGCACATGTTTTTTTTCCTAAACGACCATCACTTTTGTGTTGAGTTAAGCGTTGTTTTAACCATTGTCCAGTTTGACCCACATAACAACCAACGCAATCATGACAAGAAATTTTGTATATTACATTACTTTCAAACAAGAGTTGATTTTTATCCTTCACTTTTGAAAATAATTGACGATTTGTTATAAGATTGTATCTAGCAATTTTTATGTTATTAAAATTTTTGAAAAGACTTATAACACTTTGAGATAAACCATCAATGTATTGTATTTTTTGATAGATTATTCTCTGTTCCACCTTGTCATCTGTAGGGCCATCAAAAAAGTTTGAGTTATATATAAGTTTTTTCAAAATAGATTTGGGGTAGCCGTTGTTAAGAAAAATGTGATACATTTTGCTCAAGTTTGTCTTTAAGAAACTTGGATCACTAATGTGTGTCACTCTATCTTTTATAGCAATTATAGTATTGTATCTTTGTTTAGGTGGATGATTTGAAAAATAATTCAAAAATCTGTCTGATGCAGTAGTCTTTTGATACCAGTCTAATATTATTTTGTTGTCTGCACTTCTTATTAGTTTCGTATCTAGGAAAGGTACACTATTATTTTGTTCTACTTCAATGGTGAATTGTAGATTTATATTGTAGGAATTGAAATTAGATATTTTCAATTCCTACAATATAAATCTACAATTCACCATTGAAGTAGAACAAAATAATAGTGTACCTTTCCTAGATACGAAACTAATAAGAAGTGCAGACAACAAAATAATATTAGACTGGTATCAAAAGACTACTGCATCAGACAGATTTTTGAATTATTTTTCAAATCATCCACATAAACAAAGATACAATACTATAATTGCTATAAAAGATAGAGTGACACACATTAGTGATCCAAGTTTCTTAAAGACAAACTTGAGCAAAATGTATCACATTTTTCTTAACAACGGCTACCCCAAATCTATTTTGAAAAAACTTATATATAACTCAAACTTTTTTGATGGCCCTACAGATGACAAGGTGGAACAGAGAATAATCTATCAAAAAATACAATACATTGATGGTTTATCTCAAAGTGTTATAAGTCTTTTCAAAAATTTTAATAACATAAAAATTGCTAGATACAATCTTATAACAAATCGTCAATTATTTTCAAAAGTGAAGGATAAAAATCAACTCTTGTTTGAAAGTAATGTAATATACAAAATTTGTTGTCATGATTGCGTTGGTTGTTATGTGGGTCAAACTGGACAATGGTTAAAACAACGCTTAACTCAACACAAAAGTGATGGTCGTTTAGGAAAAAAAACATGTGCTGTGGTTGAACATTGCTTAAATACAGGTCATAATTTTGATTTTTCTACTGTTGAAATATTAGAAAAGGTTAACAATTATAAAAATAGGTTATTTCTTGAGATGTGTCACATAAACAAAACAACAAACGTTATAAATAAAAAGACAGATACCAACAAACTGAGTGATATTTATTGTAATATTTTAAAACAAATGTAATGTTTTTGTAAATGTATGTTTTTGAAACCTCTGTATAGTTCAATTCAAATTTCTCCCAACTGTGGCAATTAGTTTGTTTCGATTATGTTGATATCAACAAAAAAGTGAATGAATAAATAAAAAAACTCCATAACAAACGACACACAGATGTGTTATCACTGTTAATTTCATTTGCTCTGCATTTTCTGTTGAATCATCGACTGATTCGTGCCTAACTGATTGTTTCCACAGTTTTGACGACTATAATAATGCAACATCAACATAAATGTTGAACCATCACATGGACCTCTAATATTTTGTAAGTATGTAATTGTAATTTGTTTTTAGTTAATGACTTACTTAAGTTTTAAATTGTTTTCTTATGTTTATTGTAGTGTCTCCTGAAGAAGTCATGAATATATGACGAAATATTGAGAATTTTAAAATAATTGAGTATTAAATCAGCATCCTCTGACCGCATACCTGATAATAATATCGAATAATATATATATATATATATATATATATATATATATATATATATATATATATATATATATATATATTTGTTATTTCATAGGTATTTTGGATCACTGCATTTTTTTAATTTACGACTTGTTCTCATTGCCACTAGTGAATTTTTAATAAAATTCAACCAAACTGATGTGTAGATTCTTATATTTTTATAAATTATTAAAATAATTATCAATTAAATGTGTTCTTGTATTTATTATTGTGATTTGAGAGAGGAATAGAACTGTTACTCTTGTCAAAATGTATTACACACCTTAAAAATAACTTCCCCTTTTTCGTACACATAAAAGACCTCGTTAAAACGATTTCTTTCAGGAGTGTGTACTTATTATCTAAGGCTTTTTTAGGTAGTAATTTAAAAAGAAAATGTATGAAAATAATCAATCGCATATAAACATTCTTTTAATTAAATTAGGATAACAATCAAAATACATATACATGTATACTAATAAACTATAAAAGAGTTTACACTGTGGATATATTATAACACTTTAAATAAGAAATAATCACCCTGTTTCGTTTTCACCATCAATCGATCGAGTGGACTGTATTTTCATGGGTCTTTTCTGGATTAATTAAAACTGTTTTCAAACAATAACATTTATTTAAATAGATAATTTTGGACTCTTTCAAGAGGTTTTAAAAACTGTACTAGCAGGCTGCTACATCTTTTCTTAACTACATTTTCTACCTGGTTCCTCGACAAGAGGGTAAATCCGGGTTGAGAGTGGTAATAATGGAGGGGCATGAGCCATAACTTATAACTAACTTAAACAAGAATAGGAAATATCACTTACTTTAAATTATACATACTTAATAATAAACAAATACAATGAACTAATTAACAATATTTAAAACCATACCGGCCACCTTGGCAGACCTCAGGTCTTCAACAACCAGTACCATCAGATAGAAATATAAAATATAAAAACATGGAAAAATTAACTTAACTATTTGAATTAGAAATCTTTAAAACTATTGAGAGTTCATCTATTAACAAAAAATGTTTGTTTTTTTTTAGGTAATAGGGAGTGGACACACCTTTACAACCGGCCGTTTATAAACACCTTTATTGGTCTTAACACTCACAACACGAGTTTTTCCATCACTTCCGGGGTGTAGTTTTATAATCCTTCCCAATACCCATTGGGATGGTGGTAAATTGTCCACCTTAACAATAACCATTGCACCAATTGATATAACATCAGTATCTGCATTCCATTTCTTACGCTGTTGTAATGAAGTCAGGTAATCACGTGACCAACGTTTCCAGAAACTTTGTTGCAATTGTTGAAGAAGTTGGTATCGAGATAACTTATTAATTGTTATATGATGAACATCTGGATCTGGTGGTAATGTCAGTAATTTGCCAATTAGAAAGTGAGAGGGGGTTAGCGGATTTAGATCATTGGGGTCGGCGGAAAGAGGAGAAAGGGGTCTAGAATTAAGTATGCCTTCAATCTGCGTCAACACAGTAATAAACTCCTCATATGTTAAGATTGTTTCGCCGATTACTTTGTATAAATGCCGCTTTAGACTTTTCACATTGGCTTCCCAAATACCTCCAAAATGCGGTGAATTTGGAGGAATAAAATGCCATTTAGATCTATTTTGATCAGTATAATCACATATTAGATCATTGTTCGATTTCAGAAATGAATACATATCATTCAAACTATTATTCGCACCTACAAAATTTGTGGCGTTATCCGAATACAAGTCGCTTGGAAATCCTCTTCTTGACGAGAACCTTCTCAAGCATGCTATAAATGCATCGGTTGACAAATCAGAAATTAACTCAATATGTATAGCCTTAGTGCTTAAACAAACAAATAAACAAATGTAAGCTTTAGTTACTTTATAACCTCTGATCTTGCGGTCCTTTACGGAAAAGGGTCCTGCATAATCAAGACCTGTACATTGAAAGGGTATTAAATTAGCAACACGATTATGTGGCAAATCAGCCATGGTCACAGACATTGGTTTAGGATTGAACCTAAAACATGTTAAACATTTTCTAACAGTTTCTTTAGCCAAATAAATTCCTTTTAAAGGCCAATAATTTTGACGGACACTATTTAACAATAATTGTGGACTAGCATGGAGTAGTCTAATATGCTCAGATTGAAATATTAATTTAGTTAACATATGTTTTGAATCTAGAATTATAGGATGTTTAGAATTATACTGTAAATCGGAATGTTTGAGTCTACCACCGACTCTTATTATTCCATAATTATCAATGAAAGCAGCTAAACCATTAAACTTATTTATGATCGCTTTGACATTTCCTGTTGTCAAATAATTGAATTCTTTACTAAAACTTTGCATCTGAGCCATTTTAATCAAACATTTAAGGGCATCATCTAATTCGATTAACGTTAATCTACCATTAACGCGATTGGTACCACGTATTTTCGAATTACTATTGTTATGGAATCTTTTACAATAAGCAATAACTCTTTGTAATCGAGTTAAATTAGAAAATTTATCAAATATTTGCCAGTTTTGACTTATTGTATGTAAAACTATCTCGCAATTAGTTTTTTTTAATTCTGGCAAATCTCTTTTTATAGTAGGAGTAAACTTGAAATTAAAACTAGAGACATTGAAATCGCAAAGCCATGATGGACCGGACCACCATAGTTCATTTTTCATCAATTCAGTTGGGTAGTTACCTCGTGAAACAATATCCGCAGGATTCTGTTTAGTTTCAACATACTGCCAACTGTAATTTGCTGTTAATTCTTGAATTTCCGTCACACGTGTACATACGAAAGTTTGCAATTTATACGTTTCTGTATGAATCCAATGAAGGACAATCAATGAATCTGTCCATAGATAACAATCGAATTCATACATTACGCATTCCGATAAGACTTTCATTAATCGGGATAGCATCAATGCAGCTAACAATTCTAAACGCGGCATAGTCAACGATTTCAATGGAGCTACTTTTGACTTTGAACAAAGTAAAGATACTTTTATCTCATTATTTTCATTGATTGATCTCATATAAACTACTGCTCCATAAGACCGTTGGCTAGCATCTGAAAAACCAAATAATTGAACTTTTGATGGTTTTTCGATCATGACAAATCTAGGAATATTTAAGGTATTTAAAATTATCAATTCCTTGTAAAATAAATGCCATTTCCTAATTAAATTATCGGGAAGTTCATCATCCCAATCAAGTTTTAACGACCATAATCTTTGAATTAACCTTTTAGCAATTATTATACAAGGTGATAATAAACCTAACGGATCATATAACTTCGAAATTTGTGACAATATACTTCGTTTTGTGCATTTTTCTGTTATCTGTTCATCATCAGTGAATTTAAATGATAAATGATCGTTTGTACAACACCATTGTATACCTAAACATTTTGTATCTTTGTCACATATTTTAAGAGTTTCTGTGGTTTTATTTATTGATTGAAAATTGTTTAAAATATGTGCACTATTAGACCGCCATTTATTTAAAACAAAACATCCCGTACTCAAAATATAAGAAATCTGATTACAAATTTCAATTGCATCCCTTTCATCTGAAAATCCAGCTATAAAATCATCTACATAGAAATTCTCTAATATCATTTGACTTGCAACAGGAAATTCATCTCTAAATTCATCGGCAAGTTGGTGTAAACACCTCATTGCTAGGTAAGGTGCACTCGCGGTGCCATAGGTAACCGTATTTAGTTCGAATACTTTAATGTTTTCCGACTTATCAAATCTCCAAACAATTCTCTGAAGACACCTGTCCTCACGATCAATTAAGACTTGTCGGTACATTTTCGTTATGTCCGATGAAACTACATACGGAAATTGTCTAAATTTGATCAATATATTAAATAAACTACTCAAAATTTGGGGACCTACATATTGAATGTCATTTAATGAAACTCCATTTGATGTCGGAGCTGAACCGTTGAATACAACTCTAGCGCGGGTTGTGAGGCTATCTTCTTTCATAACTAAATGATGGGGCATAAAATATGATATTTTTTTATCAACATCGTCATTAATTAAACTCATATGTCCCATTTCCAAATACTCACGCATAAAATCCTTATAATCTATTTCAAAATGTGGAAACTTTTCAAACTTTCTTTCAAGAGACATTAGCTTTTTTACAGCTAATTCTTTTGAATTCCCTAAACTAGTAACGTCATGTTTTAACGGTATTTTAACAATAAATCTACCGTTTAGATCTCGCGAGAATGTCTCCTTAAATATGTTTTCACATTTCAGATCATCATTAGATAATTTACATTTCTCATCAATCTGTTCAACCATCCAGAATTTTTGTAATGATTGATTTAAGTTTACGAAATCTACCGATAATAAACATTTGGTTTCTTTCGAATCTGTAGAGACATCTGGCAAATTGCCGCCAACAATATAACCGAATATGGTTTGTTGTAGAACTAAACCTTTACCTAGAACTATTTTGTGAGATTTTAAAGCGTCCCAAAAGGTCGAGACCCCTATCAACAAATCTATATTATTGGGCTCATAAAATTCAGGATTCGCCAACATAATGTTTGTCGGCATTTTTAAACTTGAAATATCTAAATACTGGCTAGGTAAATAGTCAGTAATTTTGGGTAAAACTAAGCAATCCAAATTCAAACAGAAATCGTTGATCATAGATTGTGCATTTACGATACATTTTTTATCAATAGTAATTCCTGAACCGATACCTGAAACTGAAATATCTATGTTTGTTTGATGTAAATTCAGTTTCGAAACGAGATTTTGTGTAACAAAATTAGACTGGGAACCAGAATCTAATACAGCATAACAAACGTGTTTATTGCCATAAAAATCAACAACGAAAACCTTCGCAGTAGGTAAAAGGACATGAGATTTGAGTGTGCTTGTAAATGCGACCCTTGTCTCAACATCTGTGTGTAGTAATCTACTATGCTTTTGGTTGCATGAAAAACAAGGTTTTGACTTGCACGAATTTGCACTATGGTCTTTACATAAACAATTGTGGCACAATTTCAAATCATTAATACGTTTCACGCGTTCGGAAACATCTAAATCAATGAACATCTTGCAAGTATAAATTTTATGACCTGTCTTGCTACAAAAGTTGCATTTAATTATCTTATATGAACTACTCTGATTACTAAGAAAACTTTTAGTTGATTTTTGTTTAACATCTGCATGACCTTTGAATTTACTAATATCTTTATTAACGTTATAAGCTATTGATTCAATTGTATCAGCTCTATCTGATATAAACGTAGTAAATTCATTTAATGTGGGAAATTCATTCTTTTTCATCTTTTTCATCTTTTCCCATTCGGACTGGGTAGTTTTATCTAGTTTTGAATTGACAATATATATTAACAACAAATCCCAATTTTTAGTATCTACATTCAGATTATTCAATGCACCCAAATGTTTGAACAAAGTATCTATCAATTCTCGCAACTCTACAAATGAATCCTTTCTAATCAATGGTATCTCAAACAATCCTTGGATATGTGTAGACACTAATAACATCTTTTTATCAAATCTATTGCATAACATACTCCAAGCTACTTCATAATTACTTGCTGATAATTCAACAGACCCTATAATTTTGAAAGCTGAGGGATTGAGACTTGCTCGTAAATAATGAAATTTTTGTATATCGTTAATTTCTACATTTTCGTGAATTAAGGACTGATATATATCTTTGAAATTTAACCATCCTTCATACGAGCCATCAAAATGTGGCAAGTCTATAACAGGTAATTTAATAGGTAGCTTTTTTGATTGAGCAGCTTGAGAAGGTGGCGCTAGATCAGAATCAGATCTACTTTTTAATAAACATGCTGTTCTCGCCAAAATAGTTTCATATTTATCACAAAATGACTCCCTCTCTTCTAACTGTTCATTCAATAATTGCTCATCGCACTCATTTTCGATTTCATTTTGAACTTGATCGAATTCAACAATAATATGTTTTAGTCTCTCAATTTTCAATTCTAACATCGTAATCTTTTCAATATCTTGATTTCTATCAACTTTTATCTGATCATATAATAAATCTACTGATTTTGAAAGAGTGGTTAGTTTGCTTTTAATGCAACCCCTTTTCCTAATCAAGGCATCCATTTTGATTAAACGTAATTCATTTACTACAAATCTCAATTTTAAATAATCAACAGAAAAACTGTTAATCTTATAATCAAATCTTAAATTAAAGTAATAAACTTTATAAACAAACGTATCTGTGAATCATTATTCAAATCTATATCATCAATCTAATCAGCCTCTATATATCAATTTATCATCTATAAACTATTTAAGTAAATCCAGAAGCATTAATAAATCATATTATATTAATCATGTAATAATAAAGCATCGAGAAACAATCTTAACCCTGAAGAATCTGTAAACCCTTTTAAACAAATTGAATACATACACAAATCTAAAGGATAACAAAGGAACTCACATTTATATCAGAAAATAATCGTCGCCAACTGCATTCAAACATCAAACATCATCACGTGGCAGGAAATCTTAATTATTTTCGCATCCGGTATCGTAGGACCAATGTTTCGTTTTCACCATCAATCGATCGAGTGGACTGTATTTTCATGGGTCTTTTCTGGATTAATTAAAACTGTTTTCAAACAATAACATTTATTTAAATAGATAATTTTGGACTCTTTCAAGAGGTTTTAAAAACTGTACTAGCAGGCTGCTACATCTTTTCTTAACTACATTTTCTACCTGGTTCCTCGACAAGAGGGTAAATCCGGGTTGAGAGTGGTAATAATGGAGGGGCATGAGCCATAACTTATAACTAACTTAAACAAGAATAGGAAATATCACTTACTTTAAATTATACATACTTAATAATAAACAAATACAATGAACTAATTAACAATATTTAAAACCACACCCTTATCCACTAAAAATGCTATTAAAGTATCTTTCGGCTACCAAGTAGCCATCATCAGAGTAAACTAAATTATAAATCAAAATGTGCCTATTTAAATACTATTTAGGGATAATAATGTGAACAAAGGGCTACCGTCAGCTGGAGATAAATCGAAATTTAGAAAATTGCTTTTTTGTTTATACATTTCCATCCCTTCTAAATTACCTAGACATTTGTCTGTACTGTGTTTTAAAAGTGATAAATTTTCTTGAGAAATGGTGTGACCTGTATTTAAAATATATTCGGCTATCGCTGATTTTTCACTATCATTTTTCTTTATAAGGGCAAAATGTTCCTTATAACGAGTTGAAACGATTTCTTCCCGGAATCGCAGGCATCCACTCTTTTCGCATTTCTGCATCTTTCGGCACTTTAAAAACAGAAGTTTTTTGTTTTGCACTTTTGTACCCCGTATTGCATTTAGGCACAATGCAGTTTCATTCTTGCTGAAAACGCAGGTATTCCTTCTGTTTACAAGTTAACTGTCAAATGTCACAGAATACTCTTCATAGAGATCAAGATGATACTCTTACGTGACGCACACGGTCGTATATCCCTACGTGACGACTTTTGGTACTACGCGCACTTGGACGCGTAAGCGACTCACTGCTCAGATAGGAAACAGCCTCGAGTTTCCAGACCTGTCTATACGACCGTGTTCAAAACTTATTTTATTTCTCAATATATACTTCTCCAACGTTTTTCTAATTTATCGACCCCTTCCAAATAATACGATTTCGTTAATTCTTCAAAATAAGCGTTTGTTTCAACGATGACCTCATAGATGGAGCCAAATCTCTTTCCGCCGGGTCATTTCTCCAAGTTTGGAAATAGATAAAATCGCACGAAGCCAATTCTGGAGAATATGGTGGATGACGAACCAATTCGTATCGTAATTTATGTAATTTTGCAATTGCGACTGTGGATCTGTGCGGCGGTGCGTTGTCTTGATAGGAAAGCACTTTTTTCTTTGTCAAGTTTCGCCGGTTTAACTTCAAATCGGCGTCGAATCGATACAACAGCTCTGGCGTTATCAGGGACTTTTCACCTTGCCCTCATATTATCGAGTCAGTAATTCCAAGGAGACTACATGAAAGTAAGATTCATGTTCAAATTTGATCATCAGCACATACCAAATGCAAATTCCTTCTTTTCTGGTGACAAGAAATAACTATATACCTATGAAAACCGTTAGTGTCGATAGTAAAGATCTGAGAGAATAATTGTGTCAGTGTTCATAAGGCACATATGCTTAAATTTTGATTGCAAATAGCAGCCATTGCTTCCATATGGAGAAAAATGTTGTAAGAATGAAGTTATCAGTAGGTTTTTATCGACTTCTTTCCGATGGAGATCGTAGATTAGCCGTTCTTTGTGATTATTAGTTATTAACAGTACCTGGCTGATGATGGAAATATTTGAATAATACTTCAGCCAAATTTATAGATTAATTATGTTCCTCTAATATACATTTTTCAATTAGTATCCGTAGGTTGCATTCTAATTATCATATCAATATCTCCAAAACAAAAATCTCCTTCGTGATTCTGCAATTATGCAATATTGAAGTATCCAAACGGAGTTTAGATAAATAAAGGAAGTGATATATAGTATTAACAATTTGGGTGGAATGAATGAATCTCAAGAAAGAAGAGAAAATTATCTGAATGATATGAAAATTAGAAAATTGCTCCACTTGAAAAATGTTGCAATGGTCAACCTAGACGCTCCGAATACTTCGACAGTTTATTCTCAATTTCTTCTTATCTTTTGTATTAGTGTTCGCTGAACCGGAATTCAGAAAGAAAATGGTTGGTTGTAGCTGATTGTACGTACGGAATCGAAAATTCGCACATTGTCTAGTTTCCTCCTCGTAGTAACCAATCACTATCCGTTGATCTGCAAATGATGACTGTATCATGTTCAAAACGTATGCTTAGATGAAAATTTGTTTTCCACCGGGAACGAGATTACCGGTCTAGTTGGTCCAGATTACTATTACGTATCTCGAACCTCGCCGCCAGTCAGAAATTCGTAAAACAATTGCCTAAGCTGAAAACCTACCTAAGTTTTCGGGTACTTTTGAAACATATGACTGATTCACAGGCCAAAAATTGGCTAATCTCAATGCTTCGAATGTAGGAGGGAAAGCTAATTATCTAACGAACGGGTGGAAGCTCGCAATAATTTGTTTTCTTATTGTATATCTTGATCATAAAATTGATTTTGGCAATGATAATGACGAAGATATCGCAGAACAGATCATAACAGATTTTTAAAATGTAATGCATTTTCTGAATTTTATAGGAAAACCACTCATTATTATTCATGGAGTACCTACTCATATAATCAATTTGAATTATAAGATTCATAGTTGCAGAAATTATGATACTTTATTTCTAATTTCACATTTTTATCACTAGAATCGACTATTGAAAGCAATTTTTTTGGAGGCTCTGGCACAATGATAAATGAACAAATATTTCTCGTAAAATAGTTCCCTTATATTCTTGGGTATATGCGTCTCTAGCTTTTTTTCATAACATATCACGACAATGTGACATTTTTTGAGCCATTCCGATAAGAATCAACGAATCAAATCTGTTGCGGTAATCTTTCACCCAAATTATCTCTGCCAGGTGAGCCATGAGGAGTGATTGGTTGTCTCGTCAAAAACATAGAACGATGCAAATCAGAAAGTATGAGATCCATGAAAATTATAATTAGTCCAGTCAATGACAGCTTTCTTCACCTCTGAATTTTGCGAACTTCCACTGATTCTTATTATGAAACCTGGGGAAAATTTAAGGGATGGCCAAGGGTGCGCTTTTTCCCCAGAGGTGCACTTCACCTCTACTCGTATGTTTCTAAGTAAATTACACTGTACATCGTTATTGAGTTATTTACGATTGAAGTTGTACTTTTTTTCCAGAAAAAGCATGTGTTTGAACGAGTTTCGCAAACAACTTGAAACCTTACATTTTATGGACAAAAATTGAGAGCAATTGACATTTATCTACATATCTCTGCAGGAGCAATATTGTCCGGGTTTCAGCTCTGTAGAGGTTGCGCCCTGTTCTCGGAAATAGAAATGCAAGCATTCGATGAAGATATTTTGATTCATAATATTCTTTTCGTACTGTTCATTATTGCCATCATGAATCTGACTATTTTCATTCTATTTGAAATTTTGTTCACGGCTAGCTTGTGTTAGAGGTTCCAGATGAAAGTTTAAAGTTTCGAACTATAAATTCATATCAGCGAATCATGCATCTACGTGAACATACAAAAATTTTAATTCATGCCATGAATAATCTGGAAACGATCATTATCATGGAATTTTATTTTCGATACTTGAAAGTGTTCATCCATCTATACGTTAAACAATGTCGCTATAGAATGATAAATATTTATACCATACATAAATGAAATTAGATGGGCTTCGGAGAAGAAATTAGAAAATTGAGAGAAAGAGAGTGGGAGAGAGAGAAAGAGAAAGAGGAAGAGAGAGAGAGAGGGAGAGAGAGAGAGAGAGAGAGAGAGAGAGAGAGAGAGAGAGAGAGAGAGCGAGAGATGAAATTGAGACGATACAAATAAATGGTAATACATCGTTTATTAAATTCATCTTAATTTCGTGTCTCTAGATTGTTCTAGTATTCAGAGTTCTATTCAACTTGAGAATTCCAATTAGTGATGTGTTTTGCGAACAATTTAATTCTAAAGAGGATAAAATGCAATCTGTTTTCAGACATCTTACCTGGATAAGTGCGTATATAACCACTACGGCAACAGTCAGAACCACTACATTCACATCATTACCACGGGGCATGTTGTTACGTGCATGCGAAATTGAGCAAAACTGACAATGAGGCCAGAGATCAAATATATAAACATGATATAATATTTATCGCTGATTATTAATTCGAAATAACAAATTAAACTTTGAATCAAAATATGATAATATTCGACTAGCATTTGTTCGCAATGTACCTCACGGTCTACGTAATGGAACTTTCATAAAGTTCAATAGTACAGTCAGCCAAAAACTCCATATTACAAAAAATGCGTTGGAACAAATTTCTAGAACCTAGGAATGAGTATATATAACAATTTAAGAAAGGCAAAAGACAAATACTCCACAATTTTCGTTTTATTTTGGATTTCTTTGGATACTAAAATAAATCATGAGGTCCAAATAAATATGTGGAAAAAGAAGCATTTTCTATAGTAGTCTTATTATTGGTCGGCGATCAGTGGCATTCATGTTTGATATTGAACACTAGTAAAATCAAGAACAGTAAAATTCAAATACGGTAATTGGGAATTTCTCCTTTCAAATATGAAATAATTTATATGTCTGGATAAGATAATGCAGTAGCTGACGCGTTCCTTGAATAAATGCATCTATGAATAATGATCAAAAGCTGTATTCATTCCATAAATTCCTAGCTATGATGCATGAACTTGATATTTCTAGCATTGAGTCAATTTAGGCTTATCCGAAGTTTCCAGTTGTGAGAACATCACAGGAAAACAGCAGTAAGTAATGAATATCTTGCCTCAAAGGGCAAGGAAACTTTAGCGAAAGGAGCAAAATAATGCAGTCGGAAGATTCTAAAAGAAATCAGTATCTACATAAGATAATCAAAAAGAAGTATCAGACTCTACATCAGAAAAGGTCTCTGCTTCACCAAACACACTGGTTGAGGATGATATAATTATGTTCTGAAAATTGTCTCGAAATCTCTATAATGAAAGATTCAACTTCGACGTTCTGTCGAAACGAATAAGGTCCCTTAGCTCAATCGCGACCTTGTTTAAAAATTAATCTGGGGAGAATATACTGTGATCGAGCTACTGTAATGTCACACAAAATACTTGTTACTATCTATTAAATTCAATTGTACAATGAGAATAAAATACAATTTGAACCTCATTTAAAATTAAATTTTATTTTTTTATTCACATTAGAAAATAACAAGATTGCAATTACCTCAGGTAATGAATTCAACGATTACACCGTTCATATATCGATTATTTTACTACAGAAAACAATCACTTTATATTACATAATTATCCATCACAGTTCAAACAATAAATTTTCCTGACATGTGCCATTAGAAAACCTGTAATTCGCTTCAATATAGCTGAGAGTCGATAAACTACCATCATTCACTTTCAGCGCGATATCTCAGTTTTCATTCTACAACAATTTAATTCTGAATCGGGTACTATCACAATTAAACAATATTATCTAAATCCAATACTGGCGCGCTCTTCAATTCTCATAAGGCCTAGAGAAGAATCCACTACAATGTTGATGATCCAAAAAACATGGATCGCTAAGAAACAAACATTTCTATTTTTACAATAGACACGAAATTTTGAATAAGCTGTGAAGTACTTAATTTTTTTCTCAAGGTTCAAAGTAAAGTGCATTATTTCGATACTCATTTCAAACTATTTCAAATACTGACTAGACTACATGCGAGAGTATGTTTTTGAATTTCATTTTATTTCTATGGTAACGTAGGTATCGACTTATTCAATGTTGGAAAAGGAAAAATAATATAATGTATATAGTAACAAATTGCGAATGTCATGAAAATCTTTCTTCCCAGATCTGGTGAAACAAATAATTAGTCTTTACATGAAAGATGTTACATGGGTTTAATATTTTTTCCGATCAATTTCAAGGTTTATGACCAGAAAGGAATTTAGGGAGTACCTATCTACTACATAATATTCTAAATAATAACTATTTGTTACACGAATGTAAGGGTGGAAAAGTCCCTGAAAAATAAAACAAGGGATGATTTATTTGGTCAAACTTAGTTTATTTCTCAACATAATCTCCGTGTAGCCCGATTTCCTTCATCCAATGTTTTTCTAATTTTTCGATCCCTCCCAAATAATACGATTCCGACAATCCTTCAAAATGGGCGTTTGTTTTAGCGATGACATCATTAATGAAGCCATATCTCTCCCTGCCGAGCAGTTTCTTCAAGTTTGGGAACAGATAAAAATCACAGGGGGCCAAATCTGGAAAATATGATGAATGACAAACTAATTCGTAGCGCAATGCATGGAATTTTACCATAGCAACTGTTGCGGACCTGTGCCCTGGTGCGTTGTCCTGGTGGAAGAGCACTTTTTTCATTGCCAAATGCGGCCGCTTTTGCTTCAAGTCGGCGTCGAATCGATCCAACAGCTCTGCATAATATACATCGGTGATCATTTTGTCATTTTCAAGGTACTTCGATTTGCCAGAACAAGTCCACTGTTTCTATTGTTTTTTGGTCTGCGGTATGTTGTCATGGATCCATGTTTTGTCCACGGTTACGAAACGGCGCAAAAAAACCTCATCGAGCTTAAACATCGCCAAACCCTCCTTTGTAGTTATCACATGGTCGCGTTTATTGTCAACAGGTGGCAAATGTGGCACCCAGCTGGCAGGTAGCTTTCTCATATTGAAAATTTATACATAATGGTCCGTACCCGTTCGGTTGAGGTGCCCATAGCATCAGCAATCTCGTGCACTCCAACTCGGCGATCGTCCAATATCATACTATGGATTTTATCGACGATTTGTGTAACCTCAATTAGACGACCAGAACGTGCGGCGTTCCTAGTGGTCATACTACCATAATGAAAATCAGTAAACCACTTGTGAATCTTCCCAATGAATGGGGAAGACTCCACATAATGTTTGACAAGCGATGTTTTGGATTGCGTAATGTTTTTTCTACGCAGAAATAATGTTTAATCAAGACGCGATATTCACTTTTTTTCATGATTACAAAAATCTTCAAGGTTGCTTGCTATCGAAGGGTGTCAAAACAAGAGTGAATGACATACTAGTCTGAAAATTTCAATGCGTTCTAGTTAGGGATGTTAAATCACAGAAGTCACATGGGATTTTCGATTGTGGCGCCCTCTGTTTTATTTTTCAGGGATTTTTCACATTGCCCTCATAATGTATTCCACTCAAAATGATAAACGATCAAATTATGAAATAAGCGGGAATGATTGAAGGATGCAACTATCCATATCAAATAATGAAATAGCGCATATCAAAGAACACTACTGGGAATAATAATTATCTGCATCAATTCGCACACTCTTGATCTATGAATATCACGATTTCATCCAATTGGTATCTGATGAAAAAGCGCTGATTGGGTATTGAAACATATTTGTGATGTACAACTGAGAATACGTGACTTGTAGGATTTGAATCTATTGTTTCTCATTCCATTACAGATATAACAAGATGACAACGGCAGGAGATCCATTGAGTACCAAACGATTCAATTTGGAGAAAGCAACAAATTTCATGAGGCAATATCGAGATCCTGATTCTCGGGAACTCAAGAAGCTATCTGCCAACCAGTTTATGGAAGTATGGAGTCACTATGATAAAGA
The DNA here is from genome assembly GCA_958510875.1 of Endomychus coccineus. Taxonomy (NCBI): domain Eukaryota; kingdom Metazoa; phylum Arthropoda; class Insecta; order Coleoptera; family Endomychidae; genus Endomychus; species Endomychus coccineus. Next base: position 84,406,939 of record OY294068.1, on the reverse strand, counting down.
CGGTAAATATTTATCTAATCTTATGAAAATTGTAGTATTGGAATGTACCTTGTTTGTTCCAACAAATATCACTTATCTACTAATTTGATACATAAATATTATTATCGTGCTTCCTGCCAATTTTAACAAAATTAATGATGATAAATTCCAATTCCAATTATCATTCCAGCCCAAAAAAATTTTTCAATGGTTTTGTCAAATTGAAAAGAGGATGAGACGATGAAATTTTAACGAATCTTCAATCCAATTGCTCCAAATCTCAGCATCAATTATCCAACATTGATAGCATTTACATTCCTCGATAAATTTTAATCTAAGATTCAATACATATTCAAATCTAAGGATTCTGTGACACATCCACGAAGGCTTATGAGGCATCCGTGTAGGGTACGTTCTCAAGGGACCGGTTCTAATGTTTAGAATCGCATAAGCGTTTCACCCCAGAGCAAAAATTAAGAAACATTCAATCACACGTTTCAACTGACTTCACATTATTTGATGATGTATCATCTTTTAATAAATTATATCGATTACTGTCTCGGATTTTCTCAGAATTCCATACTAGCTAGATTATGCAGAACATTCGGTTCTTCAAATTACAACGACACTGATCTTGCCACACAAGCTTTATCAGAAACAGTTCAAGAAGCTCCATATCCAATCGATATTCGTAATCTAAAAACCGTCAGGATTATTAAACCAACTAGCAAATTGGAATATTTGAATCCATTTTACGATAACGATGGAATTTTTAAAAAGTCGATTGAGAAATGCAAATATAAAATAGAACAAACACCAAAGTCTGCTTCCAACCAAGCACGTCTTTTAATAGAACATAAACACAGAACGAATCCACATCCTGTTACGCAAACGACACTATCAATTGTGAGATAAAACTAGTCGCCTCTCAATGGCAAATCAGCTCACCTAAGGTGCTTTGAGGCAAGACAATCAACTCATTTTCCACAAATGGGTGATATTCCTGAATCACACCCTCTCGAATTTTCTCCTCATGTAGTGTCGATTTCATAGGATCGTTTAAACAGGACTTGCAAATACCGTAATTATAAATACATATTAATAATAATTATAAATCGTCTTTATTGGTGAAGGTACAAAATAGACGAAATTTGCCAAAGGCTACTCTTACACTTAACCTAAGATGTACAGATGAAATCAGCTAAAGTGATGAATGCGGAGAAAGAGAAGATGTATAAGCGTAACGCGTAACAATAATTCATTCATAATATAGATGAAATAATGTGACAAGGAAAGTTAAGGCTAAATACAATTCAAGGAAAGGTATTTCAAGTTCAAGTTAGCTAATTAGGAAGTGTTTCTTCAGAATGATTCTTATTTTTGTTCTCGCTAATTGCATAAAATTAACCGATAGTGAGTTGTAGAATTTTACGGAGAAATAAGTGAACGACCTTTGAAACAATGACGTTTTATGACGAGGAACATGCAATTCGGATTTTGATCTTACATCCAATGAATATAGCATAGACCTAGGAAACAGTTTATTGTAAAGGGACGTAGGAGTTTTACAGCTCAAAACTTTTTACACAAAGTTGCAAAGATTATGATTATTCATCTTCAACCAGTTCACAGTTCAATGATTTTGCTAGAGACATGATCGTATTCTCTTTAAGAGTAGACAAATCTACAACAGAAGTTCTGTACCTTCTGTTTCCGATTTATATCAAATTTAATCAAAAGATTGCTGTACACAATATCACCATACTTAAGCCGTGATAATACCAACGCCTCTGTGAGAAGTTTCCTAATTGATTCACTGAAATAATGTCTATTTGAGTGAATCAGTTTGAGAGTACCAAACGATTTTTTAAGCAACTCATTCAAATGCAAATCAAATTTAAGGTCAGAGTCAAGAATGGTACCAAGGTTTTTTATGGAATTCAAAACAGGTAGAATGGTGTCATCAGTTTTAATTGTGAGGATTTGTGAGACAAAAGCTATATTCTTTTATAACCGAAAAGCCTACAATGATACAAAAATGTCAAATATCGAAACGAATAACGACAAACGTTTGATATTAGAAAGTATGCAGATCAAAAGGAACAATTGTGTAAATGACAAAACAGATTCCTATCTTCCAAAACTTTACAATAGTCTGATTCAAACTTAACAAATTCTATTATTTTGAAGTACCACTTTCGATTGTCAATTTAATTCAACCTGAAAAAGATGACGTATTATCTAATTCTCATAATTATAAATAACAATTTTAAGGTTAGTTTCCATAGAATTATCTTGAACTTGATTTGATTGTTTTAATAGAAATAGATTGAATCATAAAATACCAAATTCATGAGATAATCATAGATATTTAGAATTGTATAATTTGAAAATAATGTCATATTTAACTGTATTCACTCCATTTCAAATTGATAATTAGCCATACATTATCCTGTCACACACAACCAATCCAATGTTTTCTGCAGTTTTAATTGTATTTTAAAGAGCACAAGTGGGCTGCAGGCGCATTTTATTAATCAAAAATCTTCTTTAATTGATAGGACCGCCAATGCGTTCAGTCAATCCTCTGACATTGCGCTTCTCAGAAAAGTTTTAATGCGTTTGAGGGTGGAAAAACATCATTCACATTCTGTAGTGGACATGTTGTACAAATATTATCCAACAGTTTGTAAGTTTCCGTCAAAACGTTTTTTAGGTTGATGTCTGTCCACTAAAAGTGGCAATATACCACCTACGTCACACATGTCATCGCACTCATAAAGTGCTGAAAGTTCACTTTTTAATTTTACACTGTTCAACGAGATAATATTTCACAACTTTGCTACACTTAAGTGATCCCTAAAATCAAATCCGTCGATAATTTGGCTCAAAATAGTGTCACATACTTCCTTCACAATAACAGCTCTGTTATCTCCTGCTATCGTTTTTTGTCTTTTCCTATCAGGTTCTTCATTATTGCGTTCTTGATTGTCATTGTCATTAGAATTTCTGATTCGAATAATTTGCGGTTGGAACTGTTCAATTGCCTTTTGCCGTTGAGCACAGTCAATTCCGGGCATTTGAGTATGATTAAATAATATTTCAACATGTGGCATGATGAAATCAAATACTTTCAACCAGTAAAGAAATTCTGGGCTATTCAAATGTTTCAATGAACCAATTTGCTTCATTTGTAGTAACTGAATCCATCTCATCTTCGTCAATACTTTTGTCTGTTCAAATAATGTGTTCACAGTTCGTTGGACTTTTGAAAATCCAGCATGTAGGAACAGCGCGTGGTAATCTACGTTTGACTATTTCATCAAGAATTACCGATCGTTTTGGCGATGCTTGAGCATGACCGCAAATTTGCAAAGAAAATGTTCATTGCATTGTGCCTCTCGTTCAATAATTAAATTAAGTTGATTCTCGTAACAGTGAATATAATGTGCATGTGGAAATGTTCTTTTGATAATGGCTTCGACATCATTCGTCTTACCACTCATCTCGGACGCTTCATCGTAACTTTGAGCGATAAATTTATTGTTATTAGACCCAGGAGGACAATTTAAAATAGTTTGCAATTCATTCAGCAATGTTTTTGCTAATACATCAGCATTATGTCCATCCCGCTAAAAAAAGATCAATAGCGTTCAAAAATTTGTTCATTAAACACGTATAGAATAATAACAACCATTTGCTGATGATTAGAGGTGTTTGTAGTTTCATCGGCTTCTAAAGCAATGAAATTTGTAGATTGAATTTCTTTTAATATTTTCTACTTGAAAATTTGCAAGATTGCCTCTAGCAATTCGTTCTGAATAGTTTTTGAGACGCCTTTAAACACTTGTAAACTCGAATCTTCCATATTAATTACTTCTAATTAAGCTGCAAAGTTGATTATATCTATATGAATACCCAACGTCAATGTCTCATCATAACCTCGTCACGCCAAATCAAAGACTCACTTCAAACTTCACGTTTTCGAATTCACACACTGTACACTATGAAGGCAAGACGTTTACTGGAAATACGATGCTTTGTGTCCTAAACCGACGATATATGTGCGATATATTCACCCGAATTATACTTGAAACAGGTACACTCCAGAACGTTCCCGGAGCTAAATTTTCATCGTTATCAATGCATGCGCCTGACGTGCGAAATAAAATAATTCACTGAATTGCCTGCGAATTTCCTCCTGTGTATATCTTGGTGGTTGGATGGGCACGTTGTTGGTGGTGTAATCGTGCCCTCGAGTACCAGCCGCCACTAATCAATAGAGTGAAATAAATACTGGACGTTAACCAAATAAAACTTGTTCACTAGCTCACATACTAATAGAACCCATAGCCAATCTGTGAATGATAATCTGATGTCCTAACTTGCTAATAACTGGAGTACTAATACGTAAGACGTATGTGAATTCATTGGCCTTTTTGCTCGTACGAAGCTACTATGAATGAAACTATACTCGTTTTGACTTTTCGAAAGTTTGATGCATCCTTTATCAAGAATTATTTCGTTCATCAGTATTCCCGTATATGTTAGAAAATAGTTACGACTGTAATACCTTCGGGTGATTCGGGTATTAAAATCGAAGAAACGTTGCAGAATGCCTAGAATCGATAGTGTGTGAAAGTGTATTATTAGATCATTTACTGTATCTATACAATTTGTTGAAGTATTAATGATCAATTATTGAATTGATGTTTGGACTGATAGATAGTTCAAAATTGTTCTTCCGTGTAAAAGAAATATCTAATGGAATTTGCCTGGAGTCTAAGAGATAATAGTTTTCAAAATATTCTCTTTTGACATTAAGTTTTCAAACAGTGAAGTAGAGGAATTGATACGTCAAAATATTGTAATTTAGTTGTCTGTTATTTTTAATTGAATTATTCATATTACAGTGGGAAGGTTGAATTGATTTTCACTGAATTTGGATTGATACCTTCTGATCAAACGTTATTATCCTTTTCGATATTTAGAATTTGCTTACTGTTGTAATTATGAGTATGTTTCGTGTGCACAATGTGTTCATTCAAGGTAATGGATGCATTTGATGTATGTTTGAGATCATTTAATCTTCTATCAACATATTGTGGAGATTAGCCGATGTTTACAAATATACTTCATCGCAATGTTCAATATTTACATGGCAAAACTTCGGTGGCATTCACAAAATGTGTTATTTTCAGATGTATAACTTTTTTGTTAGAATTGCTGAAGCATATATTCAGATCGTCAATATATTTCTTCTTCAAGAAATATTCAACGATTTGAGTTTTTATATTGGACTACCTTTTGCAAGACCAGCTTGTTGTTTATATTGATCCATTCTGTAGCAGCTGAGGATTCATTAATTCCATGCATTGAATAATTAGTTTAGGCAAATCAAGAGGTTATGTTATAGAGATATGACATCTGAGGATATCAGATTTTTATTGATATCATTTCGACGATGAGTTCTCAGTCAATCCAAATATATTCAATGTAGGTACTGAACGTTTTTTTAAGCTGTTTTTCAGTATGTTTAATAGAATTCAACCATTTCAAAGAAATGAGATTGGATTTTGTACTTTTATGTTAGGTTCATGAATTATGAATTTTGGATGATGAGAATCCATAATAATATATTTATCGTTCAACCAATTTTTAACTGCGGAAAATCTACATAGCTATTCAGCACCAACTCAATATGATTACGGAACCAGCACAAAATCATCGGAGAAATGTACCCAAGCACCACATATATATTTGGAAAACTAAATACGTATTTGTGCTAGTTTCTAAATATTAATATAGTATTTACTTCGGTACTATATTTATGCGATGCCTTTGAATATAGCATCTCTTCAACATTTGTCCATCAATACTTCAAAAATCAAAAGTATACAATCTAGTTTCTCAAAATGCCGCTATTCCGGTGAATTGTTTATTAGTGTTTCCATGTAATTTAGAATGGATATGATTGATAACATTCATATGCAGATGACTTTTGTACTAAAATCTTTTAATTCCCATATCATTAGTACCTACAAGAATGTCATACCCGGAAAGCGAAAAGCGTGATCGTTTCGTATGTTATCAAATCGGTTAACCGCTCGGGTCGCCTTTCACACTCTGACGAAATACCGTTACCGGAATAGAACTGGAACGAGATAATAAATTAATTCCTGATCGGATTATTTGTTACTAAGAAACAAGGTCTCGTAGCCGTGATCGTCTAGTGGTTAGGACCCTACGTTGTGGCCGTAGTAACCCAGGTTCGACTCCTGGTCACGGCAATGCGAAAGCATTGTCACGGGTAGACCTACTTTTTGAATCCACATTTTCTCATTTTTAAAATATTCAGAACATGCGCAGATAATAACTTTATTTTATTGAAACTGAATTGTTCTACTAGGCCCATGTAAACTCCCAGGATTTTGATTTAAAAAAAATCCTTTAAAGTGAAAATAAATCATCGGTTTGACCAACATGTATAATATATCCACAATTGACATATCTCTCTCTTTCGCCAAAGAAAATGAGTTCAAACAATTCATTCTTATTCGTCGCTAATTCTGGATCGATCAAGAAGAAATAACTACAAAAAAATCAGATGTTCGTGAGTTTAGTTATTTACAATGTTCTGTATCGAATCATCAATATAACACGTTAACACAGAGCACAGGAACAAGTTGCAAATAATGCGAAGCTGGATGAGGATAATTGAAATTATACAATGAGCCGAAGTATCTAAGCAACCCATATCGATCTTCAGTTTTTAAAATGAAATCTATGAAATTTTATTGATTCATTATGACAGCAATGTTTTTCTAGATGTTAATAATGAATCACAATCATACATTTAACCTGCAGTAGTGTTTGCAAGTTGATGTTATATTTAAACAAATTATGTCATCGGAGTTGTAACTTCACATTTTCGTGTCTGAAATTTATAGGTCATGGTCGCTTACATTATTATAAGAGTTGTGAACAGCCATCATGAGAAGTTTGTGATGAACTTTCTCCCATCATTTCGGGCAAATAGTGCGAAAAAGCCATCTGGTCGGCTAAGTTAGCACGTCCCACGTTGCTATCGTAGAAGACAATTGCCAATAAACAAATCATATTTGCCATAGTCTCATCTTCCAATGTACGTCTTAATGAGGGATTGTCTGTGCAGTGACATCATAAAACTGGTCCATTTTGAATAGAATATGACCATAATCATCATCATTTGACTGCAAAAATTATGATCTCCGAACCCAAAAAATTCCACATACAAATTTTGAAAAGAACGAACCATAATCACAAATCTCGTTCGTCATCTTCGATTCGCCATATATGTATTTTTCTCTCAATAAAATAACAATTTTTGATAAAGATATAAATAAAATATCGAAAATCGTCAGAAAGAGAAAATCTTATTTTATTTTTAATAGTATTAAAGAATCAAAATACCAAGAAAAAAACGCAACATACATTTACAAACATTTAAATGGTTCTTCCTTGATGATAATTAGGTTTTGTTAATAATGATGAATTGTTTCCTCAGGTCTATTGATTTATATTTATATAAATAAAAAAGTAAACATAAAATATAGAAGAAATAGAGTTTACAAAGAAAAAGTAACTTTCTTCCTTCCGCTATGGTACAAATTAGACTCTTCTACATAAGCGGGGTTGAGCCATCTATCTAAATATGAATTTTGAAAATGAATTTTTCAATTTTCAGAAAATCAGATGTCTTAATTGTTGTAGAAGAGGCGGTAAACATTCCTCCGGAAATTCTTGATGATTGTCCGTATACCGATTCCGCAGAAGAACAACCAAGACCTTTTTTACCAGCTGTACAAAAATCTAATAATAAAATTGGTAATTGTTCTGCCTTCTGCTTGTTTATGCTGACTATGATGCCTGAATTAAGTTTCTTGTGAAAACGTTCAACTGTGCCTTCGCCTTTCGGTTTATAACTGGTAGTTCGAATTCTCTGAATCATATTAAATTGACCAAAAGTTGATTTCACATGTTTATGGGTTTTTAATTTTTGACAATTGATACAACATTTGGTCCATAAAGTAATGTCTAAATTCATATGTAGCCAAAAATAGCGTTGTGGAAAAAATAGCATGTGGCGCAAATTCCGGTGTGTAAAAGACAATGTAATTTTTCTAAAATGATTTTCCGATGGTCATCCGAAATGTAATGTACTGTTCAGTAGAAGTTTCACACCATAAGGTTATGTCACATTACTTAAGTTTGATCTCTTTTAATTTCATAGGAAAATTGCTTCGTTTTATCAGCATAATATATTGTAATTGTAGATCGGCATTTTGTGCTAAATTCAAAACTTGTTGATCTACAACTAGATGGAGGATGTTGTCTAGCTTGTCGAGAACTCTTTTCGGATTTGGGGAACATTGCCTCAGTTACCGGAAAATGATCCGTGTAGAACTCAAAATTTTATAGCAAGGAAAATTGCTTACAATTCTCGATAGAAAGTGCTATAATTTGTTTGAGCTTTTGATAGTTTTTCAGAGAAGAATGCCAGAGGGAAACAATTGTTGTCTCTCTCTCTCTGTTGTTGTAAGACTGCAGAAAAATTTGACGCGCCTACAGAAAGATTTATATTAGCTCCAGGAAGTGGATGTGCTAAAATTGTAACGTTAGATGGATTTGAATGTTTGAAAAGCTAAATCGCAATCATTTTCAAAAATTTTGTAACTTAATCATAAGGTTATAAATTGGTGCTAATAATTGGGCGAAATTTTGCAATAAAACGATAATAATAATTCATCATTTCAGCCAAACTTTGTAATTGTTTGAGAGACTGAGGTTGTGGAAAATTATCGATGTCTTCGACTCTGAAGGAAGAATTATGTGAGGATCTTTCGTGACCTACAAAATTCAATTTATCTACGCCAAAAATGGATTTTAATGGTGTGATATTGATGACAAAAGAATCTAATCTGTCAAATAATGTGGTTAAATGTTGCATATGTTCTTTGTGGCTTTGAGTTGCCATCAGAATGTCATCTATATAACAGAACGTACAATCGAGTCCTGAAATAACTCCATTCATAAAGCATTCTTTTGAAAGTGAAGAGACCTAAAGGGGTAGTAATTGCAGTTTTAAAAACATCTTCCCATACTACTGGAATCTGGTTATACACACGAATGATTGTGAAATCGTCTAAATTTATGTTGAAATTTGAATTTGAATGTGAGGAAGAGGGTATCGGGTAAGGAGTAGAAACTGCATTTAATCATAAATAATCCCCACAAGGGCGCCAATCGTTCGAATGTCGTTTTAGAATCATGTGTAATGGTGATGAGGCTGAAGAAAAGCTGGTTGGCATATTCCTTGGGATACCATACATTCGTAGTCCTTTTTGCAATTTTAAATTTAGTGAGGTCTAATCTTCTTGATTTAGAAAAGGGTAAACCGCCAGTAGTAGGAATATGACGAACTACATTATGTTTGACAGGAGGATAATTTGGACTAGCAGTTGGAGGAGGAAATTTTTGTAATAGATTAGTAAATTGATTCTCTATTGAAACATTTTGTGGAGTTGGTAATTCAATGGAACTAATAATACAATTGACTGCAACATTTTTAATTGAATCAATGAGCTTTTTCTTTTGCGTTAAATTATGTATTGATGAGAAAGCTGCACAGATAATTGATTTAAGCAACAGAAGTGATGATAAACAGAAAAGTGAAATTCCTTCTCAAATTGAAGTTTTAGTAATTTAAAACCATATGTTGAAATTGAGGAATCATTAGCTAAGGATAAATTATAATTTGATTTGTTGGTAAATGTTGTGTGGAATGCAAAAAACGTTGGTACCAGTGTCAACTAAAAATCTAATTTTGTTATTGGTATCTGTTGTAACGGACCTAACATCAATTGTTGAAATATTGGGATATCATTAGCTTAAAGATTGATGAGTATTATCATGAGAACAAACTTTGACGCACTTTCTGTTTTAGATCTGAAATTTTAATGATACCAACAATGTGTTGGTACTATTTTGAGAATTTGATTTGAATTTGTTTGTCTATGACGACTCGACGACCTACGTGGCTTATTAAAATTTGATTTACGTTTTAATAAAGAAACTTTGATTCGGTAAGTGTCAATCTGAAATAATTTTGAGAAGATTAGTGTATATCGAATAAGGGAAAGTCGAGGAAGGAATAGTAGAAATATTAGAAATGAAGTTTGAGTTTGAGAAACATCCCAAATTTTGTCGGCAATAGTAATTAATTCTCTAATCAGTTTTATCTGAAGACAGTAAAGCAACTCGCATTTTGTTTCAAGTCGGTGATTTCAATATTTTTAGTCAATATCAGGGTCGTTATCATCAGTAGAAGAATCCTGTAACAAATTATTTTTCTTTACTGAAGCTTTCGGTTTTCTGAAGATATTTTTGTGATACATATTACGTTGTGTTTTTAGTTGGATACCTTTGTTGTGTTCCACTATTTCTTTAGTGAATGGCGGTTTAAATTTATTATCTCGCGTTTCAACATTTTTTGTATACGTTTCCTGATTTTCCAAAAACTCAGCTGATTTTTCACGGCTTTGATTTGCCTTTTCGATATTTTTTTCTTTCTGAGAAGTGACTAATTTTATGTATTCGGTTGTTCTTTCTTTATGATCTTGTGCATAATTGTTCATGATTTCTTGGTTAATGTCAATATCAAAAGGATTTTTATTATTTAAATGTTACAATGTTGATTGGTTTCTCCTTTTTTAATAAATGAATTGAAAGGTTATATCCTAAGATAGCATAATACATTAAGCAACACTAGGTTTATCGACTTTCAACGCTTGTGAGCGACGTTTGGCCAGTAATATTTACGCTCAATCTGTCGAATAGTTTCTAATATTCCGCGGAAATTTGTTTTGGTTTCGTGGTTGTACTTCAACAGTTCCTTCTATCTGTCTATGTTGGTGATGTTTCCAAGTTTCATTTTCCACTTTATAAGGTGGAAAGCCAAATTTTTGAACGTTTCTATCATTAAGTTACTGTCTTTGTCGTCGTTTCCAGAATAAAAGGCTCATTTTTCTTTTGGTCGGCCGTGTTCTTTAAAAAATGTTATTACAGGTGTTAAGTCATTGCTTACAATATATATGATCCACAAGGTTTTTTATTATTTTCCCATGAGCATCCTATTGTGAGTTTTCAATTTCAAATTGATTTAATAAGGTATACTTGATTTTGAGAGGTATTTATGGGTGGCTCGCTAGGATTTATTTCTGTAACTGGATCTTTCGAATTGGTATGGATTGTTCATCGGCTTCATCAACATCAGTTAGGTCTGGCGTTTCCGTAATACTATTTGCAATTGATACTAAGTCAATATTTTCATCTCCTGATATGGTCTCTTTAAATCGTTCCATGTATTCTTAGAACGGGGATCTAGCGGTATTTTGAACTTTTGATTAAACTGATGTACCGTGTGGTGATGGTATCAAAGCTTTCTTAGCAATAATTTATCGTTGAAAAAATATTAAGAAACCTGGCCGTCTTTAAAATTACCACAATATTATTGGTGTTATCGATATTTTCTAATCCCGTAGAATTTTAATGTAGCACTTCAACAATTTCAGAAATATTAGATATGAAGCTCCATATTCTCGATAGGAAGATATCAATGATTTTCTTCGTATTCTGATTATATATTTATGATTGCAGAACTAACAATTGCACCTGGAAACTTTCAAGCAGCGCATATTAAAAAATTGGATTTGGAATGAAATTCAATAATTATACGTTTGTCGTTATTTTGTATCCAATGAGAATACTGTCTACTTTCATTTAGTTACGAAGATTCTGGAAGTATCTAGGCCCTCTGTGGTATTCAAAATTATACAGCCTTGTTTTCACTAGGCTGAAATTGAACTATGTATGTTGTATTCCTGAAAGTGTAAGATACCCTGATATGCGCTGTTTCTGGGTTGTTATTTTTTATATCAAAAAATTTGCACACATTTTATGTTAATAAATTCATATTTTGTTGGTGATCATAAATGATTTTTCAGTTAATTAATTAGTTAGCTTATTGTCCTAAGCGATCAACATTTCAGGGAGAAACCATAAGATAACGTGCTTCTAATGACTATGTTTCGAACATTCAAATCGGCATATTATGTCATGAGATAATCTTAGAACTTAAAAAGTATATATCTAATATTTAATGAACGAAATTAGGACGATGCGATTAATACTTGGGAATTGCTTTCTTCAATGATAATGTTTTCAGAAATTAAAAATCAAAATATGAAACTCCTGTACAGGAGTTTCGAAGAATAACATGTTTTATCTCATGAAATTATTTATTTATAAGTTATCCGAAGGTTGGTATTATCTGAAGGTTCGTCTATACTTTCGAAGATAGCGAAATTCACATTTACTCGTGTAATTTTATACGAATTTAGTAAGAATAAAAAATGGATCTTCCCGTGACAATGTTTTCACATTGCCGTGACCAGGAGTCGAACCTGGGTTACTACGGCCACAACGTAGGGTCCTAACCACTAGACGATCACGGCTACGAAGACCTTGGTATTAACGATAAATAATCGACTACAGATACGACTAGATAACTATTAGAATGTAAACCAACCGAAGTGATACTGGTTGCCTATGTATACTTATAGCTTAATTCCTGCATTTCTAAGACAAGTGATATAATATTGGACAGTCGGTCACTTTATTTATTGACAATCGTTCTGACGGGAACAATCTAATAACATTTCTCTATTCTATTTAGCCTCATGAAACACTGCGATCTAATCTTCTTATAATACATTTAAAATTATGTAACCCTGCTGCATCAATGACCAGAACTATATAAACAAATATAATATTTCCCACTCTCCACAATTATCTATAATGAGGAGATCGATATTATTTCCTTATAATCGATAAAGGAAATTGAATTAAAGCAGCCTTCATTCTACAGAAAAAGTACAGTTTGTCGAATACTCAAAAACACGCATGCGGCCGATGTTATTTATATTTATTCATTTATTTAGGCAAAAATTTTATAGTAAAACAGATTAGATTTTTACATCGTTCGGGAAGAAAGAAAATTGTGAAGGAAGTTTTTGACAGTGTTTCTGTACATACTAACTAATACTACGAGGGTGAAGTGGAAAGTCCCTGAAAAATTAAAACTTATTTTATTTCTCAACATAATCTTGCAGTGTGATACACTTCGTCCAATGTTTTTCTAATTTTTCGATACCTTCCAAATAATACCATCTCGGCAATCCTTCAAAGTAGACGTTTGTTTCAGCGATGTCCTCATCTTTGGAGCCAAATCTCTTTTGCCAAACCAATTCTTTAAGTTTGGAAATATATGAAAATCGCGGGGGGCCCAATCTGGAGGATATGATGAACGACGCACCAATTTGTAGCGCAATTCATGCAATTTTGCGATCAATCCAAACAATAGACAGAAGTGCGTGCAGAAATTAATACCTCGAACAAAAAATATGAGCGTATAGGAAATTAAATTTAAAGTTAAAACTTTAAATTTAATTTCCTATACGCTCATATTTTTTGTTGCATAAATGCAACTCGATCCGAAATGGCGAACATAACCTTAAAAATTGGCAAAGTTGCAAAAAGCGTAGCTCGGATCAAAATAAAGTTAGATGAGAAAGTTGTAGGTATCAAACAGATCTATCGATTTGCTTCCATGATAATTAACGATATCTTTCATACTTTTCGAGTTATATTGAAAACCGTTAAAAATTGGGGTTTCGAGAAATCGTTAACTATTACGTTTCCATATTTCATTTGCTGTACGTATAGCCGATGGGAAGTTTAAAAAGTGATTTTTCTTTAGTTTAAAATATTAATAATTTTTCGAGATATATCGATTTTTCGAAAAAAAGGCGCTCTCATAAATTGGCTAGATCTTCTCTGCAGATGGTCCTAGAGTAACGATTCCGGGCTTATTTTCTTCTTGAAGAGTTGTGCTATAATGCTATTGAAGAAATATAGCGATTTTCCAAATTTAAAGGGTAAAAAAGTTTCAGTTTAGGGAAATGTCGTTGACGGAAATCGATAATTGACATTTTTTAACGAATTACCAAAAAAATGTTCAATCTACGACCTTCTGGACCAGAGATAATTTTTTTATTTCAAAAAATTTTGCAAGACGCAATAAACATTTTACAGAAGTGTACGTTATGGATGTTAATGTTAAATACCTACATTTACAATACAGAAATACTAGGATATGTTTTATTGATTTATAGTATCAGAAATTGAGTAACAAAGTAAAGCGTACGCGGTTGCCGGAGCATGCGGCGGAGTGGGGGAAACTGATTTCGTGCGTTCAAAGTGACTTGTCCTTGCAAAATCATCAATATCACGTACAAAAATCCTTTTGTTCATAATCTGGGGAATATAGTTTTCTGCTTAGTGAATCACATTGACGTTGTGCTTGTTGTGCGACACTTGTGAAAACTAATATAAGACTGCTGTATACCGCTACTTCGATTGTAAGAATTTTATGAATATTTCATGATCATTTTGTAAATAAATGAATTTGCAAACTTATCTCAATATGTTGCATTTATTTGATTTTGTATCATAAAAAATTATTTACTGAAATAATTAAATAATTATTAAAGAGATCCGCCAGTATAACTTCAGTATGATTCACTAATTAAAACATTCGAGGTATTACAAGGAAAATACTGTTTCGATGATAAATAATAATTTAAATGACGTAAAAGTGAAACAAATTGGAAATGTAAAAAAGAATATTTTCGAGTCTATTTTGCTTCTAAGGCGAAAATAAATATGATATTCGTGTTTATCTCGTCGAGCTACCCCAGATTGAGTACAAAAGTTTTTTGTACGTTATCCAGAAGCCGAAATATTGAAGATTTTGCAAGCACAACCCACTTTGAACGCACGAAATCAGTTTTCCCCACTCCGCCGCTCGCTCCGGCAGCCGCGTACGCTTCAGTTTGTTACTCAATTTCTAATACGTATCCTAGTATTTTTGAATTGGAGATGTAGATATTTAACATTAACATCCATAATGTACACTTCCGTAAAATGTTTATTGCGTCTCAGATTTTTTTGAAATTAAAAAATTATGTCTGGTCCAAAAGGTAATTCGTGAAAAAATTTCAGGAATCGATTTCCGTCAAAGACAATCACCTAAAATGGAAATTGTACAACTTATCTGGAAAAAATATGTTCAAAAAAGGTGCAATTTTTTAAAATAATTTTTTTACCCTTCAAATTTGGAAAATTGCTAGATTTCTTCGATAGCATTATAGCACAATTCTTCAAGAAGAAAATAAGCCCGGAATCGTTACTCTACGATCATCTGCAGAGAAGATCTAGTCAATTTATGAGAACGCCTTTTTTTCGAAAAATCGATATATCTCGGAAAATAATCGATATTTTGAATTTAAAAAAGAATTGCTCCGCTAACTTGTCATGGACTATACGTACAGCAAATAGCAAGTATAGAAACGTTATAGTTAACGATTTCTCGATACCCCAATTTTCAACGGTTTTTTCAATATAACTCGAATGGAAGATATCGATGACTACTATAGAAGCGAATTGATTGACCTCATTCAACTTTTTCCGATCCGAGCTATAGTTTTTTACTTATTCAAGAAAAACAGCTTTTTGCAACTTTGTCAAATTTTTAGGTTATGTTCGCCATTCCGGATCGAGTTGCATGAAACAGAAACTCACCTTTAAATTTAATTTCCTACACGCTCATATTTTTTTTCCAAGTATTGATTTCTACAAATTTAACATTAGGCCGTCGTCTATTGCTTGGACTACATTGCGACTTCGGACCTGTGAGCCGGTGCATTTTCCTGGTGGAAGACCATTTTTTCTTTGCCAAGTGCGGTCGCTTTCGCTTTAACTCGGCGTCGAATTGATCCAACAACTCTCGTATGATATATGCCAGTGATCGTTTTGCTCTTTTCAAGATAATCGATATGGACGATACCGTGTGCATATCAAAAAACTGTCGCCATGACTTTGTTAACCGATGAATCCACTTTGGCCTTTTTTGGCTTCGATTCGCCACTGTCCACTGTTTCGCCTGCTCTTTAGTCTCTGGTGTGTTGTGATGGATTCATGTTTCGCCCACTGGCGCGAAAGGTCCTTCTTATCGCGCTTGAACATCGCCAAACACTTCTTCGAAGTTTTCACACGGTCGCGCCCGTTGTCAACAGGGAGCAAATGCGGCACCTATCTGGCAGATAGCTTTCTCATATTCAAAAATGTATGTAGAATGTTCTGTAATCTGTACCCGTTCGGTTAAGATGCCCATAGCCTCAGTAATCTTGTGCACTTTAACTCGCCGATCGTCTAAAATCATACCATGGATTTTATCGACAATTTATGGCGTTGTAACCTCAATTGGACGACTAGCACATTCGGCGTCCTTTGTGTTCATACTAACACAACGAAAATCAATGAATCACTCATGAATTCTCCCAATCGATTGTGAGGAGTCCCCATACTTTTCAACAAGCGTTGCTCAAGATCAAGATACGAAATTCATTTTTTTCCATGGTTACAAAAATCTTGAAGGCTGCTTACTTTCGATAGCTGAAAATGTTGAAGATAGTACATCACAAATGTCCCATGGGATTTTGACTATTTTATTTCTCAGGTACTGCATAAGAACATAAATAATTGTCATTGTTTTTACCCCTTTAGACTTCAAAGTACACACTTCTGAGTCTTTTTTTCAATTTTTACACTTATAGCCTCTTTAGTTTGGATTTGTAAATTATATTACCTTTTTAAGCCTTCTACAAAATAATTATTTCTACTTCTTAGGATGTATTCCATAAAATCCCTTTTTTTAAATAAAAGGTACATAGATAGTTGGTTATTTGTTACCATGGTCGTATATACTGATCTGGAAACTATATGTTTGACATGAGTCTCTTATATGTCGCCAAACTCGTAGTCCCTCGCTCAGCCACCAGCTGACGCATGGATCGAAGTATGTTGTCAGGATGTCAGGATTAGGAGTCATATCGTTCAAACACGGTCGTATACGTGCCAGAGAACATCCCTCGACTCATGCGCCACCCTTTTGGTTCTACACAACAGATGACGCTTAGCGGACTCACTTGTCACATAGGAAACAGCCTCGAGTTTCCAGACCTGTATATACGACCGTGTTTGTCACTCATAACTTATAAACGTCTGACATGCTTCCTCTATGATTTGAGTGAAGTTTAAAAATGTTATCCTTTGCAACATGTGTGTAACACTTGCATATCTATAACACCTCAATAGAATTTGCATAACTTTGTTTTGTGAGATCTGCAGCCTATTTATATCTTCCTTAGAACATGAGAATAACGATGAAACGCAATATATAAAATGTGGATGAATAATACTTGTTTTTGCCTAAGTAGTAAGTTTCGCAGCTATTCTATGAAAAATAGTATATTATATACCAAGGTGTTGAAGCCTATTATTATTGACCGAGCATCAAGATAAGGTGCGAGGTCTATAAATGTCTTCACCACCGTGGTGTATGTACTATTTTTTCCATCACTAGCACATTAAACTAGAATTCAATATTTTTAAGTTAAATAAAGTAAACAATTTGATACGTATGCTTGCGTAATTTCTGTCTGATAAAAAGTAAGTAGGCTGGAAATCAATTTTGACATTTCTATTAAATGACATTTCTCACGAACAATATTGTTGAAATATTTACGTATACATTACGTATACATGTGAAAAGCCGAAATGAGGGAAAATTTAAATTGCAAACCTCCAGAAATGCGAGAAATCGCAGAAAAAGTTACTGTACAGACAGTTTGGTTCAGTACCAAAACCGTAGAGATGATTTCTACTTACTACTCTATGGGCACATTATTCTATGTTGAGATCAACTACTTCCCTTTTCTATCGTTTTCACTACTGAAATCTTGTTTTCACTTAGTCGAATACTAACCTAAAATTTACAAAACCATCTATTATCTGTAGCCTGTAGCAAGGTTACTCACTTGAAAAATAGTCAGTTTTATTCAATGTCGTCTTCTGCTAATTCTGTGTTCTCGTGGTCTTACTCTTATTTTGTTTAAATAGTTTTGTAACTTAACCAAGCTCGGCTCTGTTCGGCACTCGTTGTAGGTTACGGTCACGATTCACAAATGTCATCAGTCATTCATGTTGAGCGCGAATTTTAAACTAATGGCATTTTTTTATTCAAATAATTTGATCGTGTTAGGTAATTTCAAGCAGCAAATACGTTAAAGACAATCTCCTGGGTATACAAAATCACGTTGCACAAGTTTTTGTTAAACAGCTATCCCTGGATTCTCAAAACATTTGAGTTTGTTCATTATTAACCTAGGTCAACAATAGAAAAAGTTATTAACCACTACTAGAGAAATTCAACTTCTCAGCAGGCTAGGAGACGCAATAATTATCAACTTCACAGCTAGTAGTAGAAAAAACAATTTTGCCACCCAATTTCTTACAAGTATAATCAATGTGTTGGCTCAAGCTTAGGTGTGGATCGAGTCTTAACTCGAGATATTCAATTTTCTGTAATATCACAATATTTTCGTTATCCATAAAATTATATTTTTCTTCAAATAAGTTGTAATTTTCTCGACTACTCATAATCATGCATTTTGTTTTGGATGAAATCAATTTCCACTTCTTAATCTCAAGCCAATTTGCCAACACGTTTAATTCCCCATTAATAATATTAACTAGTACTTGGATGGTCAGATCCTATTACTGATGATATTGTATCATCCACATAAGGGTTTACAAAATTGTTTGTCAAATATTCATTCACATCGTTTATATATTGTATTGTGAAAAGAGTTACGGACCTAGTTCACCCCGTGTGGCACTCCATAAAGTGCTTCAACCTTTTTAGATACATTTCCGTCAATTTTTGTTTGCTGGTATCGACAACATAAACATATTTTTAGCCACTGGCGGGCTATACCCGTTATTGGAAGAAGCATTAGATCATCTTTTGAGCTCTGAAGACGTTCCAATAATTTATAGGCCGGAATAAGTGCTTAACCCCTTGGTAAATAATAGACAAGGAGCTGTTGCTTGCGCGAAACTTCTCAGGTTCTTACATGGCTCACACTCGTGTTAGCAGTGCCCCTTCGACTGGTAATGAATGGTTTTTGTCTCGTCCTAACACGAACGACCGGCAATATGACTTTCGTCAGCAGAGATCAGCCGGAGACTTGTCTACGTAACACAGTAGCATTAGATTCTCCAAGGTATTTGACCGAGTCTGGCACCAAGACCTTCTTGAGAAACTTCCGTCATATAGATTGTACCCTCAACTCTGTCGCTGACTATCGAGTTTTCTGTCAGATAGATCACTTCATGTGGTGGTTGACGAAGTATCCTACATACAATGAATTTCAACTCTGGTGTTCTCCAGGGACCGATATTGGTACCTAGTTTGTTTCCGCTCTATGACAACGATCTGCTGGACCTGTCCCGTCCGCAGCTTTGCAGATTATGGTACACTCCATACCGGTTTCTCATCTGGAGCCCCTATATCATCCAATAAAGTCAGAAGAGTGAGACACATGAACTTTAAGATCTTATCCAGAAGAGATCTATTCGTCTGACTGGAAATAACTTCTCTAGAACATCGTTAGAAGGTTATCGATCTCTCCCTTTTCTCCAGATATTCCCGGTAGTCTGTGTTCATCAGCATTTTTGTATATTATTCAACCACGTGAGGAAAATATATGAGCTCAAGCTAGTCACCCCTTCATTTTCAACCTACGAGACTTCATTTTTCTATCGAACGGCAAACTCTATAGGTGTAACCATCAAGCTTTCAAAAAAATTCGAAATGCCTATCTCTTATCTCAACATTTCATCACTGGCTCACACGATGTTCTTCGAACATTTCCGTTTGGTTATAGTGACATGATTGACAAGATATTTATACTGCGTGAGATGAATTCATTATTTATTTTTTTTAAGTTGAATCTGAAATTACTCGTGGCTCATATTTCCAGAGCTATTCGCCCGTTCTTGGCGGTTTGACACAAAATTACAATCTGTTAATTCCCGATGATGATCCATATAATACATAGCAAATTGTACAGAACCACAATACATATTATATACATATCATATGATCAATTTTTATACAACTCAGCATATTTTATCCATTTCCTCTGGTTGTATATTATGAAATCATGGAGTGAATCGGTGAAAGCTGTCTAGAATATTTGTAGAATAATGAAATAATACGGAAATTTCAATATAAATTAAACTGCAAAGTAACAAACATTTGCAGTTCATGTAAATTTGAATTTTCGTTATCTACACGTGTTTTTCCTGATGATTTCACATCACAGAAATGCCAAATTCATATAGAAAAGATCAGTGGAGCTAGAATTGAATCAGAATGAAGAGTGATCCAAGAAAGAGTAGATAAATATTCAGTGTGTCATAAAAGGTATTCGACCGCAAGAAACTCCACAAGGTATCAATTTCACTTTAGTTTGATCCTGGAAGGTATGTCTATTGATTATGGTACTGATTTATTACTGTAATAAATACAACTTGGTTATAGACTAAAACTTTGACAGTTTTTTTTGAAAGTCAACGTTGAACATTTCTCCTGAATCAAATATACAATTATTTGTTGTATTTATCAAGCTGAATTCGAAATTTCCTTTCCCTTTATTGAAATTCTTACTTATTATCTACGTTTCATCCCTACTTTGTTTCAGGCAATGGTTATATTGAAGGAACTGAATTAGACGGCTTTTTGAGGGAATTTGTTTCTAGCGCGAATATCACAGATGTTGGACCAGAGGTGAGTATTGAATTCATCATCAGCGTTCAAGCTCTCTCTCTTTCTATCTTGTTATGAAAAGAATCATTCTATTTCTGTTGAGTTGATACATATGGTGTTGGCAGATGATTGAAATTGTCTGTATACCGACCGACTTATTCGAATATCTCAAGAGGGACGGCGGGAGTATATGGTTTCAGATTGATCTGAACTTCACTACACGTGCAATCAAAATGCAACTTTACTTTCTTACATAATATATTCAATAAAATAAAGTATCAAAAACTTTTCTGTCACCTTGTTTTGAAATATTCAATTTTAAAAAGATCACTCATTCCAGTAATCTCAACAGATATTGCAAGGAATAAGGCCTTATTCTTCGTATTATCTATTAAGACACAGTTGACACATGTCAATGCCTAAAGAACTATCTTCAAAACAGAACAGTTAGTGGATTTGTAAAAATAGCATGAGAATTATAAATTACTTCGCTACTTCATTCCCAAGTATACTATGAATCGACGGAATATAATTCATATACTTTTTTTTCAGTAAGTTCCCCCAATTATGATTGCCTTCTGTTCGATTTCCAAAGATATGGTATAACTAATATCGCAGCATTCTGATAAAATATTGTTTATTCAAACATTTTTTGGTCCGCAGATTCATTAAAAAATGTCATTTACAGCAACAATAGTTCCAATATGACCTTATATCGTTCTGACCTAAGAGAATCTCAGTGGAATAACAGGTAGAGATATTATAAATATACGACTCCTCTGAAAATGGGAATGACTCAAAAACGGTTTAGATGATCCTAAAACTAGTTTGCTTTTTCTATATTTTTACCCTTGATTCTATAGTAGATAGTACATTTAACTTCTATTAGAATGGAGTATTCGCAAAATCATCATACTAATAATTTATGCATTAACGGAACATAGAAAGTAGACAATACCTTATCTTACATTCGGCAGGTTTATTAATAAACTCCTTGAACTAGATAAATTATCAAAACGAAGGTGAGCGACGGACAATCGATACGACAATTCTTTGATAAATAAGTTAATTATGAACCAAAAACGTCAAGTGGAACGCATTTAACCCTATTAGAACCATAACTTTCAAATAATTCGATGACATTTGAACGGATCACTTATCATCTTTCTATAGTTAATAAATTCCATAATGTTTTCCTAAATTTTCAATAAAACCGGTTTATAGATGCAAGAATAAACTAAAAATCCGATTCGAGACAAATTTATTGTGAATAATGTTCCAAATGCGATGGGGGTCTAACTAGAATAAATGTTCTATCTCGTTAAAAAAAACGTTTCTCTCAAATAAAGAAGAATAATAGTGAAATAAAATTGTATAAATCAGCATTACCAGAATCTATTTTAAATATAGATCACACCCTTTCTAAAGAAAGTTTATCACTTTTAAAGGGAAAAGGCAAGGTATTATCCAAATTTATTTCCAGCTGAATCAATTAGTTTAATTCATGATTTATCTTTAATTCCATCAAAATGATTCGACTTGTTCACAACGAGCCATATAGTTGTATGTCAGCCAGCCAAAGAAGTTGAGAGTGATCCAAAATTTTGCAATAAATTGCAATCCTTTTCGCTATTTTTTTACCAGAACATATGATAATAGAAACAATAAACATCAAGTACTTCTGTTTCCTAGAATGGTGGACCTCATGTCTCAAAGCTATTCAGGATTGTAGGTAGATTCAAAGTTGGATTGCACTACATGTTATGTATGAATAAACTATTTCGATATCTTTGTCCTTAGGCAGTATCAGATGAGATGTTAATCGAACTGAAGGCATGCTTCATGGAAGCTTATGATGACAATCAAGATGGAAAGATCGATATACGAGAGGTGAGTGGAGACAATATTACTGAAAAATTGTTCAAGTAAAAGGAAATAGGTAACTCATATATCCAGTAAGGTGCTCCTAACATGGAGAAATTCACAAGAAACTGTTGTAGCGTGGATACCGTGAGACTGTCCAAGTAGGCCATCCTGGTTGTATATTTGAAGGACGCCATTAACTAAAAGACCTACTAGACCCGAATATCCGACATTCTGGGTCCTGTGCTACTTTAGTCTTTTGAGCGACGAGAGGACTGATGCCGATTTATCACTTTTCATTTCAAATTTGGCAAGTTTAGCGCATTTATTTCTGATTTAGTACTCACTGCTCATTGCTTATTTGTATAGGAAATAATGGGAAAGAATTATAATGGTACACCGTACTGAAGCTATATTCACATAGTTTCAGAGATAAGATGATTTTAGACTTCATTTCCATTGTTGGAGTTCAGAGCACATACAATTATTACTATAATTTTTTGCCTTTTTTGAATGCTGAGAAGTAATCTCGTGAAAACCTGGCTACAAAGTATAATCAATTTTATCGGCCAAGTGAGAACAAATGTCCGAGTTTGAAGTGTGTCTGGTGCCTTTTGAAAATGGTACTTCTATAAATATTGCAGGAGCGATATGACAGCGGAGTATTACTGTCTAAAACAATATATCACATCAACTAAGTACGAATGAGCAATAGCGCATATAAGGAGTCAGCGAAAAATGGTGCTCCCTGCAGTCAAACAATATCTGATTTTTTCGTAAAAGTCTGTAACCGAATTGTTTGGAATCTTATCAGATATTTCAGCAGATCTCCCAAGCATATAATTTTCGGCCTTGTTGAAATGGAAGATGGCACTGCAAATAGTATAGGGAATGGGGGTTAATATCCGCATTAAACATGGAGATAGAGAAATTTATTGGAATTGGGACTGACAATGACACTATGATGACAGGAGTCATATATTATTATAATATGCAACTAGCAAAGATAATTTGATTTTAGTTCGCTGTGTTTGCCACTCATTACAATTAGCTCTATCCAATACATCGAAAGAGAAACTATCACGTAATTTATTTTTGATATGTAAAACATACAACTGGTGTAGCCATTCCTCAAACCATCGGTTGTTCTACAAAAACACGTATCAAACAATCAACTGTGGCTCAGATCCTTTGAAAATCCCGCAGCAATGCAATACTCGATTAATATCCATTGAACCCATAGACAGTCGTATTCTAGACCAATGGTATGAGTTGAAGCTTTTGTTCGAAGTTGCTAGGTGAGAAGAAAAATGTTATGTGGTAGAAGCAATATATAATATATATAAATGATCCAACGGACCACTTGTTGTATTTGAAACTCATTTACAAGAAGTTCGAGTTGTTAACAAATTGTTTGAGAGCAATGATGTAGATCCAACAAAGCTTTACAAGATCTGAGTTGCTTAGTGGAATCGACTAGTGGTCATATCCTGAACCCAACGGCGAGAGTTGACATTTTTATACAAGAGATAGACAGTTATTTGGACCCATCGCCTTATATGAGATTTGCTTTCGAGAATAAATTACGTGAGTGCCATCTCCAACCTAGAGCAGAAAACAATTCACGCCAACGATGCATTAAATTTACCCTGAAACTTATACAAGAACTGCGCTCAAGATTACTATTCTCTGTACAAGACACTTCAATAGAAGTAAAGCCTTCAATTGTTGAAATAGCCAAGAAGATTCAATTGAATTAAATCACCATTGATAGACTTATCTCTCAATGGAGAAACGTAGTGCACATACATTTGGGATGCAGAACTTCAACTGTACAATTCTAGACTGGAGTCACGGAATATAAAGATGCGACTGAAAATTATACTTTAAAAGATTTAGCCCGATCATTTCGGTAAAAACTAAATTGCAAAATTGCTTGGCGGCAAAAACCTTGAATGGAATCAGTTACATCAGATTTGGCCTAGAGATGGCAGGAAAATGGTTATACAGTGTCTGCGGCTTATAGGAACCAAGGAAAGTTATACTTTTTTACATCTTCTGTAAATTCTATTGAAGTATCTGTCGACACGCGCGGGCCAACCTTGTCGGTTGTAATTTTTATATTTTCAATATTCTTTACAATAAAATCAAATTAAATAGTATACAATCATTATTTAATGTCCTATGCCACTATCATATTATTATACAGCGTGAGTTAGAAGTAAATACAAAAATGCTATTCAACTTATAAAGTTATGGCAATGAAACCAGTAATTTGCACTGAATAAACAAGGAATGTTTTTACTTCCCACTATTGCTTACATATGTTTCAACAAACAGTGTCATCATCTGAGCTAAGCTATAAACTGAAGTGAGGATGTAACTAACTAAGATCTTCTGTGGTGGAACAGGTAGATCTTATTCTTTTTCCGTTTCGGTGGGTCTGAATTTTCGTTGATTGGTTGTATTTGGTTTATGTTCTGTGGTTGGGTGTTTGTGTGCGTTGTAGGTATGTGCTTATTTTGTGTCGGTCTGTTTGACTGTTTGTTTAGTTAGCCACTTGGAACATCGCCATTCTAGGTTTTTCAAACCTTGGGCTGAGTTAGGGGTCGTGGTTTGCTGTGTCGTATCGTTTTGTTTGTGTGTTGGAACATCTTGTTGTACGTATTTGTGGCAAGTAACATTGACAGAGAACGGTTATATACTATAATGATTATACTTATTAAGAGAAGGGAATACCATTAGTTATGGAAATAGAACCAGTAATTTGCACTAACTGAACAATGAATGTTTTTATTATCCACTATTGTTTACATATGTTTCAACACACAGGATTTGTATTATAATGATTATACTTATTAAGTGGAGGGGAATACCACTGGTTACAGAACACTCAAAGAACTACTAAGGAGATGATTAATAATTGGTGAATGATAAATGTCCAATTGATCATTCAAAACTACTTCATTCCTATCTCTTTAACATGTTTGACAATCTCGAATGATTCCAGTATATTCATTTTCAAGCCCTTCCGTTCGATATGTAAGATTTCGGGATCGCATATGTTGAATCGGTCTTTTTCAAACTGTGGCACTGATATGTTCTTGAAGTCTCTGGTAAAAGCTGCTATCTGCTTGTACAATATACAAAGCATTACAGTCATCACAACATAACTTACAAACACTAGATTTTTTAATTTATCTCTTTTTGTCTTAGAATTATTTATACATTTGTGCAAATTATTAGACGTTTTATATGCGACTGTTTCATTGAGTTTCGATAGGAATTTTGAAATATTGCTTGTTGGTTTTCTGGTGTTATGTTAGACTAACATAATGACGTTCAGTTTCGATTTTTTATTGAGGATCTATTGGAGTTAACATGTGTTTGTTCAATTCCTATTTCAAAATGTTGTCTACTATAGATGTGTTGTAATCATTGTTTACGGTTGAGTTCTGTGTTGTAGTTTGTTACGTTTTGAGGGATATTAATTATTCGAAGAATCAATGAAGGGAAGGCACCTAATTTATGGGATGAAGGATGTAAGGAATTTTTGTGAATAACAGTGTCGGTGTGTGTAGATTTGTGATAAATAGAAAACATGTGTGTAGAATATGTCCGAGGAATACTTAAGTATACAATGTTCAATTAACCTCTGATTTCTGTTTCTACTGTAAATTAGATGTAAGAATGTAGGTTATTTAAATATGTTAAAAACGAATTTAATTGGCGTGTTATCCCTGTCCAACATGGAAAGATATCGACGACATAACGATAGGTACCAATATAAGAACAAGTGTTGGAATTTTGACATATGCACCTGTGTTTCCAAGTAATCCATAAAAATTTCTGTTAGTAATGGAGATAAAGGGACACCATAAGTAGACCACTTAGTTGAAATTCATTATTGACCGTAAAATGATTAATATATAAACTGATTATGTTTGAAATTTCTTTTTTAATGAAAACCCTTATTAAAGAGGAAATTTTAAGCTTAATCCGTTTATGTATGAACCAAAATTATTTCACGGTCAATAATAAATATTAAACCCAACACAGCGGAAATATTCATGGATTACTTGGAAACACAGGAAAATACGTTAATTAAATTGGTTTTCAACATATGTGAATAACCTTCATTCTTGAATCGAATTTACAGAAGTACAGAAATCAACGGTTCACTTAACCTTCTAGACTTTCTCAGACAAATTCTATACACTCGTTTCCTATTATCACAAACCTACACATACCGACACTGTCATTCGCAAAAATTCCTTACATCCATTATACCATGACATACCTGCCTTCCACTACATACTACCACTACTTACAAACATGTAAGTTGGAATCAAAATATTTCTTTTGCATTAGCTTCAGGAGGTTCTCAGGATCATTCATACACCTCAAAACCTCTTGGGAACCCCAACCCCACCCATTAGGGGCGAAAATGGCACGGAATCTCCAAGTCTTGAATTCTATTTTCTACAAAAAAAGCTGAACATGAAAGCGTAGCCAGATTTACTTGCAATCCATCGTAGGGGTGCTCAAATTGACAAAATTGGTCAATTTTGAATCCCTAATATGTTATTTTGCAATTTACGTGTTTTAGGAATTTTGAATGCACCAAGGAGGTTTTTTGGGTCGCTGATCACGAATCCGTAGCCACATTTACTTGCAATCTATCGTAGGGGTGGTAAAATCGAGGAAATTGGCCAATTTCGCAGCCACATATGTTATTTTGCAATTTACGTGTTTTTTGACATTTCGAATGCACCAAGGGTTTTTTGGGTCGCTCAATACGACTGCGAACTAATTTTAAAATGCAAAAATAATGAAAGTTCAGAAGCGTGTCAAATTAGCCATTTTCGTAAATTTCCTACCCCTACGATGATATTCGGGTAAATCTGGCTTCTGAATCGTATTCAGCGACCCAATGGTTATATAATTATAATACTTCCATAGTAGAAAACATTTTAAAACCGAAATTGAACAAACACGTGTTAACTCTAATATATCCTCAACAAAAAATCGACACTGAACGTCAATATGTTAGTCCAACAAATTTCGGGAAACCAACAAACCATATTTCAAAATTCCTATCGAAACACAATGAAACAGTTGCGTATAAAACGTCTAATAATTCATACAACGTATGTTAATCTTCTAATTGAACATAATTTCACTCAAGATCCCCAAAATCTCACATATCGGACGGAAGGGCTCGAAACTAAATATATTGGAATCATTGGAAATTGTCAAACATGTTAAAGACAAAAATAATGTAGTTTAAATTGACCAATTAAACATTTATCATTCATCAATTATTAATCATTTTCTTAGTAGTTCTTCAAATGTTCTGTAACTGGTGGTATTCCCCTCCACTTAATAAGTATAATTAATCATTATAATACAAAGCCGTTCTTCAGTTTATAACTCAGCTCAGATGATGACACTGTGTGTTGAAACATACGTAAGCAATAGTGGATAATAAAAACATTCATTGTTTATTTAGTGCAAATTACTGGTCTATTTCCATAACTTTATAAGTTGAAAATGAATTTTCACATTCTTAATGCCGAAACTATCCGAAATTGTATTCATATTTCTTGTCTCTAAAACAAAGTTTTTATTCACATTTTTGTTCTAACACGCTTCCTTACAAAGATATAGGGTATTGGAATTTGGAAAAAATTAGAAGAAAATATCGTGGACTTCAATAACCAAGTGACCTGATAATTAGAAGTATTTCAGCCCAAAATTCGATGTTGGAAGCAAAAAATAAGTCGAGAGAAATGAAATATCATTCGGAAGAAGGCAATATAAGAATGTTCTTCCTAATATGTGAATTTGTTCATGTTGTTAATTTATTGAAACCAATATTTTGAGTATCATCTCATTTATTCAGAAATAATATAATAGAATATTGTGTCAGATCGTTAGTTTATAATACATATTGAAACCTCATTGATCTTACTTCCCATGTCTAATCTTCATAAATATATAGTTAAATATAAATGTGAAAATATAATTGTATATTGGATCTATAAAAAGAAACAATCATCCTTATCCAATGAAAAAACTGTCTTTGAAATATGCGAAACTTGAACATCATCTACTATTAATACTTATGGTTCTCTTTTCCTTCTAATTAATAAGACTGTGGTTGAAAAATGTATCTACAGATACCATTACCTTCAATATTAATTAATTATTGGAGTTGGTATCTATATTTTGGACAAGCTTAGTTGATTTATTTAAATTCTACTAATATGTTCTAATATGGGAACTTATGATTATGAAGGAAAAGTACAAGTTTGTCTCAGAGTCCTGTTTTTAGTCGAGTTGTACTTGGCGATATCTGTCTATTTTTCTCCATTCTATATTGGGAAACTAATCATTTACTCATCACTACGACCTGTCCCTAAATCACTCCGCGAACCAATCCAACATTTCCACGCACAGTTTGGCATTACAACTCAGCTGAATGGGACGGTCTTCGCATGTTTTTCTCCGAGTTTCCTTGAAGAAGCGTATGTTTTGAATCTGATGACCCAACGTAATGTGCCACAGCAAGTTTCCATTCCTAGCACATATCAGGCTAGGAATGGAAACTAGCTTACCTCATATCAACAACTCACCGTCATCTGGTAAGCGATGATTCAATAAAATCTGTTCTACGACCGTCGCTTCAAAACAAACAACATACCAATATTGGCGCGGTATATCTGGAGACCATAACAAAATATGTTGAAGCCAGATATATGTGCAATAAACAATAAACGCTCCGAAAGAGGCATATAATGCCAAAATAAGATCAAATCGTATGGAATACCCTAATGACTCCTGTTCGTTTTGGACTTTCATCAATAAATTGGGATAAATTTCACTTCCAGCTGATTCCCTAGCTTAACTAAAGATAATGACACACTGGCTACTACACCACAAAAAAAGCCAACCTTTTCTCTAGAATGTTTGCAGCAAATTTCCCATTAGATTCAGAAAGGAAGGACCCTCCTAATATTGCTGACATCGATAGTCAAGTGTCTGAAATAGTCTTTTGTCAGCACAAAACTAAGCACATTCTGCTCGATCTCAATACCAACAAGTCTATTGGGCCAGACGGTATTCCACCTGTCGTTCTCAAGGAATGTGCGCCTGAATTGCAGATTGTTTACACTTTCATACAAATTTGTTGTGTTTACTTACAGCCGGAAGAGTAGAGTTCAATCAAGTCCAAAAATAGGGAACAATACCCTTCCCAATAATTATAGAACTATTGCACTATTACCTGTGTTCTCTAAAGTGTTGGAGAAAGCAATCAACATCGAGCTCATTCAATACCTAGAGAGCTCCGAAATGGTGAATGACCGGCAATATGACTTTCGTCAGCAGAGATCAACAGAAAATCTGCTTGCCTACGTAAAACACGTAAGACAGAAACCTGTGAAAAACGTGAGGAATCTCTAGCTGTATCATGGAATATTTCTAAGGCATTTGACCGAGTCTGGCATCAAAGCCTTCTAGGGAAACTTCCGTCATATGGTTTGCCGTCTCAACTTTGTCGCTTACTATCGAGTTTTCTTTCAGATATATCACTCCATGAGGTGGTTGACGGAGTATCCTTTGATACAATGGCTATCAACGCTGGTGTTTCACAGGGATATGTCTTGGCACCAACTTTCTTTCTGTTCCACATAAACGATCTGCTGGAAGTGACCACCTGTCCTGTCCACAACTTTGCAGATGATTGTATACTTCATATCGCTTTCTTATCTAGAGCTCCTATACCATCCAATAAAGCGATAGGAGCGAGACAGACAGGTTGAAGAAATTGATGGAGATCTGGCAAATATATTGAAATGGGGATCTGATAATCTGGTAGAGTTTAATTCAACCAAAACTCAGGCTTGCGTCTTTTCAAGGAAGGCAGATCCAACAATCCCTATAAGTTGATGTCAGGTCCAACTATTCCTATGAAGTCTTACATATCCATGCTCGGGATCACCACCAATAGCACCCTCTCATGAGATGATCATGTGATGTCCATTGCTTCACAAAAATTCGGTTTCTTATTTCGTGCCAGGAGCTACTTAGCTACTTTACATCACAGCAGCTTCTCATAATCTACAAAGCACAAATTCGAACTGGTTTGGAGTACTGTTCACATGTTTAAAGTTCGGTTCCTAATCATACGCTGAAGCTCTTGGATTCTATCCAGAAGAGAACTATTTGTATGATTGATGATGTCACACTCAATGAGTTCATTCACCTCTCTAGAACAACGTAGAAAGGGAGGAGATCTCTCCCTTTTCTGCAGATATTTCCATGGTCGGTGTTCATCAGAAATCTCGTCTGTTGTTTCATCACTCATAGATCTCACTCCCCACGTCTGATCTTCACAACTATATAGTTTTAATATTTTACATGAAAATAGAATTATATATTGGATCTATAAAAAGGAACAATTAGCCTCATCCAATACAAATACTGTTGAAGTACCGAGGACCATTCAGCTACCAAGTAGATCAAACTGTTAACTCTAATAATGGATACTTGGTAGCTGAAAGATCCTCAGGGTGATTGTTCCTTTCTGAAGTGTTAGTGTTTCCAAAATGTGAACTAATTACAACAGCTTTTCATCATTCTTTGATTTCATATGTTTGAGAACCCTCTACTGCATGATTCTCATTTTCCTCGAATTAATACTAGTTTTTTTCCAGCTTGCTCAATTGTTACCCATGGAGGAAAATTTTCTACTACTCTTCCGATTCGACAATCCTCTAGAATCAAGTGTGGAGTTCATGAAAGTAAGTTCCTTCCACCTTTTTCACTGTAAACAGGAGAGTTAAAAATATTGCCAAATGGGGTCCTATTCAAAAGGTATCAAAAGATGTTCGTAGAGATGAATCAAATGCATCCCATCCCCCATTCAATAATTCAGCAAATTTCATTTTTAATTAATATGATAATAATTTGAAGGGTGTTGATCAGTTTGTTTGCGTTTTAATATGTTTGATAACATTTTCCATAATTTAATTGCAATCAACAGATCACATAAAAAGGCATTTCATTGGCTAAAGAATATTGCTTATGAAGATAAAAATGTATTTTGCATCTCTAGATTTTTTCTGTAATTTGCCAGGAAATAAAATTTTCTCAAGTAAGTTATTATACGCGATATAGTGTATAAAGGGGTCTAAAGCTATCATCCTTGAGAATAAAATAATTAACCATAGAATCGTGAGGCTCTTAACTGATCATATGAATCGTGTTACACAGATTAATTCTTTTTATTCAGTCTCCAAATTAGGATAAGAAGTTCACAAGTCATATTGTTGAATACAATATAAGGGATTCGCTTAATCCTCTTGTAAATCAATACTCGCTCTAACTCCGAAGACCCTCCTAAGCACCGCTGATTTAAACTCAATCTGTATATGAAATTTGATAATTATAGCATGAATATGTTGAACTGTTCTCCAAAATCATCCTTATAATCCACCGATTTCAAATATTTTATCCGCAAAAAAATATATGAATCAATCGATGTCAAAGTACCCACTGGCAATTATTCTTTAAGATATTTCTTATTCAATCTCGATTCATTTTAAAATTTCAATGATTTAAAATGAATATATGCTCACGCTTCATCACGGTAGCAGATGCTTCAAGAGGTGATCCAACGAAATGGGGTTGGAGAAATAGTCCGAATGGACTTACAAACGGTAAAAATGCACGTCCCGATGAGTTGATCAAAATAATCCCTTGTGATTATTAAAAAAATTATACGTAAATGTTCGTGCAAAAATTAGGATTACTTTGTAGCTCATATGTGAGCATTGTGAAAGTAAAGAATGTTCCAATTGCCCCGGGCCAGAAATCAGTGTATTAGATGATGACGATTTTGATATGTAACACCCTATAATGATATCATGTCACCGCCACATATACACGTTCACACGTCTACATACACTCGCACATTCACACAAAACGATTATAAGCATTCAGGTGCATTTAGAAACATAAAAAAGTATAATTTCGCTTGCGGAATTCATTGTACCGACCCTCGCTTGTTAGGTACAGCTAAATGAAATTCCGCGCTAGTTTTTTATGATGAAATTCGTTATAACTTGGAATTGTGAACAAATCTCCGTACGCTGTTTCAGACCTGAGTAGTCGATGTATTTCTCTGTAATTTTCTCTAAGACTTTGTCGATAGGCCCAAAATTGGGCTATTTAGAGGCCCAAACACATTTATTAGGATAGCTTCATTTCTACTCGACCCAAATCGATCTGCTTGGACTTGAAATACTCGCTATGAAAATCTCTAATAAAACGTAGCATTTGGATTTCGTTAAGGTTTTCTAACCTCAAAAAATTTGAATTTTTCTATGGTCCAAAATTTTCAAAATGGCGCCAAAGTTATGTCGTTGGACCAAAATGCTTGAATTTCAGATATTAGGTGCAGAATAATAAAACTTCCGAATCTATTCAGTTTCAGATCGATAACGTAGGTATTTCGTCTGAAATCCGTAAAACACGAATTTTTTTAAATGATCGATTTTGGTGCCAAAAAATGAGGTATGTCAAAATGACCAGGAACCGAGAGAAGAAAAATAAAATACTATCTTCCCACCAGAACAGAAAAGGAAACAAACAAAAGCCCTTTGACATATACTCCATTTTTCAATGTGCTAAAAAGCACACTAAATGGGCCCTATCGCGTATTTGTCCAACAACTTTTGTTCTAACATTTTTCCATACAACCCATAACGCAAAAATCGAAAAATGGCCATTTTGGAAGCAAAAAATGGTCATAGTTTTTGAGCACAAGCTTAATTCGAATTTAAACTACACCATCGTGTTCAGCGTGTCAAAATACATAAGAATAGTCAAAAATTGGAGTTCGCGAATATTCGGACAAAAATCGTCGATTTTCCTCCTTAGATGCCTGGACTAGTATTGCAAAATGCCAAGTCAATTATGAATCTGTTAGTTCCTCTTACAACTTTGCAGTTTGAGGTGTATATCAATTACTATTATCGCTTTATAACTTCATTGATTTGAAGTTATAAAGCGAGCTTTGAGAAAGCCGTTTAAATTGTAATAGAAGTCTGATGTAATATTTTACAGATTTGGAGAGAATACGACACAGATGGTAGCGGTTATATAGAAGCAGACGAATTAAAGGTGAGTTAAGCTGGCGAGACGCTACTCAGCGTTTTCATATAAGATTTATCTTTCCCTAGAACTTCCTCCGAGATTTACTGAAAGAAGCCAAGAAAATCAATGACGTCTCAGAAGACAAACTCATAGAGTATACCGACACAATGGTATGGATGGGGCGTTTTTATTAATCTATAAATTTCAAACCTGTCTTGCTTTTAGCTCCAAGTATTCGATTCCAATAAAGATGGACGTTTGCAGCTTTCAGAAATGGCAAAGTAAGTAACATCATTATTTTCTTCATTTCGTTTTTGTGGGTTTCCTATAAAGTTTGCTGCCTTAGAAGGCAACAGGATAGCTTGAAATTAGTTACGTCTGATGCGTTTTGCTTCACTTTATTTTATACAAAGTTTCAACATAAAATCTAATGCACTATCGTTCATTAATCATATTATTTTCAGGTTCCAAGTTGTCAGTGTTATCTGACAATAGACACAGAACAATGTTGAAAATATGATGATGGAAATCAAATTCAATATCTCCGACATCATTGTGAATGAATCATACATTCTTCACTCTCGTGAAATTTTATATAACTACAAAGTTAACAAATTCTTCCACTTCTCTATCAATTTTTTGAATGTTTATATTTTAAATTATACTACAAACCTATGCATCAAACTATATTATTGAACATTGGTATTCTTTTTCACATATTGTTCCAAAGTAGTTTAAATTTCAGTTTAATAAGTAATTATTGCTTTTATTTATTTTCGACTAATCGACGAAACTTCATTCTATGTGAAAACTTCATTATTGTTGAATTTTTTGTAGCAATTTCCCTTTAGCTAGTTGTGAAAAATTTCATCTGGTAAATCTTACCCAATAAAAGTGAAGGATTTCAAAAAACTGTGCTCATTTAATTGCTGTAATTTAAGAAAATATTGGAGTTTCCTATGATTAAGCTCCCGGTTCGTAGTTATTTAACTTGGAATGCGTATATTTCTATTTTCAGAGAACAGGGCACAATCTTCGCCGGTCAGTAACTCCGTCAATATTACATCGTCAACCGTGAATAACTTATTCATTACGGAAAAAGTGCTAGGGACCTTTTTGTTCAGAATTTATCACATTCTTGGAATCATTTTGAAATTTTACCTTCAAGAACATCCATCCCAGGGAGAAATCTCCCCCTGCAACTGGGTCAAAAATTCATTTTGGCCCATCTCCTAAATCTTACCAAACTTTAATAAGAATCGGTAGGGGTAGAAAAAATTCGGAGGTGAAAATCGTCATTGACTGGTACCTATATCGTAATCGTTCAATATTCATCTTATTCGAACCGAATTGTCGTTGAACATTTCTCTGAATAAATCTGATGATTATGTTGCGACATCACAATTTGAAAATTTCCGTTCCTCCAAAATGTTCATTCTTTTTATGGATAACAGTAGACATTTGTAGGATCACTTGTGCCCACCCCCTCCACTTTACTTCTCGTATTGTACGAGGGTTCGTTCTCCGTTCATAGCGAGTGTCGCGCTTGCATGTTGATAGCTTGAGTAAACAAATATTTCAGGGTCGATACAAGATACAGACTATCAATTCAACGAACTGCCATGGCGGACTGCCATGGCGGATCCAACATCATCTATCAATCGACAAACGTATGCCAGCTATTTGTCAAACAACTAATGTCATGACGTCATGACTACCTGTCAAGTTGTAGCTTCCAATGAACGTGTACTCAAAAATCTACAATCCAGCCAAGGAAAAATTCAAGAATCTGATGCAGCAATATCTCATTATTCATAATAATGTACTATTGCGGTACTTTCGGCAAGATATACTGTTGCAATCATATAATATAATATTTCTCAACTGCCTTAAATTCGTCGGTAGATGGAACAAAATAAAAAACCGAATTATCACTCAATCGACGTTTCGCACTTAATTAAATGCATAATAAGAATCTGAACATTGTCAAAATTAAATTCACGATCTACCGACGAATTTAAAAATTACTATTACAATACTATTTCAGAAATGGGTTGAAGAATGTCTGAAAAATTATAAGCAATCTTGGTCAACTTCAAAAACTTTTTAAGAAGCATCTGATCGGCCTAGGAAAATACTTAAAAGAATATATTACTGCCATTTTATTACCACTTTAGACGAAAAGTAACAATTGAGCTCGAAATGAATTGACCTACAAAATTGTTTATAACAATTCAACGTTTTATTCCAAAATCAACAAGCAATAAAGCTACTTTGACGATCAAGAATATTCTTGTACTGTTGAATTTCGTTATAAACATAATCATAGGCTTAACGGCGCTTAGTGAACGACCTCTAGGATATTATGTAAAAACAAGAATAATTGAATTATTCGGAAGGGTCCATTCAGTCTCCTCTGCTTACCATATCTACTGCTATAAGAAAATGGAAGAGTTAGGTGACAGTTAAGATGATTTTGTTTTTGACAAATATTAGTTTCCAAAATAAAATGTTGTGTCTATAGTAACATGCAAATCACCTAACCAGTGTATTGATATGAATCAAGGATTCGAAGAAGATTATTCAGGTTGTAATATATGAATGAGAATGATTAGGTCAATTAATGAACTTTTACTATTCTGTAAGATACATTGACAATACCAAATTATATGACAACTTACTCTAATTTTAAAATCGTTCTGTTACCATGACACTTAAATATACTAAACTGCATTTTCCAATATACTCCCACCTTGTGTCATGCTTCTAAATGGCATAAAAGAATCAAATTTAAAATCCAAATTCCTCCGGTACTTTCACTTCCCTTCCATATCTCGTCACAATCCGGGGTTTGCTCTTGTTATCAATCTTAACATCTGAATCTTCTGACTTGTAGGGTTTCTTCATATTCTTATAATAATTCAAATCTAACGGATGAATCCTCATCGGTCTCAATTTCAAGCGAATACAATCTTTGAACGGAACTCATCATAGAACCGGACGATTTTCGAAGTTTAACCAAACGAATTTCCCCATCCTTACCAAGCAAAATCTCTTCAAGAATACCCAAAGGCCAATCAATTCTTTTGGAATTCACATTTTCTATAAGAACGATTTCTCCCATGTTGATTTCTCTGGATGCATGTTCATGTGAAGAACCAACTGACTTAAGTATTCTTCTCCAAATCTTTTTCTCAAATCAAATCAAATTTTTTGGATGTATTTCAAATGTCGCTTTAATGATGTGTCATCAATTTCATCTAAGCAAGGTGTTCTTATTTCTTCTTCTTTTTTGAAATTGATAAGAACAGAATTCAAAAGTCGAGAACCTATTGTAGCAGCTAACAATTCAAGTCTGGGAATAGTAATTTTTTTAAAGAAGATATTCTATTTTTTGCCTGAATCATCTGAACATTTGGACTCAAAACATTTCGTAAGAAAAAAACGGTGGCATACCCATTTTTACTAGCATCACAAAACATGTGTAGGATGAATCAATAGAACATTCATTGATCAACCATCTGGGAACTCTCGTTGAGCTAAAACTTGAATTTCATTCAACTATAATGTGAAACCCGCGAAAAATGTCATTTTCCTGTAAAAATTTTTCCTGCAATATCAGCTCCGATCAAAATTTCTATAGGACCGTCTTCCTCGTTTGTTATCGAAACACCCAATTCTACAAGCTTTTTTTTCCATGGACCTTCTTGTACAAACATAACGTTATCACATATCAATTGTTGACCAAGAGCATCAAAATTACAAATATACCTTTCATTCAAATTTTTAAGGGTAACTCTATTGTTTAAGCTTAACGTATTCATATTTATTACATAGTGACAATAATTATGACAAGTCATTCAAGGTATCATTTTCTGTCAGTTAAAATGGGATTCTTGTGTAAATTTGTCATCAGCCGTTGAAGTGTAATTGATGATTTGACCTGACTTATTTATATGGGTACTTCTAAGAATGGTTGTGTTGCCTGAGATTTCTGGTCAACACATATGTAGCCAACGATAGCAGGTACTACCCTTCTTTACAGACCTTTTTAGTCTTAAACTTGCTTGAAGTAAACGACTTTTAGAATATATAACATTCACACAAAGCTCATTCAACGAGCAACATCATTACATTGCTATAACAATCACATCAACATCAATTCAGCAAGCAACATTAATACTTGCAATAACATTAACATCTCATCAATCTTATAATCAAACGTTAACCTAGAGACTTACAACTTTAGGGATACTGGCCTTCATAAATAAGCCGACTCAGTTCTGTTAGTGTAGTTTGTACATAACTGTATATAGGTGTGAATAAATAACTTAAAATCATCAAGTGCTATTTCTTCAACCAACTACCATCATACTGAGTCATACAAGAAGTGTAAACAACAACAGCACACAGCACATCTATATAGATTATGATTTCTCATTTCTGTATTTGTACATCCGAATAAGGCATGAATCAATAGTTCCGAACCTACAGGTTCGTATCCCACATCGATAGCAGTGTTAGATCTTTGTGGCCAAATATCTATTATGGCCCTAACCAAACGTATTCTCGATTTACTACTGAGTTGCACCACTAGTGTTTGAAGAAAAGCTTCATCATGATATGTTGTATTCGATAAGTTATCAACGGTCACAGAAGCATTTACATTTACCAAATTCGATTCTGAAGAATGTTTCTTATATCACATAATAGTAGCATGTTTTTAATCACAATTAGTACATCTAATATTAAATTTACATCTTTGAGCAGGATGTCCAAATCTCATACATAAATAACACTTTCCGTGATCAATCAATATTTTTCGCTTCTCATTGAAAGACATTTTCTTCATCTCATCATCACATTCTGAAGACGAATGAAATTTCTTGCAAAAAAACATTTCGGAGGTTTATTTTTCTAAATAATCCGGAAGCTGTAGG
Source organism: Endomychus coccineus (assembly GCA_958510875.1). Classification (NCBI taxonomy): domain Eukaryota; kingdom Metazoa; phylum Arthropoda; class Insecta; order Coleoptera; family Endomychidae; genus Endomychus; species Endomychus coccineus. The sequence goes on along the minus strand of OY294068.1, from coordinate 84,368,161 downwards.
CATCAAATCAGTCTTTCACAATGCTTGTTCTTGTTTTCTCTTATCAGAACCAAAACCTGACATAGCCAATGAAATTCTTTCTTCGTTTTCTACTTCTACTCTCAGAAAATTCATTAAAGAATCTAAACAACTCTTCAAAGAAGCTGATACATCATGATTTGCACAGCGTTGCCACACCCTCAATATATTCTCTGGTAAACATGATTCAACTAATAGATAAAGCATTGCCGAGCAAGGATCTCTTGGTCATAGAGATAACTGAGTTTCTATTTCGAATGCAAAATTTTCAATATCAGTTTCAAAAGTTGTTTTATACAGAACTCTACTAGCAAATCATCCCTACCAAGACGAGATTTCAGAGATTCAATAACCTTTGAGTAATTTTCCTCAATTGGAGGGAAGCTTTCTACCAGTTGACGAGCACATGATTTTTGAGAACTAGCTTGGATAAGGTATTGTAATTTATCTTCGTTCTCGATCAAATCATCCTCATGTATACGTCTGGATTGCCCCCAAAAAGGTGACCAATTTTTTTATATAACCGTCAAATTTCTTCAGTTCTATCAATGGCAATTCAACTCTACGCCTACCTTTAGTCGAATGACTAGAATGATCTAACTCACAGAGAGCATCCTTATTCAAGAAAAATCTTGTCTTCCGGATGGATTCCGCGTCACAATAGCTCGACTTGATGCCGACGTTTCGCCAATCATTACAGGTGGCATCTTCAGAGCAGGCTTGAGGCTTGAACTTTTAAGCCAGCCCTGAAGATGCCACCTGTAATGGTTGGCGAAACGTCGGCATCAAGTCGAGCTATTGTGACGCGGAATCCATCCGGAAGACAAGATTTTTCAAGATTAGCTGTCCGCGGAAGTCTACTATCCAAGATATCCTTATTCAAGCTTGTTCCCATTTTTGCCTCAAGTCTATTATACTTTCCTAAAATTTCAGCAGTTCTCGAAGTTTCAACTTCGATCTCTTCAATTGGCGTATCATCTTCCAACATTATATACAAGAACTGTCTATCAAGTTCTATCATCATTTCTATCTTCTGGTCCAAGACTCTGAGATTTCCTTGTAGATCGCTAATATCATGATTCTGGTCCAATAACAACTTCATCACCTCTGCATATAATCCTGTCACGGTCGCCAAATATTGTAACATTCAAATCACCTAACCAGTGTATTGATATGAATCAAGGATTCGAAGAACATTAATTAGGTTGTAATATATGTATGAGAATGATTAGGTTAATTAATGAGCTTTTACTATTCTGAAAGATACATTGACAATTCCAAATTATATATGACAACTCACTCTAATTTTAAAATGTTTCTCTTACCATGACACCTAAATAAACTAAACTGCATTTTCCAACAGTATCTACGCTGTGGAAAGCAAATTTTAGGAAACAATATAATACTCAAGCTTGAAAAGTTGCTGAAATTCCATGGAGACAATAGTCCATTTCGTTTTAAAATATCGGTAAATGGAAAATATTCAATTGCACTTGGTACGCCAATAATGCAAAGAACACTTGAGTTACCCCAATGTCTGAATTGATGTTTGTCGATGAAACTGGCAATTGCGCCAACCAAAATCACAAAGTGTATTTTTTTTGTAACGCTGTCTGCAGCTGTTTACCAATAGGTTTTATCATCAGCAGTAGCCTTAAATCCGACATTTTTGAATTGCGAGCTAATCGCCTTTTTGAAATCGTCAAAATTAAAATAAATCCTAGTGTCATGCTCACCGATGATAATTTTGACGGAAAGAAAGGTACTGCATAAATATTGTCCAAACTCAAATTTGTTATTATGTACATAAAAGCATGTTGGTATTGGCTAACAATGGAAAAAAATTCTGTACTGAAGGGAAAATCACAGAATTGGTATGTCATACACTCCGCAGTAATATTAGTATATACAGGGTGTTTCAGAAAGAACTCCAGTAAATGCAGGGGACGGTAGATTTTACAAAAATAATCATATAAAATTTTTCATATAAACTACGGTCTTATCTTCTTCCGTTTCGAAGATACAGTGCGTTGAATTTAATTTTTTTTTTACGAAATTTTGCTGTAGCTTCTGTATAGTTGAAGTTATATTCTGTTGAAATCTGGTACTAGGGGTTTCAGAGGACGCAGAATAAGATGATGAAGTTAGTTTTGGATTATGCTGTAGAGGGCTCTGAGTGCGCGACTTTTCGGCGTTTCTTTTAGCCCTAACATTTTTGAGAATAATTTTTTTGTTTTCTTTGCACATTTTTCTGGTTGACTATTTATTCCAAACAAATGTACTCTTGTTGAAGTGCTCAAAAGAAAAGATTTTTGGCTATCTAACCCTGAATCGTCGACCTTCCACGTATCTGTAAAGAAATTATAGCGCGAGTTGAAAAAAGAAAACCGGAGCAAAAAAAAAGCAAATGCGCTCGAAATCAGAGCTAATATAGATTTTAAACAAGAAATTCGAATTTTTCAATTTTCTTTCCAATCAATGTAATAATGAATTTGAGATTTATTGTTGATAATTTTCATAATAATTGAAATAATATCTTTGTTTTTACGATAATGGTATTTTGAAAAGGTACCATTTAATCGAAAAAATTAAAAATAATCAATAAACTAATAATAAACATGAATTTTATTATTGACGAATTGAAAAATAATTATAATGATAATAATAATTTATGTATTTTTTTTTGGATAGGAAAATTTTGAAAGAAAAATATACATTTAATTATAAATGACATTGTTATATATTATATCTTATATATTGTTTCTTTCTTACTTAAAAAAAATAAAGTCATCAATAATACATTTGTACATGGCAGATTTTACTATTTGAGATAAATAACAATTAATTCTTATCCTTAATAAACCAACAACCTATAACATCATAATATATAATTCCTATACTCTACGCTTTTTAGGTGCAATGCTTTCTTCATTTTCAGTCGTAGTCGAATCTGTTGATGTCGTATCCTCAGTTTCTTCATCACTTTCGTAGCAAGTTGGTGATGTGATATGATCGTTATTGATATTATCATCAGTTGCAAAATCACTATCAGGTTCTTGATCATCATCATTTCCTACTGATGAAGGAATTACATTACTACTATCATTATCATTAAGATCATCATTATCATCATCATCGACATCGTCATTTATTGAAAATTCATTATCATCTAATAACGTAACTTCTGGTTCAACGCTATTTGCACAGTCTTTACCCTCGCAGTATTTACATGGAATTGTACATGGTATACCTATTTTCTTACAAGAACATTTGCCACTGCAACTGACTTTGCAACCACATGCAATTATTTTTAGCAAATTTTTAGGTGCAGCTTCTTTATATGTTTGAATAGGCTCAAAACCATTTTCTGTACTTTTCCAACCCCATTTGGTTGGGTCAACGGTATCATTGCCTATCCAAAGTTGCACCTGATAATAAACACGTAAAATGTGTAATTTAGTTGCATCATCAGTTTGTGGCAAACACTCAAGTTCACATGCCGACTTTCGAACTATTGGTATAACAAATAAAGCGCAAGTGGCCGAGGTTTTAAATATTTTTCTTTTGTAATTTAGGAGCATATATTTGATACAAAATACTTCTACCAGTTCTGAATAATTTCTCAACATCTGGCTCAGTTTTATAAAATTCATTCAAATCGTTTGGTAAAAAATTGACATTGAAAATTTTTTTTTTACCTTGCCTGTAAAAAGCGGATGTTGTGTCGCATCCACTAAAAGCATGGAAAAAACAAATGAAAGCTTTGATATGGCTATAAATGAACGAATTTTGATGATAATGTTCTGCTGGTTTTGTTTTACCTTTAACGGTTTTCTCTGGTTTTTGAAAATAAATGAGTTTTGTTATATTTTTTAAAATCTGTTATATTTTTTAAAATCTGTTAATTGAGTTAATAAGACTAGAACATCAGTATCTTCGGCCACTATAACAATATTTTTGTTTGGACTATTTTCACTTAAATCTATAGCCGTGTTTACAATTAATGCATCTGCATCACACAAAGCTCTAAAAATCTGATTACAATTTTCTGTTAAAGAAATTACCAGTTCTATGAATTGTTTTTTATTATTTACAATAATGTCATGACAACACTCCGCCTACTTCATGACAAAATAACAGTCGTCCACAGACGCGGAATATCAACGTTATAATTTGAACAATAACTATTTTTGAAATATTTAGATATAGAACAAAATAATAATTCAAGAGTTTGTTGATGATGACGATGATGCACTAACAATTCAAGAATTTCAAATAAAATATAAGTTACACGCGTACAACGTGATGATCTCTGTGGATCACCATGGTAACGATGAACATCTGCTCTTGTAAGAATAAAAAACTGTACACGTACGCATTCTATGGAATTTTTTGGGGCCATTTTTTCTACTTGACTCGACATTAAGCGAGATTATATTATGATGAATAAATGTTCCAATTAATATTAAAATCTGCAATAATCACTTTCCTGTTCATCATTATATTGATAGTGCTTTTTCTTAGTTAAAACAGTACATTCAGAATGAAAGAAAAATATTATTATTTCAATTATCATGAAAATTATCAATAACAAATCTCAAATTCATTATTACATTGACAGTATTTAATATTTTTATGTAAACAATACATTGAAAACGACAAAAAAATTCAAAAACTTGAATTTTTTGTTTAAAATCTATATTAGCTCGGATTTAGAGCGCATTTGTGTTTTTTTTTGTTCCGGTTTTCTTTTTTCAACTCGCGCTATAATTTCTTTACAGATACGTGGAAGGTCGACGATTTAGGGTTGGATAGCCAGAAGTCTTTTTGTAAGAATATTTTTGATTTTTTTGATTAAGGTCAAAACTGGGCTCATTGTGAACCCAAACCTACATCAATAGATATCTCGAGTTCTACTTATCCAAAAAAAACCTACGGAAGCTTGAAATACTTGTAGAACTTTCCGATATTTGCATGTGAAAGTTTAATCTCATACGAGTATTCTAACCTAAAAATTATTAATTTTTTCTGGAACCTTGATTTTTCAAAACGGTCCCATTTCTTCACTTTTCAATGAAAATGCTTGGATCCTGTAGATGTTGTAGAAGACATCAAACTCTTCAATTCGCATTTTGAATTGAGTCAAAGGACCTATTTTTAACGGAGTTATGATGAAAAACAATTTTTTCTAAGATGGCGGATTTTGGAGCCAAGAAGAGAGATAGACAAAAAACGAGAATCGGTTCGAAAGTACACATAAAATACTAACATTGAGCAGAAAATAAAGTTGTTAGAGGAAAATTTGTATGACGAAATTTAATTTTTATGTTACCAAAAAAAAGCCAAAATGGGCCTTATATCAGGCAGCGAATGACTTAGAGACTTTTAATTTCCGCCATTCGACGCATTTTTCATTTCTGTACAAATGTGTTCTTCACTGTCTAGTCGATAAAATGTGTTGTTTTCCTTTAATCGCCAAAAACTACGAAAACTCGAAAAAACGGCCATTTTTGGGTCAAAAATGGCCAATATCTCGGAACGCCATCGGTCTACGATCTTTTAACCCCCATATTCGTGATCAGCGACTCAAAAAACGTAAATATCAATCATAAAATAGAGATGTGGAAAAATTTCCAATCCAAATTGCAGGACGACTGGACTATACGTACTTTCAAATGTCGTATCTATTGGTACACGATAGTTCCTAATAAAATTGCTAGAGGGCGTAATTTGTAATGATAACGGTTTTATTGATTTTATTCCAAAAACTTAAATCATACGGTATAGCTATGACAATATAATCGGAAATTGGATTGAATTTGCGAAAAAACTGAAAACCGCAGATCGATATCTTTTTTTGCTCCAAAGTTAGAGAAAAACGCGTTCAAATGAACATACGCGATTTCGATAGTAAGTAAATGTGTTAATGAGTTTTTGTTATGTTCACTTGAACGCGTTTTTCTCGAAAACGGTGAGATTTTGAGAACATTAACAAAAGTACATTATTGGTTTGAAATAAAATTGTTAAACAGAAAAATGTGCAAAGAGAACAAAAAAATTATTCTCAAAAAAGTTAAGGCTAAAAGAAACGCCGAAAAGTCGCGCACTCAGCGCCCTCTACCGCATAATCTAAAACTAACTAAACCATCTTATTCGGCCTCTGAAACCCACTAGTACCAGATTTCAACGAAATATCTGTAACTGCACAGGAGCTACAGCTAAATTTCGTTAAAAAAAATAAATTCAACCCTGTATCTCCGAAACTAAAAAAGATAGGACCATAGTTTATATGTAAAATCTGATTATTTCTGTAAAATCTACCGTCCCCTGCATTTACGGAAGGTTTTTATGAAACACCCTGTATATCAAGCCCCCTTCTACCTACCACCACATCTTCTTTGGTTGCTATTCTCAATTTAAATGCGTATTCATTAAACAATTCCCAATCATACATCTCCGGAAATCAATTCTGATTTATTTCACTCATTTTTATTTATTATGGAATATTTACTTCTAAGAACGTTTTTGAACCAATATGGACCAACACCAAGACACGTTGCGTATGCAACAGATGTATTAGCAATTTTGCTTCTAAAACATCTCTTACATACGAATTGCGCTTCGGCACGACCCGATCGTAATTTAATGAATTTTACTTCAGCTACATACAAATATGCATCCGAGCATTGTTATTACAACTAGAAACATTTTCAATATGTAGGTACCATACCGAATCTGTACCATTGGATATTTCCGAACGGATGTGCAACAACAACCATAGCTTGATCACAGTTCATAACAATAAAATTGATCTAAAGCTACCGTTAAATGTTATATTCGGCCTATTCAATGATTACACGTCGTGTTTAGCGGAAATCATAAATTGCGCATGATTCAATCGTGTATGGATAATAAATGTTATATTAACGATAATGAGATAAGATATACCTAGATACGCTATCAAATTACGAAGGTTGGAAGGTTTGATTTCCAATGAATGCATTCTCATTCCGTTTAGGACGTGCAGCAAATTGGAAAACTATTATTTTTTCAGACCAACGTCATTCTATAATGTACCAGTGAACGATAAGAGAGCTGTATTATTTAGAAAAAGTCATCACTGTCTACAATATGTCGTAGGATATACCGAATACAGCGAATTGGAATCGATTTTAATGAACTATTTCATGCCTATGACAATGTACACGTTGAAGAGAAAATTAAAACTCTCGAAAATTGATCATTCCGTACGTGATAGGAATTTCGAAAACAAACCTTCTTGTTCGAAGACATGTTTTTAGAACATCTGAATAATAAACTGTTTTGTACTTGCTAGAATAAACGCATGGAAATTATTCAGTTATGATACCTTAAAGTATGAATCAATTTGATAAATCAAGGATTTTCCAATTTCTTGTTGTTGAAATTTTTCGGTTTTTGGATGTTGTTGTCATAACAGTTAAAAATGAGCATGCGTTAGTTTCAATTTAACACATATGAGCATGCGTCGATAATTCATAATTTTTTGAAATTAGGTTTGGTTTCCCACGTTATTACAATGAGCATGAGTTCACAATTTGAAACTATACTAGATTCATAGGTGGCAATTTTCTTTTATTTGAGTATATGTTCATGATACTTAGATAGCAGTTTCACAAGGGACATATTAGACTCCAATAATGTACAGTTTTCAATTATTACTTCTCCTACACATGTAGCACAACAGCAGGACGACATGTCATCAACAAACATAGTTGCACAGCTGACATCAGATTCTAGAAATTTACAATCAGATACTAGCTCTTCCGCAAAAATCTAGCTTGACAGGTAATGGATTGACAGATACAAAAATGACAGGTAGCCATGAGAGTTCGATGCCATAACAGTTTGTTGAATTTTCAGTTACAACCTCGAGCATTGACAGGTAGCCATGACAGATAGCTGACATGACAGTTCGTGGAATTGACGCCATGACGACAATCAGTGTCCTATTTCGAATATCACATCTAGGCTGCCTACGATTTCACAGCCTGGAAGATACAATGTTGGTTTCCAAAAAATCATGAAAAGAGAACTTGTCTATATATGCTGACAATTAATATGGTGTCATGCATGCGCAACATTCGCTATGAACGGAGAACAAACCCTCGAACGAGATGACTAGTAGAGTGCAGGGTGTCGGCACAAGATATTCAAGCTGAAAGACGTCGGAGATAGTAGTTCTTCCACCCCATCACCAACTTGTAATGTTCCATTTATTACATCTCAATTGTTTTTCATGGTAAAGCGATAAATCCTTTTTTCTTCAGAAATATGCATTCTGTTATAACTTCTTGAGAATATTAAGGAGCTATGCATAACTTTGAAGCACCAACGTTTGCACATTTCTAAGACCAATAGTCGTTTTCACAACATTTATTCGAACGCTTTTGCGATATAGTTGCTATGAAAAAATATATTCCAGCAAATAAAATTTACAACCCCTCAATTTTCTAGCATTCGACTGAAATTCATTGGATAATTAAAATTCGAAGAATTTTATATTGAATATTTCTCTCACAAATAAAAATGAAATGTAAATTTTCCCCCGCTCTCATTTTCAGTTTTCCACCCTTTTGGGAGAGACGATTGAATGCCGTGCATTTTCAACGTTTTAGAGAACTAATGCCTATAATGATATATTCAATAATTAATGTTTCAGGCTGCTTCCCGTAAAAGAAAATTTCCTGTGTAGGCAGGTCTTCAAGGTGAGTAAGGTACCATTCAATTTCTATTACGAATGATATCCAACACAAATTGTATGTGGACTATACTGTGATGTTGGAGATGTCTTATATCTATCACGAGGATTATATTTAAATATTCAACCGATCACACTAGAAACAAAACTCTATCAACTTGACTCAATTACATGTGGGCTAAGTCAGGTCATCAACTATGTAAGATATATTAAATGTACTTCATTCAATTAACATTTTGTAAGTTCTTACTCATTATCATATATATTCATTTGTATTATGTATTTTTCATAGGAAAGTGCCACAAACATAAATTCTTGGACTTATAAAAGAACTAAAAAATTATTTTTTTTTGAAAGCCGTGGGTCCATCATTTTCTTCTTTTATAGAGGAGGGACATATACTTTTTTAATAAATGTTCTTTATCACAGTTTCTATAATATATTGAGTATAATTTTCAAATTCAGTACATTTGTGTTTTTGAGGATGAAAAATAAGATATGGTTGGTTTTTGAGTAAACTCAAATGTAAATGTAGTAGGCACCAGCTGTGCTGCCTCTGGATGATATTGATTGAGTAATAATTTTCTCACTGTTCTTTTTTTGCGTTGTTTTACTAATTTCATGATGTAGATTTTCTATTCTATATGAAAAAAGATAGGTTCTCTTGTAAAAATCACGATGAATTGACCGTTTTGAGAAAAACGCAATTAATGGCTTGATTACATCCAACGAGTACAGTAGTGGTATAGTGCCCTACGCCTAGGACTCGGTGCGTATAAAAATTTGGTGAGTGTTTATACTCACCGAACTATCGGCCTAAGATACTGTCTCACTACTTGTTCGGTGAGTATATTCAAAGCATAGTCGAGTAACTGTATAATTCTCCTTGAAGTATTTATTCGTTATCAAATAGGATTGTGTCAATCTGTCTAACAATAATATTCCTTTCTAATTCTCAACTTGATTACATTACGACAAATTTATTTGTTATCATTTTTCATTTGATACCTACTTAATAAGGTCAATTGTTTCCGTTTGTCTCAGAAGATTTTATTAAAATATTATTCATATGATGAATGTGGAGATATGTTCTTAACATTGAGTGCATGTTTCAGAAACAGTGCCGCTATAGTGCGAAGGCGGTCGAAAACATTTCCCGGTAGAATAATATCAAATAGGAAAACTTTTTTACGAGTTGAAACGCGATGTTGGGAAGTGCTATCAAACCTGCAAATTTCAATTCTGGTCGAGCAAGAATTGCAAGGACAACAGAGAAATAAATATTACATATCGTGTTTGAAGAACGTTCAGTAATTACCAGAGCATCATCAATTCCGAATCAATTTTCATCAGATTATGTTAGGAAGAAAAAAATATTAATAAAATTTTTTTCGTGAAGTATTAATTCACAATTGCTATGGAGGGAATATTTGATATACTCAATCCTCTCCAGTGAGCAGAAGACAATCCCAGGGAGAAAGAACAACATTACTTCCAGCACTCTTTTTAAATGAAAGCTTGGGCAGCTACAATAGGAAACCGGTCAATTGGCTATATTTTTTTTACCATACTTTGGATTAGATACATGTATTTTTCAAACTACGGTCTTTATAATAAAATAGAAGGCGGCTTTCCTTTGCAAGCCAAGCGAAATTTTTATTTCATTCATGATGGTGCTCCACCACCTTTTAATCGTTCATATCGTGATTGATTACACAAACATATCATAGGGCAGTCTATTGGCAGCTGTGCAGATCCCCCAATTAATTGGCCGGCGATGTCTCCCGACCTCACTTCACTAGATTTTGTGGTGTGGAATTATGCTGAACAGAAGATGTAAGAGGCAGAAATAAATTCAATTTAGCATCTAAGACGGCGAATTTCATGAACTTGAAGAGAATCAACAACCGTTAGAGAAAACAGTACTATTGTTAAAGAAAATAATTTGTATAGCATTCCCGAAAATGGAAGAAACTCTGAACAACAGTTGTGATTTTTTCTCATGTTTCAATATAGCTATTTGCTGTTGTTATATAAGTTGAAACTTACCAATGAATAGCTCACACATACAGATTGACACAATCTCACTTGATAGCTAATAAATATTATAAGGAGAATTATTACTTGACTGCATAACATTGATTTTTTCTGGAAAACGATAAGTAGATGGTGATTATAACAGTATATTCATATGAAAAGAATTTCCACACCATGAGATATAAGCAAAAATGTAAAAAATGTAACAATGAAAAAACTATATCAAGTAGAGTATTTCGAAGATGAGCATTAGAAAACATTTGTGACTGAACTGTTAATTTGCTTCACCTGAATCGATGCGAAATTACACCGACCAGCTCTTCCTCCACACCCGTATCGTTTGAACCAAAAACAATTTATCCAAACCATATATATTCATATATGTTGTCTTTTTTTGACCTTCAAAGTTCTCGAGCCTAGAATTCAAAAGTATGTTTAATATTATCTTGACAAAAATAAATATTCAGATGACGTTTGAGATTTAGCAAGAATCTAGTCAGGGCATTCATGAATAGTTAAAATTTCATAATGGTACTTAACCATTACGAACCACTTCATATATTATTAAATTAGAATTGTTTCGGAAGTGGTAATGTTTGGTGGAAGTTTCCAAACTTATTACTAAATTGATTAAGACTTGGTGAACTGATTTAATCAAACTAACAACGTTACTATTATCTGCAACGATATTCTCATCTCCCGAGCTAGTTCCATACAAAACTCATGTTAAAATTAATGACCTAGCTAGAATTTGGTTGTATCTCGTTTTCTAGGTAGTTGTTAACGAGAGCACTTTATGATAGGTATTAAGAAGGGCAGAGGATTAACACCATTCGGGTTTATGTAATGAGCGCACTGGATACCTGAACTGGACCTTTTCGCTCAGTACTACTCATCGGTGCATAGTCTACATAAGTAGATGTGGGTCTAGGAAGAAAATTTTTAATTTAAAATTTTGAAAGACTTGCTTTATTTCCATTATGCTTTAGGGAAAATATACAATAGCTTTTCATTGTACTTTAGGGATAATACGCAATTTTTTTTTTGGCAGAAATACTTTCATTGTATTTTGAGGAAAATACACACTTTTTCCTTTGTATTTTGGGAAAAATACACACACTTTCTTCATTATATTTTGGACAACACAGTCTTTTGTTGTATCCTCATATTCATAAGACTGTCTCATAAAAAAACGGAAAGAAGATACTAGAAAATTGTAAAAAAAAGGATTTTATTAAGTTCTTGAAACTTATAAAAAATTTCAATAATACATGAAAAAATGCTAAAACTGTTTCGGAAACAGTTTTCACTCTGCATTTTCTAGTAAGATTTCGACAGCCATTTTCATATTTTCTAAGATAACCACATTAAACAATAAAAAAAAAATTTCTTTCCTTTTTATTACTTTGCTTTTTTATATCATCTTCTTAAGACTCATCTATTTTAATTCTTTTCCTTCAAAACTTCCTCATTGAACTGTAGAGAGTCACGTGTACTGTAAACGGAATATCTTCATTTCATAATAATCTTTCAATATGGTTTGTACAATTTTCTGCCGATTTTGACTTGGCGAACTGTTTTGCCGATTGGATGCAATACTGCTTATTTTGATGTAAGTATGCGTTTGGAAAATCCAAATACTTCCATAGATTTTGAATGTGATTCATAAAATTGTTTGGCAAACCCTGAATTGAAAGCTACGCAAGCATTTGTTGTGTTCTTGCGAAGATTCCGCTTCGGCCTTAATTTTGGTGGGGGAACTTTTTCCATCCGTGTAGTTATCCACTATATAACTAGAAAATGGAGTATCTTGTCACTGAGGAAATTTTACCAAAAACAACTTCCAAAATATGCAGCTAGGGCAAATGAAAAAATTAGCCATATTCCATTGCAAATTTTGGGCGATTGACCTTCATACATTGTAGCCAAACCAAGTTTCTGAACTTTCCTTTATCAAGACTGAGTCAGGTGAAAACGGCAGCCTAGTAAAATGGTTGGCCATATTGATCGAGCAGCATTTTGCATAGCAGTTTCAAAATCTGTTGCATATTAAAGATTGAAATCCCGCTCTGATAAATGCATCTCCACTTAATGATTTGGAACACTCGTTCATGAGTAATTTGATCTATATTTGGTAGCAAGCAAAATGCTATTGGTACATAATGTCCAATTGTAACAGTATGGAGCGTGAAAAATTGATACCAAAACTGGAGCAAACAAAAATTCCAAATTGGACTTGCACGTTAAAACTACCAATCTCGTAGTCGATGTATCCACAAAATCGTTCGTTTTTGATAGTTACAATATTGGTTCTAGTGAAACCTTCAATTGCCTCTCTCGAGACTTAAGAAGTTTTGACATGCTTTTCCGTCGAGCGTTATACAAAATTCTCCGGATGATATTTACAATTTTCTGCAACAAAACCTGTACCGATTGTGGCTGATCTTCAGTCACTTTGTTCATAATTTTTAGACGTCTCTCCAATAAGTCCTCGGTGGCTTTTCTTTTAACAGCGCTATTGATGACCATATTACACATTTTTTGATCATCTATGACCATTCATTCGGAAATGTTGCCCATTTTGGTACTTGCAGTGAACCGTCAGCCCAATCCTTTGTTTGGTGCGCTCGTTACATACAGCGTGATCAATTAAGGGCGGCTCTCGGCCATATCTCAGAAACTACCAAGAACAGAAATGTGGGAAAAAAAATGTATCGTTAAAGTTACCATGAGGAAATCCTGGAAATCATTTTTATGTTCTGAATTTTTCCGCAAGGGGGCGCAATTGAAAATTAAATATTAAAATTCCAAATTTCTTCGAAAATTCTCACATTGTATACTTTTATTAACATCATTAAAGTGTTAGACAATTCTACACCATTTTGATCCGAAGTTCATTGGCATACCGACCTTGATAAGAGTTATTGAAAGCTATTGAAAGTATAATCAATTAAATCGATGTAGTTCCTGAACGACTCATTCGATTTCGGTAAACTTTTATTTGTATGGAAGAAGAAGGTACGTTCTTTACATTTACGTATCTATTGGTACACGATAGTTCCTAATAAAATTGCTAGAGGGCGCAATTTGTAATGAGAACAGTTTTTTTGATTTTATCTCAAAAATTCAAATCATACGGTAGAATTATGACATGATAATCGAAGATGAGATTAAATTTGCAACGAAAACCTGAAAACCGCACATCGATATCTTTTTTCGTTTCAAAGTTATAGTAAAAAATGTACGTTCGTGACACAGGAACCTGTAACCTCTAATTCAATTATATGAGAAGAATTATGGGGAAATTGTTTTCGCTATTGTATTTTCCATATGATATAGACAAATAGCCACAATTACAACTCTAGAGTAGATTCTTCATTGAGTTAGTAAGTCACTTGTGAAATTGGAGTCATTATTGCTCAGGAGGCGTTAATTGAATCTAAAGGACTTGTCAAGTAAGCTTTTGGGTTTGTTCTGTTTACAAATGAATTCAGATAAGCAAAATCTAATATTGTTTATCATGATTTATTATACCTAACTATTCGAAAATGTCTTTCACAAATGAAGAAGCTTACGATATGTTGACAGTATTTTTCCGGTGTTTCGAAAATACAACATTAGCATCCCGATAATATAGTATTCTAATAGGAGGCATTATTCCAAAAAAGTTTTCCTGCGTCTAGCTCGACGTCTGCAGCAGCACAGTTGCGTTCAACCACTCTCAACATTGCAAAGAAATCGAAGGGAAAGAGTTGAGGAAAATGTTATAAATGTCTAAGCTTATGTACAGAATGAGCTTCCTACCTGAGTATCAGACCAATTTCGAGTGCATCCCTACCATATTGAACTTCATCAAGCCCCATAAATACTGAAGATTTCGACAATCAATTAAATTTTTGTAAAAATGTAAAAATATGGCTCCCCGAAATGAACAAATCTTATCACAAATTCTGTGGACCGATGTGGCACCTTCTGTGACTCATCTGTCAACAGAACAAACAAGAGTTTACTTGACAAGTTTTTTCGATTTATTTCATGACTTCCTGTCAAATAATGAAATATGGTTAACATGACCATAGAGATCATATATTAGATAGAGGAGTAAAGCCTGTGTATAAGGTATATAAGCGGTGCGTGACTTGTTCAAATTTCTTGGCGGACCCTCCCCTCACACTCTCCTCCAACCGCTTACATTGATAACGGCGTGCTCTTATATAAAAGCGAGAAGAGTGGGGACCGCTAATAGAGAAAATTTCATTCGAACCCTGCGTGGCATTACGGCCCGCTTTACTCTATCTAATATATGATCTCTATGAACATGACTGCAATTTCACAAAACGTTACCAACGCAACGAAGAATTCACTAGTGTGTTAATAGTGTAGATATTTGCCTATATCGTATGGAAAATGAAATAGCGGAAACAATTTCCACATAATCCTTCTGATAAAATTAAATTAGAGGTAATAGGTTCATATGTCATGAACGTACGTTTTTTACTAAAACTTTGAAACTAAAGAAGATATCGATGTGCGGTTTTCACTTTTTTTTTGAAAATTTAATCTTATTTCCAATTATCATTCCATAGTTATACCGTACTATTTAAGTTTTTGGGATAAAATCAAATGAAATGTTACAGACTACGCCCTCTAGCAACTTGATTAGTGACTATCGTGTACCAATAGATACGACAATTGAAAGTACGTATCTTCTCTTCTATACAAGCTGAAGTATACTGGAATCGAAAGAGTAGCTTAGAAACTACATCGATTTAATTGATTACACTTTCAATAGCTTCCTCCTACCTTATAAAGGTCGGTACGCCAATGAACTTCAGAACTCAATAAAGAATCCAATCGAGAGATGAAATTGTGGATATTTGCCTGTATCATATGGAAGATGCAATACCGAAAACAATTCCCCCATAATTCTTCTGATATAATTAAATTAGAGGTTACAGATTCCTGTGTCACGAACGTACATTTTTTACTATAACTTTGGAACGAAGAAAGATATCGATGTGCGGATTTCAGGTTTTTGTTGCAAATTTGATCTCATTCTCGATTATCATGTCATAGTTATACCGTATCTTTTGAATTTTTGAGATAAATTCTCATTACAAATTACGCCCTCTAGCAATTTTATTAGGAACTATCGTGTACCAATAGATACGTCAATTGAAAGTACGTACCTTCTTCTTCCATTCAAACTCAAGTTTACTAAGATAGAAAGAGTTGTTTAAAAACTACATTGATTTAATTGATTATACTTTCAATAGCTTCTCCCACTCTTATTAAGGTCAGTACGCCAATGGGCTCTGAACCAAAATGATGCAAATATGTCTAATCTTTCTAATGATGTTAACATAGATATACCTTAATGTGGAAAGTTCCGGAGAAATTTGGAATTTTAATATTAAATTTCTAGCGGCAAAATTCAGAACATAAAAATGATTTCCAGGATTTTCTCATGGTCACTTTGATAGTACATTCTTTTCCCACATTTCTATTCCCAGTAGTTTCTGAGATATGGCCGAGAGCCGCCCGCCCTTAACTGATCACGCTGTATAATAAAAGGATAAACCGCAATAAAGTGCGCTCGTTACATACGATCGTTTTCTGTACCTGACTTAGCCTAAATGATCTGTTCTATGCTCCCTACCCACTATATTATCTATTGCACACCAAGTAGATTTAAAAACTGAATATAACTAACCCATACTAAAATAAAACGATTCTTTTAGAATTAAATGAAGTAGACTAAATAATTTAAACACTGAAACTAGGTATACATGTTGCACGGCTTTATTGTCTGTATTTGTCACCCTTACATAGGAAGGAATGGAAGTAAGTAACTTTAAACTATATTGTTGTTCACGTAGTTCCCTAGAAAAATGGTGTGATGCATGAAAAATGCGTGATCAAAAAACTACATTGTCAGGGTTGATTCACAAATCACGCTATTGCTTTGGAATTTTGGTTGAATTCATGTAAGAACTAGAAAAATAGACATTATAAAATCGTTGATGAAATAATATTAAGAAACATGTTTTCCCGTTTTGGGATCAAATCAAGAACAATCTACTTACGTAACAAGCGGGGCTGAAGTTCTCCTAATTTAACCTAATTTAATTAACCAATCTGTGAGTTAGCACTCCGGCTACCTTTATTAAAGAAGTAAACAACTCACAATAAATAAGTGAATTAGGATATTTTATTGAAAAAAATAATATTGAAATAATAGATTTCCAAATATACAATGGCTTGATAAAATAATGAATATAATCATAAGTTATCACCTATTGCAAAGTGAAGAGTGTTGGAAGTTCTTGACGGTTTGGAGCAGCAGTTTTTTTCCAACTTATATTGAACTATCGCTCAGTGTTAAAGTCTGCTTCCAGAAGTATCTTTTGCACACATATTTTATATTCGCACTAACTGACTGTACTTCCATGTACCGTCCGTCGTTGCAAATGCGTTTACGCTGTGTAGCCATGTAAACGTGTTAAAACGAGGCTTTCGAGGCGAATATTAAATCCATACTTACCGATAAATATAGAAATCCATATTTTTCTACGGATGCTGTACAATGTGCCACTTCTCTCATCGCTTTCATACGTTCAAAACGAAAGATTTCTCACGCAGTGAGAAATATCCGCCAATACAGTGAGAATATAATTTCTCACAGTGAGAAATAATTTCTCACTGTTATCACGATAACCCAAGTCAGTCATGAATTGTTACATGTCAGATTGATATGACACGTTCTCCACGTTGACAACGCTACGCCGACGATTCGCGTGCAATATCCAAGTAGCCCATTGTTGGCGTTTCTATAACAACAAAACCAAAGCACTGCATAATTATTGCTGTCAACTTACCCAACGAAAATAGTTTTATTGTTATTTGTTATAATATAAACAGTTCAGATTCATTAAATATTGAATATAATGGAATACGAAGATGTAGAGTCGGAAAATACACCTCCAGAAATTATTCAGAAAGCAATTGATGTTTGCAATAATTTGCTACCAAGCACATCAAGAGAAAAATATGAAATCGCTTACAGAAACTTTATGGACTGGAAAATGAAGGCCAAGATAAATTCTTGTTCCGAAAATACCTTGTTAGTTTATTTTGAAGAGTTGTCAAGAAGATTGAAATCATCAACATTATGGTCTCAGTACTCGATGCTAAGGAGTACCATAATGATTGAAAACTGTGTTGATATATCAAAATAGGTAAAACTATGTGCATTTTTAAAACGCAAATCTGAAAAATATGTTCCAAAACAGTCAAAAACATTAACTTCTGAAGAAAATCAACAATTTTTAAAAGATGCACCTGATGAAAAGTATTTGCTGATAAAGGTATGAATTGAAAATTTTCAAATTGTTATCGGAAAATGAATGTTTGGTTTTGATTTCAGGCTGCTTTAGCTATTGGCCTTACAGGGGCATGCCGTTGTGATGAACTTCGAAAATTAAAAATTGATGACATGGAAGATCTTAATTCGGCCCTTTTAATAAAATTACCCGATACTAAAACCAAGGTTCCTAGAAATTTCACAGTAACAGGAGAATTCTACCAAATTTACAAGAAATATGTGAAGCTTCGACCATGCACAAATGAAACACGTTTTTTTTTAAATTACAAAAATAGCAAATGTACGAAACAGCCTGTGGGAATAAATAAATAGCGAAAGAAATAGCGAAATTTTTGCAATTACCGAACCCTGAATTATATACTGGCCACTGTTTTCGAAGGTCATCTGCGACTATTTTAGTTAATGCAGGGGCAGATCTTTTAACGTTAAAACGCCATGGGGGTTGGAAATCCAGCAATGTTGCTGAATCTTATATCGACAACTCCATAGCTAACAAAATGAAAATTTCAAAAAGTATAGTAGAATCCATTCAGCCTCCAGTGCCGTTAGAACCTGAACACAATAATGCTGTGGGAGCTCAGTACGTTTCCCCATCAACTTCAACTTCGACCGCAGCTAATATTTCAATTACCGAAAACATGTTGAAACAAAACAACATACCAGGAATTACTTTACAATACAAAATAGTTCAAATATAACTGTTAATTACTATTTTGAATAAAATATAAAAATGAGTTAATGACATACAAGTATTATTGTATATGTATTTTAATTTTCAATACTTGAAAACAACGCATCCGTAGAAAAAGTACAATGTACAATTCGTGAGAAAACGACATATTTCTCACTTGTTGTACAATATACTATTGTTTTGACTTCTGTACACAAGCAGGTAATTTGTGTATCTACTCCTGTTGCTATCCAGTCGTAAATAGTTTTCATTACAAATTGGTTTGCCGTTGTCAATACCGTCGGTCCTATAGTTTCCGAGTCAAAACGTCCGATTTTTTGTATGTCGGATCGGCTTGCATAATAACTATTTCTCGAAATCTCGAGGTCCAAGATGAATAATCACCAAGATATCATGTTTGTCTAATTATCATATTAAGAATCAAGCTAAAAATAACAAATAAAAGGGCGATGTATTTCATTTTAATAAAAGCTCTAACAGACGATCGAAAGCTGGTTGTTGAGTGTTTTTTCTCTTTTTTCTCTCTCGATTGTTGTTTCAAACCGTTTAACAAGCGTACTAATACAGATATTAGACAGTGAGAAGTCGTGAAAAAAAATTGTGTCAATTATTAAATCAGCCAGATAAATCAAAAAATTCCAGATTATTATTGTTTATTGTTGAAAAATTTTATGGAATATTGAAGTTCATCAATTTTCATTCTGAAACCTATATAAGCTAAGTCGATATTAATTTTCTGAAGTAAAAATTTCTTAGACCTTACAATTCCCATCAGACTTCCAAATTTCAAATCAAAACTACTTTTTTGAATACTCGCGATGAGAAACTATGAAGCTCGTAGAACATCGTGTCGGTCAGCGGTGAAATGTTGGACATTGAAATTTGCCTGAAAGCTTGGAGATTATATGTAACAGAAAAAACGTCACTGGAAAAAGATTTCCACAACTTTGCCGTTCGATAGAAAAATGATGTCTGATAGGAAGAAGTTCGACAGTTCTCGAACTGACAATGCCAGTTCTTGAGCTCGTCTGGTCCTACCTGAAATCTCTCGTGGTGAGATCACAGACGGGATTCCTGATAAGCATGACTATAGAAAAGTGGGAGATCGCACACCTTTCTATGATGTTTCAGAGAGGTCAATATTCCAGTACAGGTCGTATATTGAGGAGCCGGTGGGGCTTAGAGTAGCTCTTTACACGAAATAGAAAATCATGTTTCTTCGAAGCAGGTTTCCTAAGAGCATCAAATATATTGAAGTGGAGACATTATTTATTCAGCCTCCTAAATATCAAAATAGTGTTTTTTCCATGCAACAAACATAGCTTGTATGAAATATATTGTTTGAAAAAAAATAATCGAAAATTTTCAATCTATGATGAGATGGTGGTGAAGCATGAATATGGAGGGATTCATGTAGTTGTACTTGACATCATCATTTCAAGGATTGTGAGATCTGCCTTTCTGAAGAAAATACAAGCATGAGTATTGGTTCCAATAAACTTTACTGGATTATCAGATCCCCATTTCAAAATTCTTGCCTCATCCTCATTCATTACATTAACCTGTCTCTGTCTTACTACTTTGGCTTCATTGGATGATATAGGGGTTCTAAAGGAGAAAGCTGAGAAAGTATACCATCATCTGCAAATCACTTCTAACAGCTCATAGATATGGAGTAGAAATAAAGGTACAAATATAAATTCATGTGGAACACCAGAGTTGAAAGTCATTGTATCGAACTAACCCTTCAAGTGGTGATTGGCGCAGTCTAGAAAATTGCGCCGGCAAACCATATTACGGAAGCGCTTCAGGGAAGCTCGCTCAAATACATTGGAGATATTCGATACTGCAGCTGGAGATTTCTCATCGTTTTCAATAGATGTCTGCTATGAATGTGTTACGTAGGCAAATAGGTTTCCTGTTGATCTCCGCTGTAAGCTATATTGGATCTCTATAAATATTGGGTGAACTCGATGTTGATTACTATCTCCATCACTTTGGAGATCCCAGATAACAGTGCAATGTGTCTTTAATCATCACGAAGGACCTCCTTTTCTTTTTTGGAATTGACAATAATCTAGCTATCTTCCAGCTGAAACGAAATATACCAAGTTTGTACAACAATTTAAGCCAGCTGCGAAACACTGGGATTAATTCTAGTGCACATATCTTTGGAACAACCTCATTACCTTTTTGATATTGAAAACAAGCGCATTATTTTGCGCTGATGAAAGACGATTTCAGGCATATGGTTTTCGATGGCAGTAATATTAGCAGGGTCCTTCCCTTTTGTATCCGAGGTGTGATTTGTTGAAAACGTTTCAGCACAAAGATTTACTTTTTCTTGTGGTGTTCTAGTCAATTTGCCATCAATTTATACAAGGAAACGGAATGAGCAGGACGAGAAATTTCCTTCCTATTGCTCTGGCGAATGTCCAAAATGAACTGGGACCATTTCGGGACTCGATAAGCTTTGATCTTATTTTGGTGTAATATATGTCTCTTCCTACACGTCTATTGCGTAATTGCAGATATCCCTACCTTCATCATGTTCTATTCTGGTTTCCGGCATGCGTTCCCCGACAACGACGGTATGCTATTTGTTTTCAACCGACGGCCCTTGAACTTGATTTTATTGAATCATGCTTCACTAGATGATAGTGATTTGTTGGTATGAGATGTGTAAGTTTCCATTTCCAGAATGATAATTTCTGAAATCTTTCT
Organism: Endomychus coccineus; assembly: GCA_958510875.1. NCBI lineage: Eukaryota > Metazoa > Arthropoda > Insecta > Coleoptera > Endomychidae > Endomychus > Endomychus coccineus. The sequence continues at coordinate 84,346,567 of OY294068.1, read as the reverse complement.
CACACCGGGTCTTCAGATTCAAATCATATGCTGTTCCAAGAAAATTTGAAGAAAAAAATGCGGAGTCAGCTGAGTTATAATGCCTAAGTATGGGTAGAGGTGTTGGATTGGTTCGTAGAGTGATATAGGGACAGATCCTGGAAATGAGCGAATGATATGTTTCCCAATGATGGAAGGACTTTTACTATTTACGTTCCTACGTTCTGAACTTCTGTACTCGATGAATTACGGAGGTTGTACATAAGAGCATCAAATATATTGAAGTGGTCGAAATACCTATTAAGCTTTGTAAATATTAATATAGTGTTAGAGTACACTTTTTTTTGTGCAACATAATTATAGAACATAATCAAAAATTTCCATTCTATGTTAACGGTTTTTAATTAATTACTGATGACCGCCCGCCCTGCCATAATCATCATGAACACTTGGCAGAAAATATACTCACAGCTAACATATTTTGCATGTAGATATGGCAAGTGAGAGACACATATTGAAAATATTAGAATCATTGTAGCTACAAACCATATACTTATCATCGCCATTCATATCCAAAATGGCTTCCTCTAGAACCACCTTGCAGAATATATGCTCACGGGGATGATGTGTGTGGGTCCCTACTTTCCATGGTAATACGAAGAATCTCCTATCCAGTATCCATGTCACTCGAATAGATTTGAAGTAGCTACACCAACTGTAACTGTGCAAAAAAATAGAAAATGCAATAGAAAACAACATAATAAAAATTAAAAAAAAATATTGCACAATTTTGAAATTGTTATTTCTCATTCACCCATAATCCTATAGCTTTTTCAACGCATTTTTTGAATCCAACCACAGGCATTTACATATCCAACCTACCCCTGATTACATACACACACCATTCTGCTTGAGCATAATTACACATTAATTGTATTCAGTTAATAACTCTTTCTGTAGATTACATTATTTGGGGAGACAATTATTAATACATTTTTAATAGAGTAAACTGGTAATTCATTTTTATGTTTCTAATAGGTATTAAGTGAACGAAAAATTAAATCCTTTCATCCAGTTATACCATTTAGAATTCGTAAGCATATTCAGAAGTATTGGACAAGAAAATTGAGCAGGATTCCACGATATTATGGATTTTCAAGATTGGAAATATCAATTCCTTATCCTATTTTTCTTCCGAGTATGTCCATTCTGAACATTTTAAAATTATCCTGGAACATCATTTATCTAATCAAATTTCATTATGCAAATTCAAACACAGGACTCCTTCAAAGAACATCATATATTAGAACCTTGCTTTCTCACATATCTTGAGAATTTCTAATTTTAGTAGGTAATTACTGCAGGAATGTCTTCTAGCTCATCCTGTCTTCTGTGTTAATCCTTTAATGTAAGCTGAATACCCGATTATATTCATTACGTAACATAGTTACATTATAGCAAGATTAAATCCAACCCAGTTAACTCGATACCTTATGCAATATCGTAAGACAGTCAGGAAGCAAGAGCTGAATAAAGGGCGAAGCTTTCAGAAACATTTCAACGGAAAGCAATAGACGGTTTAGCGACTCTAAACGAGTTTAGCAATACTTCTAAGATCAATTTAGAAAGAATAGGTTCATGGGACTCGGCTTCTGACCTCTAGAATCATTGATGCATGATAATTCACATGCACACAACCAGAGTGCTTTCTGGAACGAACAATAAACTGATGTAAATTTTCATCTATCGTTGAAATATCGTAATCACACCCTACGCCACAATTTCATCTAAATTAATCAGATGCTAAATTTTCCAATCGGCAGATTGGCAAGCTTAGAATAGTTTGGGATGTGGTTTGGGATGTGGAGCATAATTATTTCACAATATGAAATCAAAATAACTGTGGAATATTCACTAATACATTTTTTGCTATAGTTGATCCTTCTCATATGTGTCTTGTAGAATTTCAGTTTGTTAATAAAATTTGTACAGTTGCCAAATTCAGATATTCAGTGTGTTTTAGTTGAATAATCGTATGTTGAGAATTGACTTAGTTTTGAAATATGCCATTAATGCCCTAGTTATATGTGGGAACGATAAATCCAAAATAGACAGACTCAGCAACTTATTCAGCAGAAAATGGAACACGAAGGGATATTCCTGCAATTTGATGAACCAGTTCTCGCCAGAAGCTTCGATTTACTGCGCGCTTGGATAATCCTTGTTCATCAAATTGTTTTAAAATCGATGATTCAGAGATTTTCCTTTGTTGTAAAAACCCGGTTAAATCGTAAAACCATACAAGGGTTCAATGTTGATCATTTTACAATGTGTGATTTGTATATTTTATTCAATTTATCAAACATGAAGTCATGAAACTCGAAATTTTTCAATAGAATGCCATATGTAGGTCCAATTATCCCTTTCCCAATTCATTATAGTTATTCGCTATATTTTTGTGATATTTGCATTTTGGCTTCTCATTCACGAATTGTCAATGTTTTATACTCATCAAACATAATGAACTTTGCCTTTCACATCGCAAGTCAATTCTGTTACTGAGACTGATGTGTGTAACAGAAGAGCATGAACGGGATGTAGCTTAGCACACCATTGATATCTAGAAATTTAAATACGACGTTGTCATATCCATTGTATGAATATTGAAGAACACCTTTCCTACTTAAGATGGCAACTTAATTGCCAGAATACGTATTTAGATTTCTATATATCGACATGGTGTTTGACTACGTTGATGCTTTCACATTAGAATTTCAAATGTCAACATTCTTCTCTATTATTTGATGGTTTTGGTAAACTCATTTTTGGGAGCATTAAATATATAGCATTTTTAAAATAAGTTTGAACAGAAAGAGCAAAAACCGAACCATTAAGTAATGTATAGAACACATAATTGATTGTTGCATCAGAATGTTTACGAAGCCAGAAGTGTTTATAAAAAAACCGTATGGTTCAATGGATAGTGCATAATAAGTTTCATTCATGATGAAAAAATCAAGTTTGCACTTCATCATTACAATTTTATGAATCTATGAATTCCAAATAGTTTTTCGTAAGAATTGCCATCAGCTTGTTAAGGATAGATACATTCTGATACGAGTTGCCTCTCCATTTGAAAGTTGAGCTGTCAGTACAATTATTCAAGCATAAACATATTCATCCTTGGATATTCGGAAAACTTTTCAGAATATCAATTTGGTTTCCGATATCTTGATTTTCGAGACCAAAAAGAATCAGCTTTGCGTCGTGTCGGTCCCAAACATCAATGCCAGTGAGCAAGAACAGGATCAGCTCACTATAACTCATTCTTCTATTTTGAACAAAAATTTTTTGATACAATGATTTGTTTTTGCATCATATGCCTGGAATGAGGATGTCATTTATTTGTATAACAAACTTCATAAGTATTGTTTGTATATCTCTTGAACCCAAACGTCTGAGCAAAAAATATTTAAGGGATTAGTTTTTGCAAAATACAATTCCAGTGTACTATTCTGATTCTACCTATATCTGATCTCATACTAGCTAATATCAATTTATTTCGCCGATGAAATTTATCGCCATTCCAGCACAGTGAGTATAAAACAGTAAATCTGTAAGTAGTTTTTTGAGCACGTAACTATCCTACGCATGAAATTACATTTTCCTCATGCATTCTCCTCTCTGAAATGAATTTCCTTCATCTATTTTCCTGACAAGCTTAAACATACCAAACATATTATTAACGAACATACCATGGAATACATAATTGTATCATATAAAATCACTCTGTGTAATATACTCTTAATCATTATTATTTTGTTGAATATAGGGGGCTACGAAGTTAACTAAAGATGACATAGAACGTGTCTTTGCTCTGTACGACAGGGTAAGAATTTGATGAAGATACCGTTCAATATAAGTAATTCGATTTTGTGATTTAGGATAATAATGGGACAATAGAGAACGAGGAGCTCAGAGGATTTCTCAAGGACCTATTAGAACTGGTCAAAAAGGTAATTGCTCTACTTAAAGATTCTTCAATCTAGTTTTATGTTACAGGGTATCTGAAAACGGTTTTGTTGGAAAAACTGCAGAATTGTCAATTTTAGATGATGCACTTGTATATTATAATGTACATTGTCTTCAATGAAACCAAACTGCGTGAATAATCTCACAATTGATTCCAAAATATCTCAAGAAAATTTCATCAAATATAATTAGCATGAGTTCGCCAAATTTTCGAATTCTTTTCATAAAAATTGTTTAAATTTCTGCATAAAAGGAACAGGTGCAAATGGAGCAGATCTATAAAACAAGATTAAACGCGTTAAACAATCCTGCTAACAAAATTTGAGAGCAACTTTATCAAAAACAACATGACAATTTCAAAAAAAAGATTTTACAAAATCAAAGCCATTCAGTCAGGAAAGAAAAAATAGTTTAATGTGATGCGTAGCTAACGAAAAATAAAAAACAATAAACAATGATTGGAAAACCTCACAGATATTAATATTGAACGCGGATAAATGTAATAAAACCACCGTAATGCAGAGATGACTATGAAAACAAGATAGAAAATCTATTGATAGATTAAACAACTAATAAAAATTAAAATCTGTTCCTATATTATCAGCACGACATGATATGAAAAGATTAATAAAATAAATAAATGGCACATAAATAAGTTATCTCTATTGACATGAAAAATAAATGAATTTGCTATAAATGGCAAGCACCATATATCTACGGGCTCCCGAAACTGCATGAGATCCATTGTAAGTATATTGGTGCGACAACCTATTATTTGCCAAAATGTTTCTCAAAATCTATTAATAGTGTAATAGGTAACAATGAATTTCATGTTATGAACTCATGGCATTCTAATGAGTTTAAACAAAAGCAATCCTTACCCGTAGATCATCAAGTCATTCCTTTAGGCTTTGTTCGTTTATTTACAAATATACCAGTCGAATTAGCATTGAGTAGCATCAAAAAACGATGGGCAAAGATTAAAGACGATAAACCTCTAAATCAATTCAAATTTATAAATGCAGTAAAGTTTTGCTTAGAATTCATTTATTTTCAATCCGGTGAACAATATTTTGGACAAATATTCGCCAGAGCAATGGGTTCTCCTGTTTCAATTACTAGCGCTAACATAGTTATGGGATGCATAGAAGAATCTGTAATAAATTCACTGGAATTTCTACACGTATTCTTGAACAATATGTGAATGATCATCTAATGTGTGTTCCCAAGGGTAAAATTCAGTATGTTATCAATAAATTGAACAATTTCCTTTGTAAACTTCAACTGTGAAACATAAGTAAACAAAAACATAAATTTCCTGAATCTGTACGTTGGACATGATTCAGACGGGAAAATAAAAGGATCGTGGTTTATAGAAGAAATTTGGTATCAACGATATCTTCACCACAATTCAGTTGCACCAACAATTTATAGAAAAAGAAATATAAATAGCCTTGCAAATCGCGTTTTGAAATAATTTTTTATCCCCATCATCAAAGAAAGAATTGTTTATTCTTTCTCAATAATGGTACATCATATATAAATAATTTAGACGATGATAAAAATAATTTTACAATATTACCATACATGCCGGAGACCTCAGAGAAAATTAAGAAATATTTGAAAAAGTTTGACATAAATGTTGCTCATAAACCTACTAACAGTGTTGGTGAATATTTTTGAAATAATAATAATAATAATAATAGTAAATTTATTTTTTCTCAAATATACATTCCATAAATACATCAAATTTACATTATAAGAGAGACCTGAGAAAAAAAAAGGGATTAGTTCGACAAAGTCGTTCTTCCACTATCCCTCGAGTTTATATTTAGTTACATATTGGTTGATTAAATGTACATATAATATATCAAAATAATAATTTTTGCCATTTAATTAACAATAACAATAAGAATAACAAGCAAAAAGAAAAGAAAAAATGTTCAGAACTATGAATATACACCACTACTACATACACTTGAAGTGGGAGGTATCATAATCTAAATAATAGTTTGTATTTTTAAAAAAGTTTTGAATGAAGTTGAAGTTAAAGATTTGATATTGGCCGGAAGGGAATTGTAAAACTTGCAAATATTGTATGAAAAGGCACGATGGAATATAGCTAATAGATAAATAGGAGGACTAATAAGGCCCTTATTCCGAATATTTAAATTATGTACACTAGTTCGAAATGTCACCCTCCTAAGCAAGTATGCCGGTTGTTTTGTAGACAATATTTTGTGAAAATATACACAGAAATTTAAGTAGTATCTGTTTTCAATGTTTAGCCAACTGAGATCCTTTAATTTATGTGATACTCTTTCATATATTCTAATGCCGTAAATGTACCTGATACAAGCATTTTGAATTCTTTGCAATCTAGATTTATCAGTAGCTGTTAGACATGGATAGTAAACCACCGAACAATGATTCAAATGAGATAGCACAAGAGCATTACATAGTTTAGTTTTAATATGAAATGATAAATATTCTCTGTGACAATATAATTCTTTTAAAGAAATGGTTGAAGATCCCACACATTTAGAAATATGACTAGTAAATCTCAGTTGATCGTCAAGAATAACTCCTAGATTTTTAGCTTCTCTCACTGGTGTTAATATATCATTCCCTATCTTGATTTCAAAATTGCTTATAACCTGATCATACATTTTTTTATTTGCGAAAAGTAAAAATTTTGATTTAGCATTATTCATAATTAGAGAATGTTTTTTTGCGTACTGGGCCAGACTTTCCAAGTCTTTATTAATTTCTAAATTAGCCTGCACTGCATTTTCCGGATCAAAAATTTTGTAAAGTTGGCTGTCATCAGCATATCTGTGGTGGTTACAATACATAACAGACTTGGGTGCGATTACATGAATAGTTTTGAAAAAATGTTAAGCAATTATTAGACATTCCCACATATTTTAAAATACTTAAGAGCAGTTTGTGATCCAGAGTATCGAAGGCTTTGCTAAAATCAAGTAAAATAAGTGCGCATGCTTTACCCTTATCTAGGCATGTGATAATATCGTCCGTGATGTTACTAAGGGCAGTAGAGCAACTATAACCTGGCCTAAAACCCGGTTGTTCTGATGGAAGGACAGAGTTATCCTCTAAGCAATGCCGCAATTGTTTATCAACAATTTTTGATTTTAGATAGAGTGGGTAAGATACTGATTATTCTATAATCTAAAATGTTCTGAGGATTGTTATTTTTAGGAATAGGAATACCTTTAGAATTTTTCCATTGTGACGGAAATGTTCCACTTAATAAACAGGAATTCACGATATGAGTTATGTGGGGTAAAATAATTGGACAACAGTATTTAATCATTCTAACGTCAATTCCATCCATGCCGCTGCAATTTGAAGATATATTATTAAGTATATTTTCAATCGAGTCTGTATCTGCTGGGACCAAATTGAATTCCTCAGAAATGCCATCTAAACAATTATTGGTGTAAAAGTTTGAAAGTTCGGGATTACATTTAATTATAAGAATACTATTTATAAATTGTTCATTAGGTTTATTTATGTTTTCTGAAGATTGGAAACGAGATTCAGTGAATTACTTTGAATGTATATTATTATCTTTCAGCGTTTTCCATAATAATTCTAAGACCATTAATACCTGAAAGTAAAGAAACTCACACGGTACATGAATAAAATTAGTTTGATTGTGATGGGAGTCATACAGGAATCTCTAAACAATATTTCCAAAAATAATGTATAGTTATAAGTGTAGCACTCAAGACATTAACTCAGAAAATTCTACTGCCCTTAATACATTGTTTTGATTATAATCATCAGTTCAAATGAAAAGTGTCAACGTTTTAACTGAAGAAACCAATTATTATAAAAGATCTCTCCTTGAAACGATTCACATGAAACGGGACAGTGAGTCAAATTTATGTAAATTTGAGTAATTAAGCACTTGCAATTTTTTTTATTTCTTAGTAATGTTCAAAATGGTGTTTAAGTAGAAAGGTCCTTTCCTTTCGTGTTCATAAATTTTAAAATCTGTTTTAAAAGTGTGGGTACTTCAGCAGTGGAATTTATTGCCAGGCAGACTATCTTTACCTCCTCTTTGAGATATGATGTCATTATCTAAAGAAAACTTACTGTGTAGTGGTGTTTTAATACACATTCATATATTTAGATGTTAATGTGTTACAATCTCAATTAATCGTTTTTGTTCGTTGTTGGGACGTAGACATTTTTGATTGAAATTAATGCGATAAAGTAGAATTATTTAAAAAAAGTCCGCGTTTGAGACGAAAATATATTGGATAAATCTTTTATTGTGAACTATTTCCCAAGAATTTACATATAATCTATACATGTTCCAAGAATCATTATTATTTTATGACATTTTTTTTCCAGCAACCGTTAATATCTATACTTCACCAGATACCAAAACTCTGGCTAATTGGTGATATAATATATTGATTCACATTTCTTAATACAACTCTTTTGCAAGTAAGTTCTCCAGATTTGATAATCAAAATTTCATAAGATTGAAGCCATAGTTCCTCAGTGCAGTGTGCAGCAGTGGCGGCTAGCAAGGATTACTTCAATTTATCTCTTCTCATATTTTCCGCGAAAAAATAGTTGCAACATAAAACTTCACATTAGTTTTGTAGTATGAGAACGTTTCAATAGTGAAACTAGTCAGCTAAATACCGGTGAACGCCAGAGAGCGAATCAATTTCTAGACAATAGTTTTTTTTAATGAACAAAATGGAAATGAGACAGGTCGGAATGAAAAACTGAAGGAAATGGAATGAGATAGGCATACGAGGTCTGGCTATTGAATAAAAGAATTTTATTTTAAAAATTATTCTACATCGAATGCTCCCCTGCAATGTACTCCCCTCTCCTCGCCACACACCGTTCCATTCGGTTTTTCCATTGGTCAAAGCAATGCTGGAAGTCTTTTTTCTTTTTTGTAAGAGCATTTAGGAGCTCCGCCAATTTTCGCTTCATCTCTTCCACCGACTCGAACCGGGTTCCTTTCAAGGCAGACTTGATTTTCGGAAACAGGAAAAAGTCACAGGGTGCTAAATCAGACGAGTACGGCGCGTGTTCGAGCACTGCAGTGCCTCTAGCGGCTAAATAACGCTTCACAGACAGCGCATCAAGGGCAGGTGCGTAGTTGTTGTTGGGAACAACTTCGCACAAACTTTCTTCATGTTCAACTCGTCATGTAAAATTTTTCTGATAGTTTCTTTATCGCCGTTTAAAGTCTCAGCAATCATCCGAATGCTCATACGACGATCTCCGCGCACATTTTCATTGATTTTGGTCACTGTTTGCGGAGTTGAAACAAAGACAGGTCAACCTGGACGTTGATCATCTTTGGTGCTTTCTCGGCCTTCAGAAAACCGTTTATACCATTCGAAAACACGCGCACGAGAAAGAGAATTCTCAACCACTTATAGCACTCAGTCGGAGTTTTTTTTTATCTCCGTTGCTCGTGTTTTTCGTCACACATTGTTATCGGCACGAGAGAAAAACAAGTTCGTTTCTAACCTCTATAGAAAAAATACTACTACAGCGGCAAAAACGTGTTTTCGTACTGGAATAGTAGACACTTCCAGCTATCCAACGCTGCATTCGTTCCCCCCCCCCCTACTCCTCTAGGACATCTTATGTGCGCGTAGTCTCGTTATTTGATAGCCAGACCTCGTATTGTACTCGGTGAGCATTAAGGCGCACCTCCCTCTGTACAGACAGTAGAGAATTGAGGTACATGCACTGTTTACTTCCGGTCTATCTTCTCTTTCCTCAGGTAATTCAAACTCTCTTGCTAAGAGCTCGGAAACGTGCAAACATTCCTATCGAGCCTCTCTTTGTTCAATCATTTCTAAGCCCCTTGCTGATAACGTATCGTGCTCAAACAATATAATTACAGGATTTATAAGTTTATATGAACCACAACCAAGAATAGGTGAAAGTCTATCTCACCGCTGATTCACCATTTGTAACAGTCGGCTGGGTATTATTATTTCAGGTAGCGTTACCACCTCATCGACGTGTTATGCGAATTGACAATTGTTTGTTGGAACCTGCTCGGGTATCAAAGATATTAGTTGATCCGCGTACATTTAAGGTTCTTTCATGCTGCTACCACTAGGTTCATGATTCAGCCCACCTAGAAGCAGTTTCTAAGTACGATGCCTTGATCCCTTCCCAGGGACCGCCTCTAAGTACAATTATATGTTTATATCTATTCAAGCGTACATTCTGAAGCTCGTATTCGCTGACAAGTGATTATGAATCACCAGTTAAACTCGTTAATCAATCAAATAATGAATATTTATCGGATAAAAGTTAACAAAATGTAGTACATCACAACACAACAAACAATTATCAAATCAGTCTAAAATCTGGTTATGGGAATGATAGCAGATGGATTTAAAGGCTGGTCCAATTCAGGTTTACTCCAAGAAAGTGGGAACCTGGGAGAAGGTTATCAATGTCGCTAGTTATACCCCTTTTGCCAGCGAGCGAGTACCTGCTCATGTTCTCTGAAGGAAATTGGAGTCAGTGAGAGCTAATTAGCCCAAATTCCGAATAGTAATCGATTTCGCGCTCAGTCACGTCGACAATTGAGAAATGATATATAGAATTGAAGAAGGATTCCTATCTTTGTTAGCCTGGGGCAAGCCTTACGCCTGACACTCTATCCTATGCCCTAAGTGATCTCCGATAAGCGGACTAACAATTGAACACTAACAAGCCTGTATGACTGGTAAGAATATAAATATTAGCAAAATGAAATAGGCGTATGGAGCGTGATCTGAAAGTTGAATATCCACTTCATATTATATCAGCGGTCGGAGTGAATATAACAATTGTTCTCTAGCAATCAAAATGCACTTACACTGTTTGTCTAATATCAGAATTTCCTCTTGAATCCCTTGCAGAAATAAGACCCAGATAATTTACACACTCAAGTTCTATGTCGGATAAAATTATGGTTCTTATTGAACTGTAACAAGAAGATTTTAAGGGAGCTAACACTTTCCGCGAAATTCGAACGACGCGCACATGTTCAGCGCTGCTTTACCCCTAGGAATAAATACTCCTGTTGCTCAAATACTACGTTTGATATTGCTCAATGCTCCTAACTACCCCAACGCAAGCTACCTACAGCTCCGGGTTTCTTTCTTCTACAATAGGTACTACAAGCAAAATTCAACCTAAGTTGCGCTCTTATGGAGTCCATTGAATTTAAAGAATTTCTTTGTTGGCTCTACACCAATGTGAACACAAGTTGTTAAAATAATTTAATCTCTATCTAATTACTTAAAATTGATTTCAAAAAAATATGATACTATGAACAAAAATTAACATGGGTTAAAATTCTACTCGCCTTGAATAGAAAGTTACTTATAACTTTATAGATATTATCTCAACAATGATGAAAACAAAATTGAGAATATTCTAATTCCATGACTATCTGAACTATGATACTTGATATTGGAGAACATCTAGTTCTTGATAACAATCATGTTTATATAGTAAAAGATTAGCTGTGAATGTATATATTCTAGAACTATTAAGAACTCAATCATAGGTAAATTTGTGTATAGTGTAATTTCATCCCATTCATTTGAATTATTTACGTAGCTAATTCTAGAGGGATGTTTGTATATAAAGATATGACATCTAATGATACAGTAGAGCGTCGGAAATCCGGACGTCAAAAATTCGGAGCGTCGCAAATCCGGATCGACTTAACTCGGTATTTCTTAAAAGACTGAGAGACATGACTGCAAAGAAACGAACTTCTATTTATAAAAAAAACTTTTAAGGACTTTTTTTTCACCCAGTAAGTTTCGATTAATTACTGTAGATTGTTTTTTTTATAATAAGTATTGTAGAGTAACTAATCTAAATTACAAATGTACATGTTCTTCTTCAATATACTTCATTAAAATATGTTGTGTACTGTATTTTTCGAATACTTCAGGATCTATTTTGCAATACAGTAGACTCCTGAGCGTCATGTATCCTCTAGTCGATACATCACATATGTATAAGGTTATTGAAAGCACATTTGAAAGTCCAGACAATTCAGTAATCCGGATGGGTCCCGGTCCGGATCGATCCGGATTAACGACACTCCACTGTACTAAGATAGAGCTTTTTGGTATTATAGTTTTGACAATGAATTCTCTAAAAACCCAAGAATCATTGATGTAAAAGTCATTTTTATAAGCTATGCTATTTAATATGTTACATAAGTATTCAGCTATTTCATAAAAAGCAGATTGAATGCTGCATACCATAACATGTCGCATTGGTATATCAGGTTTATGAATTTTGGGTGAACCATATGTTTTTGGAGGATGAGCCTTATGGTTAATTGTCTTGAAATATATTTCTTTTCGAACCATCTTTCTATTAAGTTATTAAATGTAGTTTGGTAGATATTTGTTCACTTTTTTATACTATGTATGTATGTATATCTATTCACTCAATTGTCAACATTGTATTGAAAATTGTAAACTATTTTATAGGATTACGATGCGCAAGATCTTCAGGACTTCGAAGAAACCATTCTACGAGGTGTTGACTATAATCAAGATGGCAAAATCAACAAGAAGGAGTTAACAATGATCTTACTGGCCATTGCCAAACACAATCAAGAGGAAGATGCTTCAGCATAAAGCTGTATATAATAAGTTTCAACGATGTTGCCAATTCTTATTAAATAAGCACAATGTTTCAGGATGTTTAGATTAGGTCATTAATGTATTACTATTAGAAGTTCCGTGACACCAATTATTCAAGAAGAATAAAACGAATTAACGAAATAACAAACATCACCAACATGAAATTATTCATACAGCCGAATTATTATTGATGAGAAATATTTGTTTCCCTGTTCACACATTCAGCTTCATATCAAACAGTTTATCAACTGACCCAATTTGAGCTATGGTAGCGTTGCCTCAGGATCTAAATGGACAATGGCCTAACCTTTCGGCATAGCATCAATAACATGGTTCAGCATGATGATATTATGATATTGCTAATCTGCAAGTCTTCTTATGTTAACAACAGTTCATAAAAATTAATGTTCAGGTACTTATCGCTAATACAAGCAGATGAGGATTAAATGAATAACGTGCTATATAATAACATAGGGATTCAGAAATTCCTTTTTACAAGAATTCTCTTGAAAACAGTATTGTTTATAGACAGAAGACTAAGCTAAAAGCTAATTCGAAGGTAAATCTTCTATTGTTTTTACGTTATGAGACATTTGAAATGTTTATCAACGATATGATCCTCTTTGTTCTTTTCAATTCGAACCAATTCCAGTAGATGACGGAAACCAATGCAATCTGCATTCCTCAAATTGATATCCAGGAATAGAATAGTTGAATTGTCTGGCATATACATTTCGAAAATCATCCTCTGAATGAGATCGATTATTCTCGATTTTCTGTTAATTTTCAAAATTCATATTTTGGAACTGTTTATAGTATTGGGAATTCCTTACAATATTTCCAAACAGTGAGTTACGAGTTTGCTATAGAACCATATTTTGAGCCTAATTACTAATGGTGCGTGAAATGAACGAAGATGGACGGTTTTGTCACATTTTCATTATTCCATACCGATTTTATAGATACTTGGGGACTGGATTGAAAATTAGGCTACTTCTCAATATTATCAATGGAATATGTTTGTTTCCATGTGGATCAGCTTATGAATGTTGACGGTTCAATTGCCTTCGGTATTCTTCAGTTGCTGATGACATCCAGAGTGAAATGATTTTAAGAAGAAATTGTCCAAAATTTAACTATAGAATGTTGATTCTATTCAGACTGAGGTGAACGTGATAGAAACAAATTGTCTTCGTTCTGATTTCTCAGAAATTGTTATTAATGATTAAGATGGTACAAGAGGCATGTTAATGTGCATCTTTTTTGCACGATCTACTCAATATGTATAACCTAATTAGCAAGAAAATCAAGTTAATGATCTAGGCCTTGAAAAACTTCGACTAACAAATTGTAGTAATTAAATTATCTCTAATTTTTTCCAATTAAATGTAATCACAGTCAGATCTAAAATTAGACCAATCGGTGCGCTCAAAGTACACTATTGGGAAGTCATTTCATAAGTGAATGATGCACAACCATTTATCAAAACCTCATCTATAATCGAAAGCGTAGATACCTTGTCGAAAGGTTATGAAGTAATTGTTTACAAACAAAGGGCAATTCAATCAAATATTGTATTTCACTCCTGTTGTTTAGTATATCACCATGCACTTCTTCCAGATACCATTGCCATTGATTAATATACTATAATATACTAATATGTATGTTGTTAATCAATCCATTGCTATTCCAGGCATGCCAAGATTCGTTCAGACTGGAAAATCATTAAGACTCCTGGCTAAATATCGATTGTTTCGTTACCAGTGAACTTGTTTGTTTCTCGATCAAATAAATAATTTGAGCTGTATGAATAGATTTTGATTTCATTCCGTCTCATCGATTGAGATAAATTTACTACTCTATCAATAAACTTTAAATTATCCCCTATTTCGAAAACACCAAAACCGAAGACTTTATTAGTAAAGTTCACAATGTGTGGACACCTAATTCACTCACAGTACTTCAAAATAAACTCTCACTCAGTTCACAGTTTTGGGCTTCTCTTAAAATACAATCATTCGGGATTTAGTATAAAGTATATCATGTTGCATGTAGTGATATTATATTCGAGAACAAAATGCTGTATTTTTGAGAACTATATATTTAACCGAAAAAGTAATTTGTATATATATATAATCATCCCTGGGTCTTATAGATCGGTTCATGCATATCCAGAATGTTCAAATAATGCACTTTAATTAGTAACATAGCAATAACGTTCCATGGTACAATGAATCCTAATATAAATTTGCTTCAAGAATATCCCAATATCATTCCGAAGTATTATGTTTTACATTACGAGCAACTACAGCACATACATATTTACAAAGGACAGCTAATTTTCAACGTTTCAGAGTAGTTCAGTCTTTACGATATGAATAAAATGTTGGCATTTCGTAATTAAGACACACATGGGGGAATAAGTTTCTTCAAAAACTTCGGTTGATATGTGAGTGAACTGAGCATGAACAACAGTTAATCAAACATTTAAGAAAATGCATATCAAAAGCTGTAGGTATTAACAATCTTCATAATTATTCTAGCAAATTGGTCATTCATAGTTTTGAATTACAATAAATTTGACCAAATTTTCCCATGAGCTTCAAATTTGAGAATAGCGCCACAATCTCTATGCCGGAAGGACATTTCCTCCACATTTGAATGAAACGTCATACTCTTACGAGGAGGAGGGTCAATTCAGCATTGATCTAGCGTTATGAAATTTCCTCAGCTGAAAAATAATTGTCTGAATATATTTTGAGAAATATTTCAAAACAGAACTCGCAGTTGAATTCATTAATATCGGAAATGACGATTGTCCCTTCAGAAATTTTTGTAGGATAATTCGCAGTCATAAAATGCATTGTATGGACATGCCCAGAAGACTCCTGATTGTTCGGTCTTGTGAAAGATGATTATTGGGAAGAGATGTTTGAAATGCAATGAGCTATTATTTGAGGGAATAATTCAATGACCTCACAATGGAGTAGATTATTTAAATCATTTAAATATGCCATCTTTCTCGCAGCATGATCGCACGAATCATGATTATACTAGAATACAAAAACTCATGAAACTTCATTATGAATATTCTGGATGAGAGTAACTTTTGCAGTACTGTTTGCAGGACAGGGCAAAATACGTTAATAATGTGTTTGAAAAAAAAATACAGAATACTTGAGAAAAGTGTTCGAAGTACAAAATACTGATGATGAATAGAATATTTGAAACGCAAAATACTTAAAATGATGCCTTTCAAGCATTAAAGACAGGATATGTTTAAACTAGATAAATGGAAGAATGAAATATATGTCTTCACGGGCAAAATAATTTACCCTCACGCACGTGGATAAATCTAATAAATACCGTTTGAAAATGTAAGGGCTTCCAAACTCGAGTTTGAATAATTGTTGTTTGTTCTTATTTGGGCTTGATTAAATAGAACTAGTTCTTGCTTGTCTTCATTCGTTCTCCAAGTTTGATGACTAAAACCGCAGGTATAGGTACAATATTTCTCAATTACTCTCAAAACTAGCCTTGAAATGTATTCATAGTATTTTCTATTTCGGGAAATTCGTTCGAATTGTATTTGAAACATGTGTATAAAATATTGATGTACAGTATTTGAAATAAATATACTTCAAATACAGCATGTTTATGTTGATCAAACACAATTATTCCAGATAATGCTCGGTCCTGACGGAAACCTAAATCTAGTGGAATCAAACATATTCAAAGCGTTGCTCTTTGCCTCTGTTTAAAATGGCTGAACTTGTACGCTATTAGTACCCTAAATGCACAATCATTTAATGTAGCTTAGCTATAACTTATACTGTTGCTATGGATTTTCCAGATTGTATACGTCTAATTTCTTCTAGGCTATGTTTTGGTTGATATATAATTTATGTAATAGTTTATCTAGATATACCAAGACATTCAGTGAATGAAAAAAAAAGGATTTCGAATAATTGATATTCAAAACGATTCTAGTTCCTTGTTACATGACAAACATTCATCGCGTTTGTAATAGTCCAAGAATCCTATACTCGAAAACAATTTTTCATTATTGAATATTGGTAATCGTCTGCCATACTATCAAATTTTTTAATTGTTAAAAGTAGGCAAATTTTCAATACGCTTGCTGAGTATAAATGGAAGATAGGATAATAAATCATTATGAGTTTGTCACAAAGTAGCAAGAACCTAAGTATAACCAGGATTTGAGTGAATTCCTCATGAATATGAATTATTCAGACTTGATTGCCGTTATTGAATATAGAATATATCATGAAATAATGTGTGATAACGTGTCTTACAATCTGTTGTTCCTTGATTTATTCTGTTAGATGAAGTTACAAAACATGTCACTCGTGGTATAATCTCCTTTCTATACAAAGGATAGTGCCAGAGCAGATTCATGAAATATTGATTGATCTATCAACCGAAAGAATGAGAGACAAAGTAGCACTGTTTGAACCGAAAACTCAATACTATCGCTAATTATGCAATAATCAATGTCACTATCTATCATTTGTAAATAATATAATAAACTGTGTATGTCGGAGGGAAAATGAAGCTTGTCACATATAGTATTTTTTAACACTCTCCCAAAAGTGTAGTATACCTTTGGCATTCGAAAAAAATATTGGCTCAACCGATACTATAAAGATATTTAACTACATTGGATCATGGCAAAATATAGTATGTTCATACTGTTGCTTAAACAACAGATCTCATTTTGTGTTCAAATCACTAGTTCAAGCTACACCATAGAACTATTATCCCTTCAATTTCTTCAGAATATCCAATTCTATTGGGAAAACGAATAGACACAAGCTGTACATAGCATGACTACTCCACTATGTCAATATTTTGAGATAATTACGTTACATAGTCATCATATGAGTGAAGTGATGTGGCATGTACATTGGAGTGTAGGTGTTCATTTTCATCAAGCCAAATTGTAAGTTCATTCTTGTGAAATCTCTGAGCTATCTCCATCCAATAATAGACACAATTACTGCACGTAATGAATAACTTCAGGTATATAAGCTCCGCGAATAGGATAGCAGTAATCACATAATACAACCAGTGCATTCCAATTATTCAAAAAACAATCTGAAATTCTTAATCATTACCATCTTTTAGGTATAAAAGTTCAAACTACGATTTCCTTTTGCATTCTTCCTGATAGAATAATCCTGTTTTTTCATTCTATGAGAAATTCTATCAATTCTGGACAACAATTTTTGCTATTAAAAATGTATATACTGGAAATGCTGATAACTATTAATCAATCAATCAAAACGAGGCAGAAATCCAGTGCATCCAGACCTTTCGATTGGGTTCATGGTGCAGCCCATTTGAATAATTCCGATAGTCCTGAGGCATCGCCAAAGGCTAAGATATGAAAAAAGGCGATGCCAAAATGTTCCAGGCTAAAAGGAGCTAGTGCTGGACGTTCCATACTATGATGTAAGATGCAGTTTCGTCCACCTCTTAACTTCTACTACAACCTGGTTTATCAGCAATACCCAGTAAGAGAGATGCCTTTTCAGTAGGCATACATATGCACTCACTGAGCACTGCTGATGACCCCGGTTGTAGTTGATGCGTAGAGGCGGACAAAATGGTTTTATTATCCATACGAAAAATTCGAATCAATTCCAAACAATAACCTCAATCTAATACATAATTCCAAATTAGCATTCAACAATACATTTCTTTTGCTTGATACTTGCAACACAAGACATCGTCCCATTATAAATTTTACAACAAATCAACAACATACGGTTAAATTCCTCATCCTGAAGATGGAGGGACATTACCTATTTTTATATACTACAGTTGAACATAGGATATCCCATTTTTTACGACGATTATAAAACATCATGTACTGGTATAGCGGCGGGCGAATTTTAGTTGATACATCGAATTCAATGTTTACTTTTAATCGGTGATTCTAGCCCAGACAGTAAGACCCATACTTTTTATCCCAATAGCGAAGGTATGAGACGAATACATTCTCTCATTCACGCAAAAGAACCTGACTACCTGATTCTGTTGATCATTGCAGCATTCCTGCAGATCGGGTCAGATTCACGAATCATCCTGTACTAGTGCAATTATTGTTTTATTCTCTCATAAATTAATGATGCGTTTGGTTAAAGGTAAAGTTCAATACAAGTTAATTTTGAACACGCGCTGTTGTCATCAACTCGGCCTTCATTCAGTTTGATATTTTCCTCACAGCTGACTAACTCTGAGATCTCATTTTAACGACAATGAGTTGATGGTGTGGGGGACTACTTGCAAAGGTTTTGTGGGAGCCATATTGAAGTAACCCGTTGTTTTTGTTAGTTGATGCTCTCTATACTACATAATAAGGTCTTCAGGAAATAGTCTTCCTAATATCCCTCGTACATTAGCGTTATTGAAGAATCACCAAAATTATTTACTTAATTGAAATAACTACTAAAAAATCAATTTTCACTAGTTTAATAAATAAATGTGACTATAGTTTCGCTAACATAGTAGCTTCTTCAAACGAATATTACAAAGTACTGACCTACAAAAGAGCTACCTGATATGAAACTTTAATAAAAATCCTAAGATATATGGTTATTGGAACTTCACCTATTGTGGGATCGAACGATAGACTGGTAACAAAGGGGAAAACTGATTATACAAATTAAACAAGGGAGAATTATTTACCGCGATTTATTTAATTATATTAAAATTATCTTTGCACATGTGTATGAAACTATTGTAGGCTACTATTTTATGTTGAAAAGGATGATTTGAAGTATTGTGAATTGTCAGGTCAGTATAGGTGGATTCCTTTCATTATAATAGCAGGGGCTACAATAGTTTCATACACAGACTTCTCAACGCACCGATGTCAAAAGATAATTTGATAGAGTTGAATATCATTAAACAAATGGCGGTATATAATGGTTTCTTCTTTACTAATAGATCAGGTCCTATCTTAACAATAAAAGTTAGCTATCAACTCAGTGTTTTCTACAATAAAACTAAACTGTTCTATTTTAGTATCACACCCACTATTAAAATTTCAAATTTCCTCAGTAACTTAAATATTCACGTATATATTATAATGCAGAATAACATAGCCAAGTATGTATATCGAAAATAAAGAAAATGAATTATCCGATGAAGGCAAATGTGGCCTTTACACGCTGACATGCGTGTCTTTCCTTATCATATACATTGGTGTGTTAGGAAAACTATAGTCACATTTATTTATCAAACTAGTGAAAATCAAACTTTTAATAGTTGTTTTATTCAAGTTCAGAGTGGATTTTCATCACTCAACGGCTGATTCTATTCAATTCACCAATTTATATGTTTGGTAGATTTCGAATATGTTCATATATTGTAATTCCATGAGTGTTTCAGAAATTATCCATAGATATATTTTGAGATACAAGAATCTTGCGTGTTGAGGTTGTTATGTTCTCACAACAGATTTGAGTTATGTTGGTTATTTATAGGAATAAAGAACGCTATTTTGTTAACATTCGCAGTTTGCTCCTTCCATTATTGAATAATTTCTGTACGTTATTTTACTACAAAATGCATCTCGCCTCTTGTATGTCTCCTCTGGTATCATTATTTTCTATTCCTAACGTGTCTGACTATTGCTGTCTAAATTCAGCTATAGTCATTTTATTCTCTTGAAGAACCTTTGCCTAGGCGTAGTTTTTTTATAACCCCCCCCCCCCTTGTGGTGAGATCCATCGATTTTTTTAATGCTTACGGTCCAGTTCTTAATTTTTACCATGGCTTCGTATATTGCATTCCCATCTACTTCAAACTTACTGATGTTAACGCTTATCAATGATTGAAACGTAATTATATGTCAATGGTTCACTTTGATGTGAGTATAATCATCATAGATAATATCCCGAGTACATATTAATTTCTGCCGATGCAGGAGGATCCTTGCTGTGGCCAAATGTATCCATGAATGTCTTAATGTATGAAGAGTATTAGGTGAGATATTTTCTAATCACTTCAATATTTAAAACCGTATTTGCAAGTATACCCCCAGTACCATTAATTCATTGTCTAGTGAGTTGTTCAGATGTGAGGAAAAGTCAAACTGAATGAAAGCCGAAGATTAATCACAAGAGCTGAAGTTCAAAATCATTTCACCAAACGTAATTTAATTTTATGAGAGATTAAAGCGATAATTCCTTCAATGTTAAAACATGCCAGAAAATTATCTGAAGTCATGGAAATAGAATCATTGAACTGAGAGGAATATCTATCAAATGATAGCAACTATTATTGGGGAAGCATCATGAAAGAATATGAATTTTTTTTTGCTCTGACTAAAAAAAAGTGCAGGAATTAATCAATTCATGCTATCTGTTTTGGCACATTATAATTGACAAGATAAATGTTCTTGAAATACGTCCATACTGCATATCCGTAATCCCCAATGTGCTTTATTCTTCAAATTGTATATACTTCTGAAAATTAGGTATATTGTCTATATTGTATTCAATCTATTTATAATTATGTATCGTCATAGTGCGTATTTGTAGTTTATTTATAGCATTTGATGTAAAAGATTTATTCGGAGCATGCAACTAATATTTAATATTCAACATATTTCTAATTAGTCATTAAATAATTCACAACGCTTCGTATGTATCTCCATTGTCAATGAATAAAATAAGGTGCATGTTCTGAAAATGAGATGCCAAATTCCTTCATTAGTTTCTTCATCCTACATAGAATTTCTCATAATCATAATAACTATTGTTATTATCTTTCTAAACGCAACGACTTTGATCGAACGTTCAACGTGAACTGTTTTACATAATAGATTTAAGAAAAGTTTTGAATATGTCTACAATACTAATTCAAAACAATGTGTTTAATGTTCTATCTCTTTCTCTTATATGCTCATCACAAATTGTGTTTTATTTCCACAATACAAAAAATTCTCCCTTACATGTTCGTTTTTCTTTACCCATTCAAACAAAAAATAGGTTTGGTAGCATTATCACGAGTAATAAATAATACATAAGTTCGCATCAAATGAATCATTTCGATGTAATCTTTCATTTGTTTGTCCTGATACCACGTAGTAAATTAGAAGGGAAAAATAGTCATTTATATAGTAAGTATCTTGATTTGTCATAGAATGGGTTACACCAAAATAAAGTATATAATTTAACATAGAATATGTTTTTACCTAATTGATAGAAACAGCAATAGGTCTGATTTATCGGAATGTGATGACCACCAATATACTCCTCCTTCTTCTCCAGCACTTGTTATTCTCATGATACCAGACTCGAGCGAGCGTAGAGAAGTGTATACAGTATACTGCTTACTGCGCTAGTCATGAGAGCTAGCGAGTGCTGCAAGGAATAGGTATTAGTCGCGCTCGTGTTGAACATGTTTACCGCTCGGCAGATATCAAGAGATTATGATTTCTACTCACATTCTCCTGTTAGGCCGTCTCTAGTGTCCGAAATTCACGTGACTGTGCCCACATAAGGCAGTCTACAGAAAAACGTATTTCATGTTATTTGTTTTACACAATAAAACTGCTACTTTTTTTGAAAGGAAATTTTTGCATTGTATGTATTAATTTAGCAATTACACATTTAGGGAAGAGTGAGACTTTTTTTGGGAATTGAGATGTTATAATTTCGATTGTTCGTGTTTCTGTTCGTTTCGGCGACGTGGGCATTTTTATTTAGAATTAGTGCCTTGTGGTGATAAAATTAGTTCAAAGAAATCAGGTTCAATACAGTGATACGTCTTCTGATGATGGTTGTGATACCAAAACGTACCTACAGACAAAAATAATAAGCATATGTGTTAGTGTGACCTATTTCCCGAGAATTTCATATAGAGATAAGTGTACAAAAAAATGGGGAATAATATTTACTTTCAGGGGAAAATAATAGGTATATCTCAGCAACTATGCTTTTTCATGAAAAATTCAAAACGATCAAAGTGGTTCCTTGGGAAATTCCCTATGAGAAGACAATTTAAAATTGATAATTCTCATTAGCTTTCCTTTTTCGGAAAATTGGGGCCAAGCGTATACAGGGTGTATATAAATAATTGCGAAAAAATTCAGGGGGTGATTCCTTGTTGAAAAATAAGGTGGGTCTTCCATATAAGAAAATCATTTGACCCCCTCAGGTTAAGATACAGCCTTTTATATGGGGCGCCAAAAAAGTAGTTTTTTTATTTTTATCTTCTCAATCCAAAAAGTTACAAAAATGAAATTAAGCACACATCATTTGCTATTAAGAAGGCATCCAATACTGAGTTGCTGGTTTTCCACCATGTTTGTAAGGGGTAGAAATAACCACCCCTAAAACTTGTTTTTCACTTCACTTTTTCGCTTATGTGTATATTGCCAATTAAAAATTTATTTTAGATAGCTTGTTTCATTCTGAACAAAAAAGTTCTCTTGTAATTTTTTCGAAAAATTGAAGATGAGAAAAAAATTATTTACTTACAAGTACATGGCACGATTCTCATAGAGTGGAATTTTAATTAAACTTTGATTTACCTAGTAGGCGGCTGTCATGTTGACATATTTTGTTAAGACAACTAAATTATTTTTAGTATGTGCAATAATAAATGAGTTGATGGAAATTTCTTAGAAGCGACAAGAAAATATTCAGAAATGTATCCCCATCGCGTCGCTCCTCATCACAGTCTATTTGCACGGCTTCATCAACGACTACGAGAAAATGGTACCTTCAAAACGATAAAACATGATTGTGGTCCCCAACGCGAAGTTAGAACATCAGCATTAGAGGAAGCAGTACTTAATTTAGTCGACGAGCAACCTAACATTAGTACAAGGAAGATTGGTTTCTGTTACATGTTAACACATACGAGTCAAGGCTCTATTACCGCGGGATTTTCCGAGTCGTCTAGTATTTTCCTCTTGGATGCTGGAAGTGATTAGACAAAACTATGCATTTATGAAGGTCTTATTTACAGATGAGGCTAAGTTTACTAGAGAGGCGATTATTAATTATCATAATAACCACATATGGGTCGAAGAAAACCCTCACGCTATAATAATAGAAGCTCACCATCAAGAAGAATTTTCTTTAAATGTGTGGTTAGGGAATATTGGGAATCAGTTAGTTGGTCCACATTTTCTGCCGCCTAGATTATATGGGAATTCATACAGTTTATTTCTGAGAGAAGACTTGCCACTATTACTTGATGATATTCCTTTACGTGAGAGAATGAAAATGTGGTTTATGCACATTTTAGTGTAAGAGCACGTGAGATTTTGAATGAAGTCTATCCAAATCGCTGGATAGGTCGAGGTGGGCCTCAGTTTTGGCCACCTCGATTCCCGGACTTAAATTCTTTGGATTTTTATATTTGGGGGCATTTAAAAACTTTGCCATACAAGACCTGGAAGATCTACGAAACCGCATAATTGTTTCATGTAGGGTGATTCAAGATACCCCAGAAATGTTCCACCGGATACGAGGATCAATGCGTCGCCGTCTGTAATGGCTGAAGGGGGTCATTTCGAACATCTCATATGATCTCTATTAGATTCTAATTCAAGAATAATATTTAATTGTTACATTATTTTAAGTGCAGTTTGCGTTCCATTAAATAGCTTATCTGTCAATTGTGCATTTGTGTACACTTCCATTTTACTGAAATTCTTTACAAAAGGGCCTCAAAATGATAATAGTGTAAGACAATTAACAATGATTTTAGCTTATCTTTGCACATACTAAAAATAATTTAGTTGTCTTAACAAAATATGTCAACATGACAGCCGCCTACTAGGTAAATCAAAGTTTAATTAAAATTCCACACTATGAGAATCGTGCCATGTACTTGTAAGTAAATTATTTTTTTCTCAGAAATCTTCAATTTTTCGAAAAAATTACAAGAAAATTTTTTTGTTCAGACAAGCTACCTAAAATAAATTTTTAATTGGCAATATACACATAAGAGAAATAGTGAAGTGAAAAACAAGTTTAAGGGTGGTTATTTCTACCCCTTACGAACATAGTGGAAAACCAGCAACTCAGTTATTGAATGCCTTTTTAATAGCAAATAATGTGTGCTTAATTTTATTTTTGTAACTTTTTGGATTTAGAAGATAAAAAAAAACTACTTTTTTGGCGCCCCATTTAAAGGGTTGTATCTTAACATTAGGGGGTCAAATGATTTTTTTATATGAAAGACCCACCTTATTTTTCAACAAGGAATCACCCCTGAATTTTTTCGCAGTTATTCATTTATATACATATAATTAATTTTTTTTTTCAAAAGACGGCAATATCTACGAAACCATGTTTTTTATGAAAAATTGAAGAAATTTTTCTATAAGGTATCATTTTTTAATTCATAATTCTCATTAGTTTTTCGGTAAAATAAAGTTCAAGCGTATAGACATATTTTTTTTCAAACGGGAAAGCATGCTTTTTTATATAAAATTGAGCAGTACCAAAGTTGTTCCTCGGAAGATTTGATATAATATGACATTATATTGAATTCAAATTTTTCCATAAACTGTTCCATGTATGAGTTCATGGAAGTATTTCCATATTACTCATCAGCAGCCTGATCACTCATGTTGTTCCAACTAAAAAAAAATTTTTTTTCAATCTAGAGGATATAAATAAATTGTATTGGATGTTTAATTTTCGGTATCCAGTTACCTGATCAATAGATGACACGAGACGAAGAAAATAAACACACTTTTATGAATAACAAAAGAAAGACACTTATTTCCAATTTTTTAAACCACAAAGTATTTAAATTAATCAATTCCACACTAAAAATGACGTTTACAGGATGAAATTTATTGATAATTTAAATGAATAAATAGTTTTTCGAGTCAACAAATACCAATAAAACAACAAATTTCACAACAACTCAGCTGTATCTATTTTGTAACGTATATGCGTATACTACAACTACGCGTACATGTGGCATTATTTTGGGCATAGTATGATGTAGTGTGTATTATTAACGCTTGCGCACTAACTGAGTGCAATGGTGCTCCATCAAGGATGTTAAATTTAAAAAAAAAATTAAATACTAACTTCTACTCTCATTTTTTACTGTACCTCAATTTTCAGAAATATGCTAGTCAGAAAAAAATTGAGTGTTTTGAAGAGCATAATCATTATTTGCATTACAGACATTATTTCTGCAACCTTCGTGCAGTAATTGACTGCACATCCAGCCCAAAACGTAAACTTCTGAGTTTTTCCATCCAAATCACATGTAACGTCAACATCATTCCCGAATTGATTTTTTGAAGATTGTGTATTACAATCTTATCAAAATTTTTCACCATCTCCCGTTTTTGTAAAAGGAACCTCACTATAACTGTCTGCAGATGTTGCAGTAATTGACTGGCTATAATTTCACGTAAACTGCAGCGAAATTTCATAGAATCAGGTGTTACCATTTTTTGACCCGATTATCGAGAATAAATTTTCGATGCTGTCTGGAGTCAATCTTTGGGTAAATAAAAATATAAAATTGAAATTATGTATTAAGTTCTCAAATAACAATTTTAAGGCATTTATGTTCGCTATCCAACCAGTAATTCATGGTGAATTAAAAGCACTTTTTTCAGCTTTTAGAATATTGAGATACTGTTTCATTTCTCCCAGTTTAACCAAATGATGATCAGACCTTATGAGAACGGGCCTCCTATATTTTTTGTCTTTGCATTTTGTTGAATTAAATATGTCGAAAAGAGTGTCAATGTTTTTATAAAATTAGCTGTATTTATTGCATTAGATGGTAATTTATTTAATGTAACATGGCATAAAATGCCAACATGAACTGAATGGCTAAACACGTGAGCTGCTAAACCAACTCTCATTGTGCTGAAAGGGGGTAAAGTAATCAATTTTTCTGTTTATTTCGGGCCATTCTTGGAATTTGCTGAGAATCTGCTTCATAAAACTTTCGAATATGCCCCCAAGAATAAATCTCATTGTTGTACTAAATGTTATACTTTATAAATTGTTACGTAAACATTTGAGCAAATGTGAGGGAGTCATAGAAGTAAATTTTTTCTTTTATGGAAGTTAAGTACGTCTTATCGACTAATTGAAAGCAGCTTTCTCAATTTTACTTTGTAGGTGCCTAAATCACATACGACTTTTGCCACAAAACCCGTTTCATAAATTTTTTCAATGATATTTGAACACATATCACCTGACAAAGCCTCTTTACCTAAAAAGTAACCTATTACCTGTTTAAAATCTGAATATATTCCCTTAATCATAACAACAATTGCATGGTTACACAATTTAAACGAATGAGGTTGAATATCTCCTAGATCCTGGGAGTCTTGAAACGTATCTTGAGATGAATCATAACTCAAGTGTTCCTGTAATGACATTTCATCAAATATAAGGCAAACAACTTTTTCTTCAGGTTTGGTTATTTTGACTTCAAGTTGGATAACTCAAACACCTTGTTGTTTACACCACCAAGAACGTAAGGAGCTGATTCTAGGAAGACAAAGATATAGTTTTGAAGAAATATATATGACTTAGTTGAACAATAAAACAAAATAGTTGAATAAAAAAAAACTAACGCAAATTCTTTTTCGTTACTCTCATACCTCCTTCCTTCTTTCTAACTTGACTTCGAACAAATTGATTGTAAACTTCACTCGCTTCGGGATGCACAAGATTGGTAACAGGATTTTGGAATGAACTTTTTTAAATTTTGTTGAAATTCAATTATCATCTGCTTGAGCTTCTTATTTTTGTCTTCTAACGTTTCCTTATTAGCACAAGTGGAAACAACCACAGCTAGATATTCTTCTGTAGAAAGTATTTCATCCACCCTAACTTTCTTTGGTAAGTAGGAATCAGCCCAGGTAATAAACCCTGGCTAAACAAATCATATGTGTGAAGTGAGCCTGTATAAAACCCAGCCTGACTTCGACTTGGCAACACTGCGTGCTTAGACTTCTCATGAATTTTAATTTTTTTTTCAATTTCTTTTCACGCAAGGACTCCTTAAGCCTCTCTGTGCAACGATCAGTTTTTCTGTGTATATTTCTCTTGATGTTAGCTCCAAGTTGATACATACACAATACGGCACAAACGAGATAGCATACTTAGAAAAAATAAAACTGAGACTTCTCATGATTTTAATTTTTTTTTCAATTTCTTCTTGCGTAAGGACCCCTTCAGCCTCTCTGTTCAACGATCAACCTTCCAGCGTACATTGCTCTTGATGTAAGCTCCAAGCTTATACCATACACAATACGGTTCAAACGAGATAGCATACTTAGAAAAAATAAAAACTGAGACTTCTCATGAATTTTAATTTTTTTTTCAATTTCTTTTTGCACAAGGACCCATTCAGCCTCTCTGTGCAATGATGAAACATCTAGTGTACATTTCTGATGATGTTAGCTTGAATTTGATACCATACACAATCCGGCACAAACGAGATAGCATACTTAGAAAAAATAAAAACTGAGACTTCTCATGGATTTTAATTTTTCTTTCGATTTCCTTTTGCGTAAGGACCCATTCAATCTCTCTGTGCAATGATGGAACATCTAGTGTACATTCCTGATGATGTAAGCTTCAATTTGATACTATACACAATACGGCATAAACGAGATAGCATACTTAGAAAAAATAAAAACGGAGACTTCTCATGAATTTCAATTTTTTTTCAATAAGGACCTGTAAGGGTTCAAATTACTCTCACTTAAGGATAAACTAAAAGCTCTATTTTATCACTTGGTTGCCGACAGCTACAGTGAAGACGGTCGTGAGTTATAATTTTAGATGTTAAGAATTCGGGCGCCAGGGTATTTTAACCAACCAATGAATTATGTATATAACTAGGGGATACAAATACTCAAGTCCCCAGGTTAAATTACCCTGAAAGAAAAAATAAAAGACCTTTACCCAGAATGATTGAAATTTACTAGTAATTGAAATACTAATATTGATACAGTTTATGACAGAACTTATATTAATGAGATATGAAGCGAATGAATTGAAAATATGGATGAAGGTAATTGCTCAAATCATTAAAACAAGTGAAAAGTTGAATTTACACAATATACAAATACTCAATGATTATTTCAATTGTTACATAAAACCAAAATCGGTAGCCTGACCTGGTGAGAGCTGGCTGTTGTACTTGCTTGGTTATGGATTAATACTTCTACTTGATGTAGGGGGCTCCTGCCACATTTGTAATACCGTTTCCACGATTGTACATCACCAGTAAACCAGCGACTCCTAAGTAATCTTTTCCACAGCAGATTCAAGCCAACCTCAATACACTTGTTGAATTTTCCACAACATAAACAGAAAAAAGGAACCCTGAAATCACGAAATGTTTAAACCTCTATTGTTCTATTGTCCTCAGAAGACAGACACAGACAGACAAATACATAGCAATTGTTGAACAAATTAGGACTAGCCTATGTCCTGTCAGATACCACCTGTGAAGGCAAATTAATTCCAGAAGTCAGTGAATAAATCAAATGGAATTAGAAAGATATTTACCTCTATCACGATAGGGTTTTCCTTCCAATGAGACAAAATTTACTTCCGTTCTCAACCAGTCACGTTGAAACAAAGTTTTGATCCCCTAAGGTGTATTAATTACTCGAATAATTCCTATTATTCCAATCCAAATTGGTAATTGATGCCTTTACTTTCAACGGAAGAATATTCCCAGATTTTGGTTCCAAACACAAGCTTGGTATCAGCTCTCTGTTGAAATAACCTAACAACGCACTTCCCGCTTGAACGATTGACCAGAAGTAACGCCATTTTCTCTTTCTTTCCGGCATCTCGTTGTCTCACAGAATAACCTCGAAATAGAAGCGGTAACTACGGATCTGACACCGAACAATCATGACCCTCAGAATATACGGTCTAGCATAGCTGACGTCACAGGAGTTAACCGATTGTACTACAGCGGCCATTTCTAAGCTGTTAAGTGGAATTTCACGTTATAGACCCTTTCAGCCTCTCTGTGCAATGATGAAACATCAAGTGTACATTTCTGATGATGTTAGCTTCAATTTGATACTATACACAATACGGCACAAACGAGATAGCATACTTAGAGAAAATAAAAACTGACACTTTCATGAATTGAAAAAGTGTTTTTTGCGTAGTTTCATATCAATTTCTGAGACGGAATGAGCGTGAGCGGACGTAGTCTTCACTTGAATCAGTTTACATGGCACATAGTATGGTTTCGACTAATGACCAAACGGTAAATGCAATCCACTTGAAATTTTGGCATAAAGATTTTAATTTGGTGGTACCTTTATCAGAGCGGTCCGTCGAATCACTCGACGCCATTCGCTTTGTTTCATGCCTCGTCCGGTGCACTAACTATCTGACCGATTGTGGACAGAAATAATATTAAAAAACGTCAGGACGTTGACTGCGGGTGCGGCACCCGACAAAGGGCTAGTTCGTCCCCGCGGATCGTACAGAGATTTGTACACTTACCGGAACGCCTCCTGCAATGTCCCGGCGGCCGTTGAGAGAACTCGGTTTGCCAGATGTCTGTGTGCTGAATCCGTCTTCTTTTTGTGACACCGACTATTTCGTGGATTTGTAGCTTACTATAATAGACTTATGGACTATCCACTCCCAAGATAGAGCGCACGTAGACAAGTGCTGCGGAATTCACGTGAGCAGAATACGCACATCTAGAGCAAATGAATTGATTGTTCGATCATTTGATTCATAGAACTAATAGCAATCGTCGACTGATTAAATCACAAAATAGTCGATTGATCAATTGGTGTAATATTTCAGAAAATAGTTTATTTCTCAACTTTTCGGACCGACGAAAAAATTTCAGTAATCATGTTCTCGATATAAATGCCATATTTTTCACTGACTACTTGCAAGTTTTCACACCCACCCAGGAGGTATTGCAGTGTGAGAACCGAAGGTATATTATGAAAGACATTTTGAAAGAACTTGTAGGTATACATATATGTTAGCATAAATGCTGGTAATATTGGGTTGACTACCTACTACTACTGGCTGGGGTCATCTCTGGCGCCGCGCCAGTCTGTCGGCTCCAGAGCTATCGGCGATTACGGAGACGCCCCTAATAACTGAACCTCGGCAAGTGAGAACGCGAGGAAGAGCATTAATCTATTATTATTCAACTTTCGTGTAGAAAACATCGTAATAAAATTTTAATCAGTGCCTTTCTCTATTATTTTCCTAACATATATTATAACAGTCAGCTCTCACAAGGGTGGTTCGCCAGGAGTCCTATCATCCCACGTGTGTCGAGTGCATGAACAGGAGAAATTAAAAATGACATTGATAAGTAATCATGATAAGTATCGAAAATTTATCACATTTTATTCCTGCGATTCTAGGACCGGGACAAATCACGTCGTTGAATCCTCATTGTAAAAGGCGTCCTAATGTTCTAAATCGTATTGTTCACCTAATTTATAATACCCCTAGGACAGGGATAAGTCGAACAGTTTGACTCATCCCTGTGAAAGGCCTCCTACCTCCCCTCACAGCCTTACCATTACCTCACATAAAATGATTTAATTATCTGCTAAAAGCTCAATACTTTCTTGTGATCTTTATCTACATAGTCACATAAGATTTATTTGTCGTATTAAATACCATTAGTTCGATTGAAACAATCTATATTTGTAAAAAGTGCCACGACATAATCTATATTGGTATTTTTGTAATAACTTCCTCCATTTACGAGAGCATATTTGAAAATTTTTAATTCCGAAAGCCCTAACTAGACTAATAGGCGATTGAAAATATTAATATTTGAAATCCGCTGCCGTTTCAAATAATTCCGCTTTAATACATACGAATAGCTAAACAAAACGTTTACACATTCGTCTATGTATCATTTAATGAGAAGAAACTGGTAATATAAATTTAACCTTTAACATATTCCATGCATAAAAAACATGTATAGCGTTCATTCAAATTGATGTTATCATGCATATTTAGTGGTAAACAAGGAATCATTATCCATCTCGTACAAATGTCGCACTGTACCCAATCGGTAGTGATATTTAATAAATCTTCGCCACATATCAAGCATCTATTACTCATATCGCACGAAAAGTTTAATAGATTCCTCGTCATAACTGATCTAAATTGTCTGGGCTCAAGACAATCGAAAATAGTGTTACCGTTTTCATATATTATGTCCATCGCAAATTGAACAACGAATACACCGCAATTGTAACTATCGCTTTGCACAGGAAGATCATTAATTAACCGTGGAAATCCAGTCTGATCCTAAATGTAAACGTTTAGATAAAAATTCTCGGGAAATAGGTCACAATTTAAATTTTCGTCTTTACGTACGTTTCGGTCTCACGACCTTCATCAGAAGACTTATTATGTAAAAAGGGGTTAATTAAAACTAATTAGCACAAGAGTCCATATCGCACAATTTTCAATCAAAAAGCCCACGCCGTGGAAACGAACAGAACCACGAATAATCGAAACGATACAATTTTCGATTATTCGTGGTTCTGTTCGTTTCGACGGCGTGGGCTTTTTGATTGAAAATTGTGCGATATGGACGCTTGTGCTAATTAGTTTTAATTAACCCATTTTTACATAATAAGTCTTCTGATGAAGGTCGTAAGACCGAAACGTACGTAAAGACGAAAATTTAAAACAGAGTGTTATTGTGACCTATTTCCCGAGAATTTTTATATAAATTCATACTGAGTCAAGAATCTTCATATTATGTAAACGTTTAGTGAATATTCTAAAATATTTGTTGGTTTCCGCTAATGAACTGCCCGCCGGATTCAAAAATGAAAATTTTTTCGCGTTCATATCGCATACTACCAAGCACCAATGGTTTTTATTCTTTAAATATGGCATCAAGCACTTGCTGTACATATCACAGTTAAATTTGACACGAGATGATTTAAAATCAAATAAATTGGCAGAATCATGAGATGTTAATACACTAAACCTGTCTCTGTGATCTTCAGCAATTTTAAATAAATAAACATCTATAAGAAAATTACCCAGCCACATCTTTTTCCCATTGACATGTATCATTAATTCTTCGTAGTCCGAGATACATATTTTATATACAGGTTGTGCGCCGGGATGTACACCAACAACGTAATCAGTGCTATTATAATTTTGATAATAATTTTCGTTTACGACTAAGTGTTTTCATTGAAAGTAATTTCCCGCACGGCAGCAATAGTGGTATCATGTTTTTCCGATCCGTCTACGTACGTATTTAACAATTTCGGTTGAAAATATGAATGCTTGTACTTTTTCTTTTTATTCCATTGTTCCTCTGACATATTCCCGTTATCATCCTCATTCCCACGTTTTCTTTTAATAGGTATCGCACATCTTACTCTTGAAATGTTAAAGCAACATTCTTTATGGATGCTTTCTACTACTTTCCTAGTTTCCCTTAAAAATCGTGTACATCTTAAATTTCTATTTCCCAACAGAACATTATTCTTAACTTGCCCGAACCAGTTTCACACTGGAGCATTACTATAACGCTGGGTCCGCGAGATTTTAGATTGAAGATCGTTTGTTATTATATTGGCCCGAAGAGGTAAATAAGGCAAATATTTCCTCAAGATAATATGAAGCATATCTGGGCAGTACAATGCATTTTCATCATGTTGATCATTTTCTTCTATTATAACGATTTTATCTAATAAATTTTTAAAGTGAATGTAAAATCTGCTATTCCGGTATATCGTAGATTGCGAATTTACGTTTATATCAATTTCACTTGATGTTTCTAAATTATCAGTAGTCCACTTCCTGTTATTATTCCGAATGCTATTCAAACTATTGATTACCTCCTCGATTCGTGATAATAATCAACTTGACAATTTTCATGTCAAAATAGGAGTAATGAATTATTCAGGTCTAAGATTACAGTATTACAGTCTAAAGTTCTTAAATCTACTTAGTTACGTACGAATCAATGTACCTATATTATATGGTTTTATTATATGATCTTTATTTAAATAAAAACCAATTTGATGAAGTTTCAAAATATGAAAATATGAATCACAGTGAAATGTGTAGTGACGTCACGCTATCGGAGTCGATAATCATCTACAGGCTTTTTTCGAAAGGGCATCGATGTGTGCTTCGATACAATGCTGCTGCGAGTGCGCCTGAGTATACTATGCAGTATACTCAGGCGCAGTCATATTATTTACAGTCGGCTTATTTATAGTACCGACAAAGTAAAAGACATGAAAGAGATACCGCGAACCGCTGTATTTTTGTCTGATAATACATAATCTCACCACTTTTGCAACCGCCTTTACCTCTGTCATAACGCGCGCATAGCTCGATTCTTTTATTTTATCAGTTGTGAAATCAACTGTATATAAAATTTATATCTCGGACTACGAAGCATTGATGATACATGTCAATGAGAAAAATATGTGGCTGGGTAATTTTCTTAAAGATATTCATTTATTTAAAATTGCTGAAGATCACAGAGACAGGTTTAGTGTTTTAACATCTCATGTGTTATGATATTTCTTTGGTTTCTTGTTTCCTTTATGTTGGCATTACTTAGGTTGGTGCCTGTGAACGGAGTGCGGTCGCCAACCAGCGATTAGAGTGAAGCGGGAAGCGTGATTGAGGTTAATGCTGGACCACGTTGACAGCGCTGTAGCTAGTTGTTAATGATAATGTACAATTACTATTACTCTATTTTACTAGTTAGTTACAATAGTTATTTAATGAACTGCTTTAAATATCAATGTTAAGTGATCGCCCTACCCCTGAAGGTATCCTGCAACACATGATTCTGCCAATTTATTTGATTTTAAATCATCTCGTGTCAAATTTAACTGTAATATGTACGGCAAATGCTTAATGCCATATTTCAAGAATAAAAACGATTGGTGCTTGGTAGTATGCGATATGAACGCTAAAAAATTTTCATTCTTCAATCCGGCGGGCAGTTCATTAGCGGAAACCAACAAATATTTTAGAATATTTACTAAACGTTTACATTTAGGATCAGACTGGATCTCCACGGGTAATGATAATCCTGTGCAAACCGATAGTTACAATTGCGGTGTATTCGTTGTTCAATTTGCGATGAACATAATTTATGAGAACGGTAACACTATTTTCGATTGTCTTGGGCCCAGACAATTTAGATCAGTTATGATGAGGAATCTATTAAACTTCGTGCGATATGAGTACTTACCTAATAGATGCTTGATATGCGGCGAAGATTTATTAAATATTACTACCGATTGGGTACAGTGCGACATTTGTGAGAGATGGATAATGATTCCTTGTTTACGATTAAATATGCAAGATAATATGAATTTAAATGAACGCTATACATGTTTTTTATGCATAGAATATGTTAAAGTTTGAATTTATATCAGTAGTGCATCATTAAATGATACATAGATGAATGTATAAACGTTTTGTTTCAATAGCTATTCGTATGTATTAACGCAGAATTATTTGAAAAGGCTGCGGATTTCAAATATTAATATTTTCAATAACCTATTAGCCTAGTTAGGGCTTTCGGAATTAAAAATTTTCAAATATACTCTCGTAAATGGAGAAAGTTATTACAAAAATACCAATATAGATTATGCCGGGCCATTTTTTACAAATTTATATTGAAATAATAAATGAAACTACTTTGTTTTACTACCACTGATATTTAATATAGTCGTTACTATAGTTTCAACACTAAACGTGTCATCTTCAGACGAAAAATGAATTTAACAAATATTAAATCTACTATATATAGGTTAAAGAAGGATTTCAAACAAATTTTATGGCTATAGGAAATAGTTCTAGGAAAAACCAGAGAGGGGTAAGGTGATTAGGTAATTCCGTGAGGACATTAGTGGTGCGGGTATATTTACTAACAGACTTTAAATACTGAAATCAGGTTATTAATACATTGAAGAGATTACTCTAATATAAATCTAGTTGATCGTTTAGGATCTTATTATCATACATCTTCATTCCTTTGAAAATTTCCATTGACTCTAATATATTTAGTATTGAAGTTTCATCTTGACTATGTAAAATTTGGACATTATTCAAATTAGGAAAGGTATGGCCTGTTTCTAAAATATGATTTGCAAATGAAGAATCGATTTTATTATTTTTAAAGGAACGAAAATGTTCTTTGTATCTAACTGCTATGTTACGGCACGATCTACCTATATAAAAACTATCACACTCTGAACAAGTTAGTTTATAAACTCCGGGTCTTTTAAATTTGTCAGTTTTATCTTTCGCATTGAACAGAATATGAGATAATTTGTTTGGGGGTTTGAAGCTGATGGTCAGGTTATGATGGGATAAGATGTTTGCAATTGTTTCGCTTATAGAACCAAAATAAGTTAAAGAAACATATTTTAATGAGTTACCTTTGTATTTTATAAAGGGATAAATGCTATTGTAAATTAATTTTTGTCTTTTTCTATTCATTAATTTAGAAACTACTTGAGGACCGAAACCGTTATTTGTAGCAATGACTTTAATTGTATCTAGTTCTTTAGGAAGATTTTCTTGAGATAAGGGAAGGGAAAAGGCTCTATGTATCATTGAATGAAAAGCAGCTAGTTTATGACTATAGGGGGTATGTGAAGAGGTACAAATTACTGTATCTGTGAAAGTAGGTTTTCTGTAAATGTCGAATGAGATGCTATTATTATGATGTGATAATGTTAAGTCTAAGAAATTTATTTTGTGATCCTTTTCTGTCTCTAATGTGAATTTTATGTTGGGATGAATATTATTGAAGAATGATAAGAAAACATCTAATTGTCTAGGTGTACCTTCAAAGAGGGCTAAAATATCGTCTAACGTCTACATATCTGTACCAAAATTGAATATGTTTTTTAGTTATGGCAGAACTCATTATAGTATCTTCTATGTGAGACATAAAAATATCTGCGAGAAGTGGACTTAATGGAGAACCCATAGCTAATCCGTTATTTTGAGTATAAAATTTGTTATTAAACTGACAGTAATTTTGACTGAGGCATAAATCAAATGCCTGTTCTATTTCTGATTTTATCAAAGGGTTAATATGTGACTTTTCTAAGATATTTGTGATTAAATTTTGACATTCACTGGGAGGGATATTTGAAAACATATTAGAAACATCAAAGGATACCAACATACCGGTATTAGTTATAATTTTTGCTTTTATCGAATTTGCGAGTTCAACTGAGTTTTTTACTGCAAATTTGGGTTTGAAATGAAATATATTTTTGAAAAAGGAATTAAGTTTTTCGGAAAGTTTGTGTGGGGCTATTGATATAAGATACTACCGGGCGAATAGGAGCGTTCTCTTTGTGATTTTTTATAAGGCCGTAGAGTTTTGGAGATGACGGTTTACTATTTATAAGCTTAATTTTTTCAAAATTGTTCGTAATTAAAAATTGACTATTATTCAAAAATTGTTTCGTTTTCAACTGGAATTGATTAATGGGGTCTTTTTTAATTTCTGTTAAATCTGAGGAAATAAATGCAAACATCTTATCGTCATAATCTTTTTTTTCAATAATCACTGTTGCATTCGATTTGTCTGCTTTTGTAAGAACAAGATCATTAGACTTTATTTTATCTTTGATTGATTTAATAGAAGAAAAATCTGTGTTATTTACTTTGGAATTTTTGTTAGATGAAAGGATCTTGTTGATATTTGCTTTAGTTATAATGGTATATGGTAAGTTTTTCAATGCAAGTTCTACTTCTGTAATTGTAGTCTCCCAGTGAATGTCAAAATTTAATCACAAATATCTTAGAAAAGTCACATATTAACCCTTTGATAAAATCAGAAATAGAACAGGCATTTGATTTATGCCTCAGTCAAAATTACTGTCAGTTTAATAACAAATTGTATACTCAAAATAACGGATTACCTATGTGTTCTCCATTGAGTCCACTTCTCGCAGATATTTTTATGTCTCACATAGAAGATACTATAATGAGTTCTGCCATAACTAAAAAACATATTCAATTTTGGTACAGATATGTAGACGTTAGACGATATTTTAGCCCTCTTTAAAGGTACACCTAGACAATTAGATGTTTTCTTATCATTCTTCAATAATATTCATCCCAACATAAAATTCACATTAGAGACAGAAAAGGATCACAAAATAAATTTCTTAGACTTAACATTATCACATCATAATAATAGCATCTCATTCGACATTTACAGAAAACCTACTTTCACAGATACAGTAATTTGTACCTCTTCACATACCCCCTATAGTCATAAACTAGCTGCTTTTCATTCAATGATACATAGAGCCTTTTCCCTTCCCTTATCTCAAGAAAATCTTCCTAAAGAACTAGATACAATTAAAGTCATTGCTACAAATAACGGTTTCGATCCTCAAGTAGTTTCTAAATTAATAATTAACTCATTAAAATATGTTTCTTTAACTTATTTTGGTTCTATAAGCGAAAAAATTGCAAACATCTTATCCCATCATAACCTGACCATCAGCTTCAAACCCCCAAACAAATTATCTCATATTCTGTTCAATGCGAAAGATAAAACTGACAAATTTAAAAGACCCGGAGTTTATAAACTAACTTGTTCAGAGTGTGATAGTTTTTATATAGGTAGATCTTGCCGTAACATAGCAGTTAGATATAAAAAACATTTTCGTTCCTTTAAAAATAATAAAACCGATTCTTCATTTGCAAATCATATTTTAGAAACAGACCATACCTTTCCTAATTTGAATAATGTCCAAATTTTACATAGTCAAGATAAAATTTCGAAACTGAATATATTAGAGTCAATGGAAATTTTCAAAGGAATGAAAATGTATGATAATAAGATCCTAAACGATCAATTAGATTTATATTACAGTAATCTCTTCAATGTATTGATAACCTGATTTCAGTATTTAAAGTCTGTTAGTAAATATACCCGCACCACTATTTTCCTCACGGAATTACCTAATCACCTTACCCCTCTCTGGTTTTTCCTAGAACTATTTCCTATAGCCATAAAATTTGTTTGAAATCCTTCTTTAACCTATATATAGTAGATTTAATATTTGTTAAATTCATTTTTCGTCTGAAGATGAAACGTTTAGTGTTGAAACTATAGTAACGACTATATTAAATATCAGTGGTAGTAAAACAAAGTAGTTTTATTTATTATTTCGTTAAAATGATAAACTATTACAAAGTAACGGCTTCCACAATTGAAATTTATATTGTTTCAATCGAACTAATGGTATTTAATACGACAAATAAATCTCATGTGACTATGTAGATAAAGATCACGAGAAAGTATTGAGCTTTTAGCAGATAATTAAATCATTTTATGTGAGGTAAGGGTAAGGCTGTGAGGGAACGTAGGAGGCCTTTTACAGGGACGAGTCAAACGGTACGACTTATCCCTGTCCTAGGGGTAATATAGATTAGGTAAACAATACGATTTAGAACATTAGGACGCCTTTTACAATAAGGATTCAACGACGTGATTAGTCCCGGTCTTAGAATAGCAGGAATAAAATGTGATTAATTTTCGATACACTTATCAATGTCATTTTTAATTTCTCGTGTTTATGCACTCGACACACGTGGGATGATAGGGCTCCTGGCGAACCACCCACGAAAAAAAAGGTAACGCACCCTTGTGAGAGCTGACTGTTATAATATATGTTAGGAAAATAATAGAGAAAGGCACTGATTAAAATTTTATTACGATGTTTTCTACACGAAAGTTGAATAATAATAGATTAATGCTCTTCCTCGCGTTCTCACTTGCCGAGGTTCAGTTATTAGGGGCGTCCCCATAATCGCCGATAGCTCTGGAGCCGACAGACTGGCGCGGCGCCAGAGATGACCTCAGCCAGTAGTATGTAGTCAACCCAATATTACCATCATTTATGCTAACATATATGTATACCTACAAGTTCTTTCAAAATGTCTCTGACTTTCAAAATATACCTTCGGTTCCCACACTGCAACACCTCCTGGGTGGGTGTGGAAACTTGCAAGTAGTCGGTGATAAATATGGCATTTATATCAAGAGCATAATGACCGAAATTTTTTCGCTGATTCGGAAAGTTGAGAAATAAATTATTTTCTGAAATATTACACTAATTGAACAATTGATCAATCGACTATTTTGTGATTTAATCAGTTGACGATTGCTATTAGTTATATGAATCAAATGGTCGAATAATCAATTTAGTCACTCAAGATGTGCGTATTCTGCTCACGTGAATTCCGCAGCACTTGTCTTCGTGCGCTCTATCTTGGGAGTGGATAGTCCATAAGTCTATTATAGTAAGCTACAGATCCACGAAATAGTCGGCGTCAAAAAAAGAAGGCGGATTTAGCACACAGACATCTGGCAAACCTAGTTCTCTCAACGGCCGCCGGGACATTGTAGAGGGCGTTCCGGTAAGTGTACAAATCTCTGTACGATCCACGGGGACGAACTAGTCCTTTGTCGGGTGCCGCACCAGCAGATGCGACCCGCAGTCAACGTCCTGACGTCCTGTTTTTTGATATTATTTCTGTCCACAATCGGTCAGATAGTTAGCGCACCGGACGACGCATGGAACAGAGCGAATGGCGTCGATAAAGGTACCACCAAATTAAAATCTTCATGCCACAATTTCAAGTGGATTGCATTTACCGTTTGGTCATTACTCGAAAACATACCATGTGCCATGTAAACTGATTCAAGTGAAGACTCCGTCCGCTCATGCTCATTCCGTTTTAAAAATTGATAAAAACCTACGCAAAAAACACTTTTTCATTTCATGAAAGTCTCTGTTTTTATTTTTTCTAAGTATGCTGTCTCGTTTGTGCCGTATTGTGTATAGTATAAAATTGAAGCTAACAACATCAGGAATGTACACTGGAAGGTTGATCATTGCACAGAGAGGCTGAAGGGGTCCTTACGCAAAAAGAAATTGAAAAAAAAATTAAAATACATGAGGAGTCTCAGTTTTTATTTTTTCTAAGTATGCTATCTCGTTTGTGTCGTATTGTGTATAGTATAAGATTGAAGCTTACATCATCAGGAATTTACACTAGATGTTTCATCATTGCACAGAGAGGCTGAATGAGAACTTACGCAAAAAGAAATTGAAAATAAAATCAAAATCCATGAGAAGTCTCAGTTTTTATTTTTTCTAAGTATGCTATCTCGTTTGTGCCGTATTGTGTATAGTATCAAATTGAAGCTAACATCATCAGAAATGTACACTAGATGTTTCATCATTGCACATAGAGGCTGAATGGGTCCTTACGCAAAAAAAAATTGAAAAAAAAATCAAAATTCATCAGAAGTCTCAGTTTTTATTTTTTCTAAGTATGCTATCTCGTTTGTGCCGTATTGTGTATAGTATGAGATTGAAGCTTACATCATCAGGAATTTACACTAGATGTTTCATCATTGCACAGAGAGGCTGAATGAGAACTTACGCAAAAAGAAATTGAAAATAAAATCAAAATCCATCAGAAGTCTCAGTTTTTATTTTTTCTAAGTATGCTATCTCGTTTGTGCCGTATTGTGTATAGTATCAAATTGAAGCTAACATCATCAGAAATGTACACTAGATGTTTCATCATTGCACATAGAGG
Source organism: Endomychus coccineus (assembly GCA_958510875.1). Classification (NCBI taxonomy): domain Eukaryota; kingdom Metazoa; phylum Arthropoda; class Insecta; order Coleoptera; family Endomychidae; genus Endomychus; species Endomychus coccineus. Next base: position 84,305,205 of record OY294068.1, on the reverse strand, counting down.
CTGAATGGGTCCTTACGCAAAAAGAAATTGAAAAAAAAAATACATGAGAAGTCTCAGTTTTTATTTTTTCTAAGTATGCTATCTCGTTTGTGCCGTATTGTGTATAGTATAAGATTGAAGCTTACATCATCAGGAATTTACACTAGATGTTTCATCATTGCACAGAGAGGCTGAATGAGAACTTATGCAAAAAGAAATTGAAAATAAAATCAAAATCCATGAGAAGTCTCAGTTTTTATTTTTTCTAAGTATGCTATCTCGTTTGTGCCGTATTGTGTATAGTATCAAATTGAAGCTAACATCATCAGAAATGTACACTGGATGTTTCATCATTGCACAGAGAGGCTGAATGGATCCTTACGCAAAAAGAAATTGAGAAGAAAAATACAATCCATGAGAAGTCTCAGTTTTTATTTTTTCTAAGTATGCTATCTCGTTTGTGCCGTATTGTGTATAGTATCAAATTGAAGCTAACATCAACAGGAATGTACGCTATATGTTTCATCATTGCACAGAGAGGCTGAATGGTCCTTACGCAAAAAGAAATTGAAAAAAAAATTAAAATCCATGACAAGTCTCAGTTTTTATTTTTTCTAAGTATGCTATCTCGTTTGTGCCGTATTGTGTGTAGTATCAAATTGATGCTAACAACATCAGAAATGTACACTGAAAAGTTGATCATTGCACAGAAAGGCTGAAGGGGTCCTTACGCAAGAAGAATTTGAAAAAAGCATTAAAATCCATGAGAAGTTTCAGTTTTTATTCTTTCTAAGTATGCTACCTCGTTTGTGCCGTATTGTGTATAGTATCAAATTGAAGCTAACATCATCAGGAATGTACACTAGATGTTTCATCATTACACAGAGAGGCTGAATGGGTGGGTCCTTACGCAAAAAGAAATTGAAAAAAAAATTAAAATCCATGAGAAGAGTCTCAGTTTTTATTTTTTCTGAGTATGCTATCTCGTTTGTGCCGTATTGTGTATGGTATCAGCTTGGAGATAACATCAAGAGGAATGTACGCTGGAAGGTTGATCATTGCACAGAGAGGCTGAAGGGGTCATTACGCAAGAAGAAATTGAACAAAAAAAATTCATGAGAAGTCTGTTTTTATTTTTTCTAAGTATTCTATCCCGTTTGTGCCGTGTTGTGTATAGTATCAACTTGGAGCTATCATCAAGAGGAATATACCCTGAAAAACTGATCAGTCTCACTTTTTATTTTTTCTAAGTATGCTATCTCATAGGTGCCCTATTGTGTATAATATCAAACGAAAGCTCACATCTTCAGGAATGCACAATGAACGTTTCATCGTTGTACAGAGAGGCTGAATTATTCTCACGCAACATTGTATGCGAACTAAAGTAAAAATCTGTTAGTGTTGTCAGTTCTTATTATTTCCAATTAACTAAATTAGAGAGTGATATGTCCTTTAATGAAGTCAGTATTACATTTACTATTCATGTAAAATATGTGCGAGAAGTTTTAAGTTAGAAGCGGGCAGTGTTGCCAAGTCGAAGTGAGACTGGGTTTTACACAGGCTCACTTCACACACATAAACAAATCTTTGTTTGAAAAGCACTCTAATTGTAAACGGTCCGAACAAACAACGTAAGTGTTATCCAAATCTTGTATTTACAAGCAACAATTCATGATTTCAAGCTAGAAATGAAAGCAATTATATACCTAACTACATACCAAAACTTTTCTTTGATGTTTATAATTGTGTAGTATACTAACAGCTTAGGAAGTTTTGGGATTCTAAAAAATTAGTTGGGTTCACCTTTTTGTTGCTTGTTATTATTGCAGCAGTATACTGCTCAGATTGCACCGTCTTTATTTGGCATTTTACAAACTTATATATACATGAAAAACTCAAGAAACTGATATCAACTTTATGAAACAGCAAATGAGACTGGCAACTTACCAATACCATTAGTTAATAACTGATAGTATCTTCGTATCTCAACCAGAGAGATGTAAAGATAGAGAGCACTAGCGCCATAAGCGTAACGTTAAAAAAATGACTGAGGTTAAGCGAACTAACAGCTAGAGGATTCATCCCATAGACCTATTATCCTAAGGAGACTATTGTTTACATTGAAACACGATCAGACATTGCCGAAATTTCGGGTCACTCAGACCGCTATATATTACAAGTATGGCCGTATGGAATTTGCTTTTGCCGGATTAGTTGTTCTGTGTGCCCGATTGAGATTTGTAATTATTATAAAAACGTTCATAGCATTATTTATTGGTTATATTAGAAGCAGTACTGTTGAAATGTCGTTTTCTCTGAAAAATATTCCATAATTTATGGTAACCTGGAATATTCAATCGAATTATAGAATATTTGAATTTTTAAATATAGAACTTTATCATTCCAGTGCATCATTTGTTCAGAAGGCGACAATGCTGCGCACCTTTTATGAATGGGGACTTGTTTTGTACACGGTCGTACATACAGGTCTGGGAACGAAGTATGGCAACAATCACATTATTGAGTGAGAACCATAGAGATCACATATTAGATAGAGGAGTAAAGCCTGTGTTTAAGGTATATAAGCGGTGCGTAACATGTTCAAATTTCTTAGCTGTACCTACTTCTTCGTAGTTTTACCCTCCCCTCACACTCTTCTCCAATCGCATACATTGATGACGGCGTGCTCTTATATAAAAGTAACAGGAGAGGGGACCGCTAATAGAGAAAATTTCATTCGAACCCTGCGTGGCATTACGGCCCACTTTACTCCTCTATGCTAATATGATCTCTATGGTGAGAACACGATCGTATACGTGTCAGAGATCACTCTTCGACTGACGCGCCACCTATGCAACAGATGACGCTTAGCGGACTCACTTCTCACATAGGAAACTGCCTCGAGTTCCCAGACCTGTATATACGACCGTGGTTTTGTACTACACAATTTGACAGCTTCCGTATTTCTCGTAGCTATTTCGTAGCGATGTTGCCCACGGTCGTACACACAGGTCTGGAAACTCGAGGTTGTTTCCTATGTGAGCAGTGAGTCGCTTACGCGTCCCAGTTCGCGTAGAACCAAAAGTCGTCACGTAGGGGAAACATAAAAGGCGTCACCACGGTCGTATGTACGACCGTGGGCGTCACGTAAGAGTATCATCTTGATCTCTATGAAGAATATTCTGTGACATTTGTCAGTTAACTTGTAAACAGAAGGAATACCTGCGTTTTCAGCAAAAATGAAACTGTGCATTGTGCCTAAATGCAAAACGGGGTACAAAAGTGCAAAACTAGTTTTGATTTACTCGTTAGAATTACCAGGTTCGTCACAATTATCAGATTCCACTGGCACTTTGATTGAATCCTGTGAATAATAGATTTTTAATGAAGAGAATAAATTGAGTTCAATATGTTTGAAAGCACATCCCACACCAACAAAATTACCTAGAAAGGAAGCCACACCCATGCTATTGAACATTTTTCATTTTTACCCTTACCATTTGTTTTAGGAAACAAGTTGTGCTCTCCATGTAATGTTGCTGCTATAATTCCAAGTGAGAAGCAAAACAGTAGTATTAATATCTCGAACTCATCTCAAATTGTGTGTCATAGCTTATATTTATATGATATTCTACCTGAATAACAATTTACACAATTTTATCATCTGCATTTAATGTTGCATCATAATGAGCATTTTAATATTCATAGCGATGTCACGATTTGCACCTACCTCTACAATTTCCTTCATTATTTCTTCCCCCATATTAGAATCATATGGATTTTCTAATCCTTTGGTGGTTTTATCATTCATAATGGATAATAGCAAATCCTGATCCCAACCTTTGTCTACCACTTTCGACACACCACCACCTGTAAGTCATTGCATTGTCATTGTGTTACTGCTAATTACAATGATCATACAAACCTGTTAAATATCTTTGCTTTCTTTCTTCAGCTACAACTTTCCGCACATCCATCTTTCTGTTGATGTAAAATTTTTAAGTGAATGCACCTCTCTGTACCTCGATTCTGAACATGAAGAATTGAATCCATTGGCTACAGGTTTCCAGGCCTTGTTCTTCTCATCAACACTGACACCGTCAGTTTTCTTGCATTCAATAATGTGCTTATATTTATGCACAAGGCTTAAAAGCAGTTGCTTCTCAGTTTCAGAAAAATTAGGGATACGGGTCTTCGTTACAATAGTTTTCTACGAAAATAACAGTTTTCAGTAGAATTCACTACGATGATTGTGTATTATATTACCTTATTACCTTCCATTTCAACGGTGCAAATGGGCATTAGTAACACTGCTTGTGATTCCGGAAAGAAATCGTTTTACCCATAGATAACTCTACTACCGTACTACCTAGTAGAGTTATCTATGGTTTTACCCCCTCGCGATCCAAGCGCTAGCTGGTGACTGAGTGAGGGACTACGAGTTTGGGGACGCGTAAGCGACTCAAGTCAACCATAGAGTTTCCAGACCTGTGTATACGACCGTGGTGTTGCCTTACAGGTGATAGATACCGTTGATTCGACGACAAAGAGGTCTGTTGGTTTTCTTTGTCATACTTCTTGTAATCATTGCGACAAGTCAAATGGAGCTTTATGAATAAGATGTTTCGTGCCCTTAGGATAATAGGTCTATGCTTCATCCCCTCTCTTTACTTAATATCTATTATCCTTAGGCACTGAATTATACGTTAACAACTTGAACGATCGCTCGAGCGCAATCAGCGTCATTAAAACGAGCCTTCGTGTTAGAGTAGTACGGCTGCAAATCGTGTTTCGTGCATTGATTTATCTGTTTATCACGTTTGTGTTATGAGCGTTTTACGTCCACTGTCAATCGATTTTCACGTAAACCTGTTTTTGAAAACATTTTCGAACGTAAATGGTGAAAAGTTGTTGTGCTTATAACTGCACCAATGTATGGAGGCCAAATCAAGGTATCCAATACCACAGGTAAGTCATTTTTCGTAAATTATGTCTAAGAAGTGTGGAGCGTAGTAATCATAACCTCACACTGAAAGTGAAAGTACTTTTTTTGTGTTTGATTTTGATTCAATCTTGAGCATAATTTGGTACTTTTGGTAGTGCATTTCTAGAAATAAGTACGTTTTTTAGATTCCCCTTGAAGAAACCAGTCCGTTTAGAGCAATGGGTAAAACCTACGCGATTGGAAAATTGCATCCCTACACTTCATACCCTGATATGTAGTCAACATTTCAAAAAAGAAGATTATTCAGAATCAACACTAACCAAGAAATGGTTGAAACCTAATATAGTCCCAGTATTTAATTTCCCATGGTATAATCAAGAACATAACTTTAAGCATAGAAAATTAGAGCGAGCTCATGAGGCTGTGGTGGAGCCGATATTGGTAAAAAAATAAAAACCTTTTAAAATTAAACGTTGAGTTTTATTTTTATTCCTAGTTCTTTCCTCAATAATAGTAATATCAAACGAAATTGAAAACACATCTTATTCACATTTCAAGAAAAATCTTAAAATCTAAAGACAGCGATTAGGTATAATTTTACACATTAAAAATTTCAATTTTTCATCGCGAAAGCACATTATTTCTATTAAAAGCAATAATGGGTGCAACAAGGACGGGAAACCACGATTTACAGCGTGCCTGTTCTAACAACTTGGCTCGTTTTGTTTACATTGAACCGTCATTCCAGTTGTATACATAACATATATTTCAGTGTCCTTAGGCTAATAGGTATATGGTAGTATACAATATAAGCTGTTGAGGAGTAGTGGATTTCTCGCTAGACAAAATCCCCCCACCAATCGATTATATATCTTAAGCCCGGTTAATAAAATAGTCGCTCGCGCTCTCTATCTTTACATCTCTCTGATCTCAACAACTTGAGCCCGCCAGAGGCGCTGCGTAGGCATATTCCGGTTATTTGGTCAAGTAGCACGTACTATTAATCCATAGTACCGGGATATCAAAAATTATCTTGGTCAAGGGTGGTTGTGGAATCTAAAACGTGTGTCTTACTTCACGTTTGAAATAATTATGTCAATGTCACACTGACATCATCAATAACCTACAAATGTCATACCTATTTATTTCAGTTGTAAAACAATAATGAACTACAAATTAAAAAATATCTTGGTCAAGGGTGGTTGAGGAATGTAAAACGTGTGTCTTACTTTAAATTTTAGAATATGTTTTGTTGTGTCAGAATCTGTTAAGTCATTGTGCTGAAATTTTTTAATCCAGTTTTTGAATCATGCCTCTTACCACACAGCACAAAATTTTCATGATTGAAGCCTATTTTCGAACGGGTGCGCTAGTTAATGGAAATTGGCAATACAGTCAACGTTTGTGTTTGGACAATTTTCGAGAGCACTTCCCAAACGTGGCAATATTACCGGACAATTTTTATGCGTACCTCACAAATTGTGTAGGAGTGTTTCGCGAAACTGGTTGTGTGACTCATAAAAAAGGTGCTGGCAGACCAAGAGTTCGTACAGAAGAAGTTGTCAATGACGTTCGTCAACGTATGGAAGAGGAGCCTGCAAAACCTTCAAAACGTCTTTCTCAATGCAATGTGCAACCATAACGCCAGAAATGCTGCAAAACGGTTTTCATAGCATGAGGATGCCCGTCAACTTGTGCATCGAACAACACTGGGGACATTTCCAACAATTACTGTAATTTAGTTTTTCTTGTTACTAAAACTGTTATTTCATAATTTGTAGTTCATTATTGTTTTACAACTGAAATAAATAGGTATGAAATTTGTAGGTTATTGATGATGTCAGTGTGACAGTGACATAATTATTTCAAACGTAAAGTAAGACACACGTTTTAGATTCCACAACCACCCTTGACCAAGATAATTTTTGATATCCCGGTATTTGCTACCAGTCTTAGCCCTTCTGATTTATCAGTATTAAAGTGTGGTATAGTATTGCTACAAACTGTCACCGATAGATGATGCTCATAGCGGTTATATTGTAGTCAGGCGGTTTTATTAATTGTTAATTAAATTTCAGTTAAATATCAGGAATTACTAGAATTTAGAAAGTAGGTAGTTGAGAGCACCCGCAAACTGAAATGGAAATAGGATCTGTATGTATTCTAATGGGCAAGCTACAAGTCAGTTCCTTTTATTCACTTCCAAGTATTCTCATTGTAGACTGCCAGGATTTGTTCCTTTGTATTTTTAGAACAGAAACGAAAAGTATAGTTTCTGAATCACTTCCAGATGATGTTATGGTAGTCTGTGAAAATATCGACAAAGATATGGGGTTGTTTCTTAAAAGTTCAATATGAATTTGAAATCCCCTTAAAATCATGATTAAATCAATTTCCAAAGGTCTGATATAGATATGTTGATGATATTTTCGCGATTACAAGTAAATACTCAGATTAACATGGCTTTCTGAACACGCTTAATAGCCAATTTGATATTCTGAAATTCACTGTCGAAATAGAAACAGACAAGCTACTTCCAATCCTTGATAGTAACAATATAAATAAGGTAATTCCTTTGAATTCAACATATACAGAAAACCCATTCAAACAAATAGGTATACTCCAGTAGATCCAGTTAAGCCAATTAATTATATTCAAACATTATTAAACGTCCCTTTGAGAACGTAAAATTATAACACAAACTGAGAAACTTGAGTAAATAATAGCGTTCGATAGATAGATAGATAGATAGATAACATGTTATGTACATAATATATTTACACTCGTCATCATAAAATATTAATAAAATCACAATATTAAATTTAAAAACTACAATCTCAAAAAACTCTTCTTAATCGAGTCAATTTAGCCAAAAAGCTCGGAAATTTTTCCAAACAGACCAATCAACATAATTTTTTTTGCAAATCGTTCCTGGACGGATACTGAACGATATTGAACTTTAAGATCTTGCCGCTCGATCATTTTTCACCTGTTAAACCGGAAATTGGCCAATTTTCATGGGAAAATTTGCATAATTGGTAAGTATTGTCAAAATTTGCTCGAAAACTCCACTCGGGGGTTTTCGAGGTCGCTTATCACGATTCCGAAGTTAGATTTACCTTTTCCACCGCGGTAGCTAGAAATTGGCCAATTTTATGTCAGAAAGATGGATAAAATAGATGATTTCGTAATTTTTGTTGAAAATGGCTAGAAACTATCGTTTGGGGGTTTCGTGATTCTGGAGTAACATTTTTTTATTATTGTACCATTTAGAAATCTACCAATTTCATGACAAAAAAATATTTCATACCTGAAATTTGTCAACCGTCTAGAAACAAAATGGACAAATTCAAATAAGAACAAGAATTTATGAATATATTTTTATTAAACATTGCAATATTTCATTTATTTTTTTACATTTTATTATTTACAATTTATGTTTTACAATTTCTCACATTTACAATTACACTTACATTCTAATGTTTATAAATTTAAAAATAATATACATAATATATCAATCTATTTCATTACAATCCATATCATCGTCATCGTCATTCTCATTATTTATTGCAGCTATATTGTCCAAATTGGTATCATTATAAAAATCAAATTCCACATTTTGATCTGGCACAAAATCTATTTCGTTGATCTCAGTACTATCAATATCATCATTTTCATCTAATATCGCGGTATCGCAATTATCGCAGTCATTACTTCGACATTGTTTACATGCTGGGGAGCAATGTAAACCGGCTTTTCTACAACCACAAGATTTCCCGCATCCTTTCGTGCAGGAACAAAAATTCATCTTTAATAATAAGTCTGGAGCTGGTTTTTGTGTCATACCAATTGGTATATAATTATCGTTTCTTTCTTGTAACTTCCAGCCCCAGTCAGTAGGATTTATATCATTCCCCAGCCATGTTTGAACTTAATAATATACTTTTTTTATATGCAAAATAGTTGCGTCTTCAGTAGATGGAAGACTGGATGGACAATAGCGTTTTACTTTTTTTTGTTAAATTTTTTGAAAATATACATAAGTTAAAAAATTTAAATTTATTTCAAAATTCTTTGAGCCGAACAAAAGCATGATACATTTCAATCCTACCCTAATTAGCTCATTCAAATCGGCGTTCGGTTGTTTGAAAATTTGAACGTTATTTTGCAATTCTTCACAATTCTTCAATACATTTGCAAATTTTTTTTTGCCCATCATATAAAAAGCTGATGTTGCATCACAGCCTGACATGGCATGAATAAAAAGAACATTTTCTTTTTGCACTAATGATCCGTCTAAACTGTTTGATGAATAAACTTTCGTTTCTATTTTGCCTTTTTTTGGTTTGATAAAAAATATTTCGAGATCATTTGGGGCTAATGCCGTTAAAATTACTAAAATATCTGTATCCTCAGCAATTATGGCAACTTTCGAATTTGCTGAGTATTCAATCGCAGTAGTGACGATCAATCTATCGGCATCATCATTAGCCTGCAGGCATTCGATCCAACTATTTCCCAGTGTTTCTTTCAACATCTCAATGAACCTATCTTCATTTTTGGAACTAGCAAAAAATCTTTCTTGGGAAATTTGAGGAATCATATCTTTTGTAAATTTATAATCGATACAACCTTTTTTGATGCTTCGTCGATTTCTTTCCGAAGATTGGATCGAAACCGACGAGTAACCATCGAAAACTACCTACTAGATTGTAACCATAATTACGACGCAAAAACGAAACATAACATTCTAAAATGAGAGAAATTTTTATTTCATTTGACCACACGACTTTATGGAGTTGCAATCCACCATCAATAACATAAGTAACGTTTGATAAATCCGATGGTTCTACAGTGTTAAAGATAGAAGAAAGTGCAGACTTACTAGTTTTCCTTAACCCAAATTCATCATACATGGACATGGGATAAGGTGACAACTCGTAGGAGAGAAAATTTTTCGAATCTTCTTGAGAATGTTTGAGAACACTGATTCTCTGGAAAATGAGGAGTGGGTCTATAGGTACGACATCATCGAAATGGAATGTTTTAGTTCAGCAAAATTATTAAATTTGACAATTTTTGGGACATAAAGTTCGCCAATTTCTAGCTACCGCGGTGGAAAATGGTAAATCTCAATTCGGATTCGTGATCAGCCACCTCGGAAACCGCCGAGTGAAATGTTTTAGTCATTTTCAACAAAAATTACGAAATTATTAAATTTGGCTATTTTTCAGACATATAATTGGCCAATTTCTAGATACCGCGGTCGAAAATGGTAAATCTAACTTCGGAATCGTGATCAGCGACTTCGAAAACCCCCGAGTGAAATGTTTTAGTCAATTTCAACAAAAACTGCGAAATTATTAAATTTGAAGAGTTTTGGGACATAAAGTTGGCCAATTTCTAGCTACCGCGGTCGAAAATGGTAAATCTAACTTCGAAATCGTGATCAGCGACCCCGAAAACCCCCGAGTGGAGTTTTCGAGCCAATTTGGACAATACTTACCAATTTTGCAAATTTTCCCATGAAAATTGGCCAATTTCCCGTTTAACAGGTGAAAAATGGTCGAGCGGCAAGATCTTAAAGTTCAATATCGTTCAGTATCCGTCCAGGAACGATTTGCAAAAAAAATTAAGTTGATTGGTCTGTTTGGAAAAAATTCCCAGCTTTCACATTTTTAACGTCTAATTTGACCCGACTATCTGTGAAATAAAATATTTTATTTAAAAGAATATTTCTAAAGATTTCTTGAATTCTTTCAATGGTAATTCTTTAATGGGTTCATGCAATTTATAAAAATCTTGAAACGCTAAAAATTTTAGGCCTTTTGTAGATTTTTCAAGTCTAAGAAAATCTGTACAAATATTTCTCTTATTACGAGTATTGTAATCATGAAAATCATCAATCAAGGAGTACTTATCTCTGCAATTATGGGCATGCATACTTAAGACATTCATAAATATACACACTAATCCCTCAAATGCTTTTTGATAACCAATACTCGCAACAATTCTCTAAACTGAAAATCTGAAATAGCTACTGAGATAATGTTCTCAAAACAAAAATACCTCCACTCAATTTTGTCACAAGTTTATCTGCATGAACATTCCAAGTAAGTCTATTATCTATATGTACACCTGAAATTTTTGGATATTTATCAAAACTATTTGTTGCCTTTAGGGAAAAGAGTATTTTTACCGTTTTGGTCTCATTCATACAAAGACCATTTCCCGAAAACCATTCCACGGCTTTATTCATGCTCATTCTACTCTGTTCCTCCACATGATCTAGATCCTTTCCAGAATTTGACGCGGTCCCAGTAAATACTAACCTCCCTTCCACATCGCCCTAGTGCCTATAAAGATTATATCACGGCTCAAAATTTCAAATCCTTGTAATATATCATAGAGGTCACATGAAGGAGACATGTAATGAACATCGTGAATTAATTTGTTACACTCATTTATTTCTCCAAGCTTACAAAATCTGAATCATATAGTGATATCACGGGGATTTGTTACAAAGGAGTTATTCAAGATGTAAAATCACTACCAGAAAGTGTATTTAATTTTTAATATTAAGTGCATCACAAAGAGATGTCTTTGGGACCACCGGAAGAAATGATGCCTGTTCTGTGCATTCTACATTCGTCTCGAAACAAAGTAGAATTATTATTATATTACCTATACAATTAACTCCAACGAAAAAGTTATAAATCAAAAAATGTCGGTTTCTTGTTAGTATTTACTATTTATACTGATAATATTAGTTTCAATGGATAAAAATTATTTGTAATCAAATGTGTTCGTAAGCTTAATATAAATAACGGACACTTGTAACACTGGCAACTCTGCCTCTAGAGAGTACCGTTCTTTTACCGACAACCACACACGCACACAAAAGAGTAGAACACTTTGATTCACACCGACAATGCCAAATCTCCATATTCTATGGGCGAGAGAGAGAGAGAGAGAGAGAGAGAGAGAGAGAGAGAGAGAGAGAGAGAGAGAGAGATGAATCTCGAGTCTGTTTCCTATATGAGGAGTGAGTCCGCTAAGCGTCAACTGTCGTGTAGTACCTAAATACGTCACGGGTGGCAAGAGATGGTCTCTGGCACATATACGACTGTGTTTGAACGATATGGAGCCCAATCCTGACATCTTGACAATATACTTCGATCCATGCTCTAGCTGGTGGCTGAGCGAGGGACTACGAGTTTGGCGACATGTAAGAAACTCATGTCAAACATAGAGATTCCAGACCTGTATATATGACCGTGATGTAAACGATTCTGTCTCCTTTGGATAATATGGTCTAATCAGTTCTATACACGGTCGTACATACAGGTCTGGGAACTCGAGGCTGTTTCCTATGTGAGAAGTGAGTCCGCTAAGCGTCAACTGCCGCGTAGTACCAACGGATGGCGCAGTAGTCGAAGAATGATCTCTGACCGTGTTCTCTGGCAACTGTCTTCCTTGAATTGTAAACACAAGGAATACCGACGTTTTTAGAAAAAAAATTACGAATCCGTGCATTGTGCTTAAATGCAAAACGGGGTACAAAAGTGTAAAGCAAAAAACTTCTGTTTTTAAAGTGCCGAAAGATGCGGAAATGCGAAAAAAGTGGATGCTTGCGATTCCGGAAGGAAATCGTTTTAACGAGGTCTTTTATGTGTGCGAAAAAGGGGAAGTGATTTTTAAGGTGAGTAATACATTTTGACAAGAGTAACAGTTCTATTCCTCTCTCAAATCTGAATAGTTAATATTGCGTTACGAGAAAAATTATTTTACTTAATAATGTGATTGTTGCCATACTTCGATCCAAGCGCTAGCTGGTGGCTGAGCGAGGGACTACGAGTTTGGCGGCATGTAAGAGACTCATGTCAAACAATATAGTTCCCAGACCTGTATGTACGACGAGCGTCTCATGCCAGTAATGATCTTGGCAGCGATCATAGAATTATTAGATTTAACTTATAAACTATGGCAGCGATGCTGTCATATTTAGTATTGCTTGTTTGCATGGCGCTAAAAATAAAAACCCATCACAGCTAGATGTACGGCCTACCATGATGGTTTATTGAAACATAATGAGGACAAAAGAAAAGTACACATAATTAAGTATCGATCGTTATATTTATTGACAACAGTTAAATACATATAATAACAATATAGTCTAGGAAATAACGCATTCCACATTCCAAACCCGGCGCAGTTGGATGGATTGTTGTCCTGTATTTTTTTTGCGGAAAAAATGTATTGCATTTCTACAGCCAAAAAATACATTTTTCGGTTCGAAAGGTTCGGCCTATTTTAGTGCTTTATTTCCTGAACTAATACCCCTATATTAATACTCCCATGCAGATTCAAATTCGATTTATTTATAAGCAACTAGCGACCCGCCCCGGCTTCGCACGGGTGCAATGCTGATACTAAGTACACTACAGAAAAACTGTGAACGTTGTATATAAAAACATAGCGGTCCGCTCCGGCTTCGCACGGGTAAAATAGTATATTGTATAACTAGCACGGAATGATAGTCATTTCCCATGAGTATGAAGTTTGCAGCATGAGCCGTAGGCGAATGCTGCAAATCATACGAGTGGGAAATGAGCATTCCGTGCAAGTTATACACTATACTTTTTCTACGGCTATAACATAATATATTAGCGAAATGATTTTACAACAGAATTTTGAACTTTGAATTTAATTAGGTATATTAAAAATGTCAAAATACAATTTAATTATTAACAATATTCACAGTTATATTGTTACAATGATTAAATGTTATATTTGAAGCATCTGGGCACGGCAATGACATGTTTGTATTTTCCTTGTGCTCCAAAATATAGGATCTTGAAGTGATAATGTGATAATGTGATAATGTACTTTATTGCTGTATAGTTTATACACTAAATTAGATTATACATTTTCGAAACAATTAAAACAATTAATAAATGTGATATATTGAGGAGTGACAGCTTGAGTTAATTAAATTAACTTGTGTGCTGTCATTTCAATAACATTCATAAGTATACAACAATAACCGCAAACGAAAGAAGAGTAAAAAAAAGAAAAGTAAAATAAAAAAAAAAAAAAATGAAGTAAAAAAAGAAAGGATAGATTATGCAATAATAAATAAGATAGAAAAGAAGTTGATTCATTTTAAGTAAAACCACTAAGTAATTTGGATCAAGACGTAGGTTGAATAAATAAATAAATGCTGCTGTTTCAATTGATTAATATTAATTTTTCAGGTTAAATTATGTATGAGCATGTTGTTATTGGTGATAATCCAATTGGGTAAAACTTTGTTAAATACTCCTTTTGGTAGTGTTTTCATTTCTTTATTCAAAGTATTATAAATTTTGGGCCCAATATACGAGATGTGTTGTCTAGCTAGATTGTTAGTTATTCTAGGTAGCGCCAAGTGTGCTGAAGTATTTGCTTTAGTTGAGAGATTGTGGGTTAATTGTATTTTATATTTATTATTATTATGCATGAATTTGATTATTGATTTAATGTAAAGTTGCCTTATATTGAGCTGTTTATTTTCGTTAAATAGCAGTTTTGTAGAATATCGTTTTGGTTTATTATTTATTATTTTCAATATGTGCTTTTGTATTATAATTAATGGTGACAGGTTAGTTGTGTATCTAGAACCCCAAAATGCAATTCCGTAATTTAGTAAAGACTCGACTGGACTGGTATATATTAGTTTTAGTTGTTTTATAGGAACTATGTCTCTGAGGACATAAAAGATGTATATACATTTTCTCACTTTTTTTGTTAAGTACTCAATATGTTTTGTCCATTTTAAATTTTTGTCAATCATGTTACCTAAATATTTGACATGGTCTGAATTGCTTATGACCTCACATGAGCAATCAATTTGCTGTGTACATTTGTGATTATGTATTTTAATCTCAGTTATATTAGGGATTTTATTGTTATAGAGAGAGAATGTGATGAAATTACTTTTTGTTGTATTCAAAGTTAAATAGTTACAGTCTAGCCAATTTTTGATTCTGTTGATGCTCCATTCCGCTTTGTTCAAGACGTCTTCCCAGCTTGTACCGATAAATATCACAGCGGTATCATCAGCATAGCAAATGACTTTACCATTTATTTTGAGGTTTAATAAATCATTGATATGTATTAAAAACAGCAAGGGTCCTAAGACAGTAAGAAATGCTTTGAGTTTCGAATATTTTCCAATGTCTACAGTTGTGTTGATATTCAGCATGGTCCTTAACATGGAATATTGCGCCCATAAAGTTGAGGATTTCAATTTTTGAGATAGTTCATTGAAGTATGCAAGAAATACAGTTTCACATATTTTTCTTTTGATATTTCTGGAATTAAATTGACACATGCCTGTTTTGCGGCTTCAATAATTTCTGGGGGAGTCAGTTCTACGTCACTTTCGCTGCTCATCGTTTGATTCAAGTTCAAAAATCTAACTAAACAGAGCTGTCAGTATTCGTTGTTTGAATTTTGACATTCCATGGGAGACGTGATAAATTGTAAAATAAAAACACAATGAAACACAATGACTTCATTGTGTTATCAGGTGAGGAAATGAAATTGAAGGCATACAATGTACCTCATTGTTTAATCAAAAACAGTTAGGAAAGAGCAGTATTGTGTCATGGCCGTAGAAAAAATATATAGCCTATGTCACTCACTGAAAAAATGATTAAAATCGACCCAGTAGTTATCATAGAATTATTTATCATAACTTAACCTTACAATAGAATATCATTTATATTTGAAAACTACTATCATAGAATTATTTATCGTAACTTACTTAAAATTACTGATACGTTGTCACGCTGAAAAGCACGTTTTTATTAAGTATTGTTATTTTCCTCGCAAGAGAGCTCCGATAATAAACGCGTCCGATCGCTGCTAAATTCAAAGTGCTATAGGGAGAACCGCGGCCACCGACGCGCTATTTATAGGCACGCTCCCGCCCGGCCGGCCGGTACCGCCGCAAACGCTACGTCCTGGAATTTTTAAATCTGTAATATCTTCGAAAATATTCATTTAAATCACATGATGTAAAGGGCCATATAGATCTATATTAAATCAACAATGTATTTAACGTATTTAATTGGATAAGGATTAATGCTGTATTGGTTAAAATCGCTTCGAAAATTAGCCATTATTTGTCGTAAAAAGTAAATGACAAAAAAATAGGATTGTGGGATAACCATAAGAGATAGACATATACCATCGCGGAGTTTTCTGAAGACCTTTTCAATGTGTACAATACTTAGTACATTATTTTGATATATCTCGTAGGGTTCAGCCTGCGTTTGCAATGTAAAAAATTTAATTATTTACGACATCACATTAGAAACCTCAAAAATAACAGTATTTCTCCACTATTTAATGGATGTTATTATACATATAAGCCTTCCTCTTCAATCACTCTATCTATTAAAAAAAACCGCATCAAAATCGGTTGCGTAGTTTTAAAGACAGGGAAAGCGACTTTGTTTTGTACTATGTAGTAATGATTTGCTACAGGTATTACACGATATTCCGGATTCGAATTTTTTCAATTTTTTTGAAGATATTGGATCCCTTTCATTCTCATGACCGTGAATTTTCTTCAAGTGAACATACAGGCTTTTTCTCTGGGTAAATTGCATCCCACATTCTTGGCAAATACACATTTTTTCAGAATTTTACAAGTGACAATGATGGATGAAGTAAACCGATGTTAATAAAAATAAACAAACGACAAGCATATAACCTCTACTATTTACGTTAAACGTCACCAATCAATCCAAATGTCAAAAGCACATCTATCCCTTTCTCTGTTTATAACGTCTTTGAGCTATGCTTGAATCACCGCTGACATAGATAACTCTGCTCCAGTAGTAGAGTTATCTATGACCGCTGCCAAAATCATTACTAGCGTGAGACGCTCGTGTATGTACGACCATAGAGATCATATATTAGAATGATCTCTATGTGTACGACCGTGGTTCTATATTAAGGGTTATAGCACAGCTTTGTGTTTATTAAGCTGTGGTTATAGTTTAGCAGATATTGAGATATGAACATAGATAACTCTACTACTGAGAGTTATCTATGGATATGAATCTGTCTCGTCTCCATCGATAATTCATTACCATAGATAACTCTACTACCGGTAGTAGAGTTATCTATGTTCATTACACTACTTGAGTGAATGTGGAATGTACTGTCATGCTAAACTGCTTATTATTGAAGGAGTAAGAATATAATTACATAGGGTAAGTATATTATAGTATAGGTACACTATTAATTATTGATAATAACAAGAGGCTACAATTATCTACCCAATTATCTTAATATTGCCAATTAATTCATGGAATTCATGCTGATACAACAATGTTGACAAATATTTGATATCGTAATGCAAATTCGAATTTCAGCATATTTTTTTAGCTCTCCGCTTTTCACAATAATTATTCTAGAAAATGAGATTCACGCAGTAACAAAAAACTAACAAAAGTTTGGTTCACCCCAAAACTTATAATTCAAACACCAGTTAAATTAATAATGAAAATGATCAGTGAAATGAGAAGTTGAGAATGCAATTTTCTCAAAATTTATGTTGTTTTGATTTGTTTTGAAATATTACCCATCTCACATCTTTTGAATTGTCTAGAAAACAAACTTTGAGTTGATAATCATCTGATAATTCATGTTCATTTTCTTATTTCAGAAAATCTAGTTCCCCAAGCCGAAAAATTATAACAACTACAATGAACAAGTTTTCCTTATAATGACCCTTTATAGCATCTTTGGAACTTAAATTTGACAAAATCATAGGGATGCAAGCTACAATTTTGAGTTGCCTTGAAGATTTAAAGGTCTCAAATATGGGTCAACAATTAAAACAAAATAATGAACTATTGGAAATAAAGAAACATTTACCTT